>JAODKF010000116.1:904315-943952 GCA_026779585.1 Mormyrus proboscirostris
GCCAGGAAAAAGGTGACTGAGAAAAAGCTGAGAAGCTTGAATTTAGAAAGAATTGTTTTAGCATTTTAAATATAAGTGGGAGCGTGATGCACCTAGAGTTTGCGTGCGATTTAAAAGCTTTGGGCACATTGCTATTAATATTATATATACTGATGACTTAAAGTCCATATTATGCAGAAATATTTCATTTCACACAAATAAAAACTGGTAACATTATATACTGAGCTACATTTATTGTGCTTTTTTCCTCGTTCTTTTTTGTTTAATTCATGCCATTGCGATGCATTAATTAGCTTCGAAGCAGAATTTCTGCCAAACAAACCCATGTATATGTAAATGCGGAGACGTGCTCTGTTAACCCACGCTGCATCACAGACACAACACCAAGCCTCGATATAAGGGAGATGTGTGGGTGGCTTCCAGGCGACATCGGGGGGTCACTGCAGTGTTTAATGACCAGCTAGCTTTTTAAGTTCTACTTCAGTACAAGGAAGTACGGAAGTAGAGCAACTTCAGCCGGTGTGTCAGGTCCTAATGCAAAAGGAAGTGACTGTAGCGTCGACCCCATTCTTGGTGTGAGGCGGCCAGACTGCAACACTACATCATTGGATTCTACTCAGATCTTTGCATCTTTCCTTAACAAGCCATAAACCAAGGCCGGGTCAAAACCCACCCATCAGACCTGTGAGTGTGTCGCATGACCTTTGCACATATAGTCATGCGTGGCTTAATGATAGGGATCTGAGAGTCATTATGCAAATGTCATAGAGTGTACTTACACAAACCTAGATGGTATAGTCAACTATACACATAGACTACATGGTATACTCTAAATAACAAAAAAAGTACATTCTAGTAAAACAATAGTACTGGTTTATGTATTATCATCATTATCAAGTATCATGTACTGTGCATAATTGTACTTCTAGGACTGGCAGAGTAGTAGGTTTCTTTACATCTGTAGTCATTAGGCGATCTGCTCCATTATAATTTTATGGGGCCACCATCGTGTATGCAGTCTGTCGTCGAGCAAATTTTACTTATGTGGTTAATTATAAAATACATGGCTGCATTTTCCTGCGGCATTCCTTCACATGATGTCCCAGGCTGTGGTGCTGAATGGACACGACAATCTACCCCCCCCCCCCAATCAGCGTCCTTCACGGGCCTACAAAGCCCCTGTATCCTGCTCAATGTCAAGAGCACTTCCTCAGAGCTTTGTGCAACAAAGCAGTGAACAGCAGGGTGTCCTGAAAACCTTGTCAGGACACGAGTAATGAATAGTAAGGGCACCACATTGTTCCTTATATTACTGACTTTTTTGTCTGTTTGTATGACAACAGTTTACTTTCATTTCCATATACTTCTTGTAAAATGCACTTTGAGACAACAATCAAATAAAAATCTGAATATCTATTATTCTTCGTAAACTACAAAATTATATTGATCTCCTTATATTGTAAAGCAGACTACATCGGATAGTGGACAAGCTGGCAATAAGGCTGCGAAAAGGCTCATGGCTGGTTCTGACTGTGTAATTTGGGACACAGCGGTCTCTTGCCAGCGGCCATGACATCTTTGAAAAAAACACCTTGAACCAGATAATGACCCATTGACCTACAAAAATGTAGCGGCTGGGAAGTTGGTCCCAAAGCCAAATCATATGGGCGACAGATGATCATGAAATAGCAACTGTCCTGCTTGGAATCAGACCTTTTAAGTTCAGCAAATGCTACTTCAGGCAAGACTTTTGTAAATGTTGCGATCTATAAATCAGAATCTAAACTTGCATCAATGTGTAATTATTGTTCAAATTAATTTTATGATAAACATATTCAATTGCATTTTCCTGACAATAATCTAGAGCTCAGATTCTAACGGCAATGCTAAAATTTTGTAAGTAGGAATCAATTCAATATATGATATAATCTTGCTGTAAATGGAAATTAAACCAACACAATGAATTCTGAATGATTACAGACTGAAAGACCATTTCAAGTGCATATTTTATCTTAACAGAAGGAATTGCATTTGTTAGATTATATTGATTGTCTGTAATTAATTTATGTTGCAGCATACTTTTTTCATGCTCACAACTCATACGCAAAGGTAACAAACCTGGTATTATTATTATAATTATTAGTAGTAGTAATAATAATTGTTGTGGCTGTATCCTGCATGTACTGGTGCAGTGTGTCCATCCATCCATCCATCCATCCTTTCTCTGTAACCATTCCTATTTCAGTCATTATTGTTACGTGGCTGTGTCCTGCATGGACTGGTTCATAAAATGTAAAATCTTGCTCTGTGTGCTTGACCTCCCCACCTTATTCTGTGGGCTAAGTACCCAGTATATGGATGGGCTACCATTCTAACAATATCATTGTTATTATTGTACATTGTTACGGGATAAAAAGGCTTCCAGAAACGGAGTCAGCACTATGAAAACATGGACATAAGGCCCAGAGTAACGGACGGGCAGTCACAGAGTGGGCAGCCGGCACCCCGGAGAGCTTTGGCGCCACTCTGCCGGCCGGCGACTACCCACGTACTATTAAGTGGAACAATCAACCATGTGAAAACCCCCAAGGAGACGCGGCTGCCGGCTCGTCAGAGGGGGGGTGGAGGCCACCTTTAATGGAAAGGGGGGGCAGACTCAATGCCCAAGGGCTTGCCTTTCTGGACCCTGGTGAGCTTACTTCAGGTCAAGGAGAAGAGCGAGCCCCGACACCAGCCCCGTGCCTCACCCTGGACGGTGGACGCGATGACCTGGCTCCGTCCGCTCCCTGCCCAAGTCACACTCCCTCGCTCCGGATGTAGCGTGAGCCACCGCCTGCCCCCCATTGCCTGATCTGGCCACTGTGTGCCGTCCTCTGGCCCTGTCCCACGCCGTACAAGAAGCCGCTGAAGCGTCCAGCCTTTCATCCTGCTCCTCCAAGATGAGGTCAGCTGCCCGAATGGTGCGGCTCAGGAAGCAGCCCTCCGCTGCACGCCAACGGCCCTGCACACGCCTCCTCGCCTGTCCGGAGAAGATGGCAGCCTCTGGGCCACAAGATGCCACGTCATCCTTATGTAATGTGTGTACCCAGCCAAACCGTGATAACTTTTATTTCTTATTTTCCAGAGTAAAATTGCACTAATGGTACCATCTGGAATTTTGTGTTGTGTCGGAGTTTGCATCATCCACATTACCAAGCAGACACAGCAAATCCTGATTCTGTCTACCGGCTGAAATCAGCTCTGGGGAGGAGAAGTCATTCCGCGTGCTTCAGCTGCTAATGCAATAGCTCTGAGCCCCAGGGTTCAATATTCAACTCCCAGATCTGCTCTCTATCGTTCTTTCTATATTGTATGGGCTTCCCCCAGTTTCCAGCCTCCCCCAGTTCAATGAACACGTGGTTTAGGTAAAAGGGTGTCGTTATATATACACATATATAGTGATATATAGTATAGTATATATACTGTAGTGTGAGTCGTGTGCTGCACTAGCATCCAGTCCGTTGTGTCCCCCGGCTTTGTGACCCGGCTAAGGTGAAACAGCCTCTTTCAATTGAGAAATACATATATATATATATATATATGTTTTATTATTATTATTATTATTTTAAAAAGCAGTTATGATGGTCAGGGTAATGAGTGTAATAAGTCTTTTTGTGTCTGTTTTGTATGAATGAGATACTCCTCCTTATCAGCCGGTTCAGCTTCTCCCTGCTGGTTTCCCCTCGGACTCAGTAACAGGGTGTGGTGCTGAAAGGGTCATTTCAGGGCCAAGGGCAGCAGGCTGTCTTTACCAGCGGGGAATCGCTACAGCTGCTCTTCCACCTGGACTTGGAGGAGCCCCACAAACTGACTGGCTGCAGCCACTTGGCCCTGACCAATTATCTCCCACAAAAAAACAGCGAGCAACATTCAGGGGATATGTAGCACTGCAGTTTAAGGACTGGTTTTATGACTGAAATCTCCCAGAAGAGTTTTGGCTATAGTGTTCTGAGTACCTACATATCTGTAAATATCTGAGAATAATTCCCATTTCCTTATCTTCTCTGATTTTCTAGTCTTTTCTGTGGGGGAGGAGATATAGTCAAGTTTAACTGGACCAAAAGAGCAGTTCTACTAATCTCTCTCTTTGGCTGTTACATTCCCCTAAAATAATGTAAAGACTGCTACGGGTTAAGGTATTTTGTGCTGCTTTCAAGTCCTTGTCTCTGGGTTCCCTCCTCCTGTTTGTGAGAAATCTCTGCCAGGCTATGCCTTATGGCAGTGTTTCCCATCCCAGTCCTCGGGGGAACCCCGGACAGTCCATGTTTTTGCTCTCTCCCAGCTCCCATCCAATCAGGAACACCGTATACCTGGTACAGGTGCGCTGGGAGCTGAGAAGCAGCAAAAATGTGGACTGTCTGGGGTTCCCTGTGGACTGAGTTGGGAAGCATTGCCTTATGGTATTTTACTGCTTAGGTCAGGTTTCACGTGTTTCCTGTAGCTGGTTGCTACTGACACTGATTCACGCGTTTTTCTGTTACCTCTGCCAGAGAAAGCTCGTAGGGGAGAGCTGCCATTTTAGTTTGACTAATACCCGTTTCTAATGTTTTCCTTCAGTTGTTAGGAAGTTGAGTTGTATATTTGTACCTTTTCTTTTGCAAATTAGTTAGTTGATGGACATTTTTGTTCCTGCTTAGGGCTGTTTTGTTTCTTGTGTTGGCCTTGGCTCTCCCTGAAGTCCATTTACGCTTTCTCTGAAATACCCTGGCAATAATAAACATTTCAAACTGACATAGACAGTCTCCTCATGCTTCTCCATCTAGCGCAATGCTGCTTCCTGATCCTCTATGCCAGCTTGGGGATGTAACAGTGGCATGTGGCGTTTAAGCTATTGACAAGAGAATCATCATACAGATTCGTAGCAAAGTAATCCAACATGGCAGTTTTAGGGTCATTGAAATTTTTATATATTGATATGTTCTTTGAAATCCTAGAAGTTTTGTGGTGAGCAAAGTTTAATGAGGCAAAATGAATACATATATATTTCACACACACATAGACACATATATATAAGTGTGTGTGTGTGTGTGTGTGTGTGTGTGTGAAATTGCAGTTTACCTTAAAGCAATAAAAAAACATCTTTTGCCACTGTTGATCACTTAATTCAGTTACTTCCAGACCTGGCAAGGTTGTTATTCACGTTTGAAATCAGTCAGTGACAAACACTGAAGGGTAAGCAGTACTTGCCATGTTTCTAACAAAGTGATTTTGTGTGTGTCTGTGTGTGTGTGTGTGTGTGTGTGTCTGTGTGTGTGGACATGATTTATTTTCCATTTTTACAGTATATAAATCAAGCCTCCCCAAAGGAATCTGAATGACTGGGCACTTTTATCCTCCCATATTTTAACCTACATCTCCACCCAAGTTAACCAGATTGATTTCAAGGTCACTTGAAGTGTTTGCCAACATTTTATATATAATATAGGAGGCTGGGAGGAATCACATAGATGAGTCAGAAAAAAACAGGGCTTCACATTCCTCAGTGTATATTGTGGAAATATTATGTATATTACATATAATATATTACAGTGTGACATGTTTTACCTGGCTATATATGACGTGTAAAATACCCCTTTACTAATGCGTTACAGTCGGACATATAACGCGTTTTACCTGGCTATATATGACTTGCAAAATACCTGTTTACTAATGCGTTACAGTCTGACATATAGTGCGTATTACCTTGCTGTGTATGACGTGTAAAATATCCATTTACTAATGGGTTACAGTGTGACATACTGTATACTGTAGTGCATTTTACCTGGCTATGTATGACGTGTAAAATGCCTGTTTACTGTACCGTTTACAGTCTGACATATATACAACCAGGTAATACACATTTTAGCATGTAAAATACCCATTTAGAAATGCTTACAATGTGAGGAATCCTTTATTTGCCCCTTTATTCGCAGCTTCAGAAACCAAGAAAGTGAATTCTTTGCGTGTCACACACACATTTGAACTCTGACTTAGGCTGGAAATTGCTGGACAGTAGACAATCTGAACTTCGACCCCTCAGTTCGTCTTCCTTCCATTTTCCACTTACAAGGTGTATTTTTATCTGCTAAACGTCAACGTCTGTCTCATTCCAGGGCTCAGAGTCTGCCGGCTGACATCACCATTAATGGGTGGCGCCTGGAACATTGCGCGGCGTTGCTGTTAGCAGACTGGCTAAGCGCCCCCACTTAATTACTCCGGAGTGGCTAATTTGAAGTGGGTGGCGCGGAGCCGGCATCGATTGTGCCGCTGGCAGGAGAGCGCTTTAGCCTCAATGCAGCTGCCTGGCCGTGGAGAGCGCTAAAAGGGGTCGGTGGGTGACGGATCACCGAGGTGACATCCACAGAGTCTCTATCTGCGGCGACACCGCTCCATTCCGGAATGTGCCCAGGCTCAGCGGGCATACTTATTTACAGCTCTGTGCTTCATTGTCAAAGGTGGCAGAACCACACCTTCACCTTGGCGCCAAACCCGCTGGCGAGTGTGGCGCACACCCGGCGACTATTGTTTTCTCTGCAAATGAAATGCTTTACGTGCAATTAGAAAGATTACATGGGTGGGGGAGGGGGGGCTAGGTCACCGGTTCGCGGTGAAGCACTGTAGAGTAAACTGTGTCACTTCTGAGAGTGCCGGAACTATTTATAATTTTTATGCTTAATAACCTCATACCTCATGCCGTATTTTATTGGAATTGCCCCATATAACCGTACAGGTGGCTCAAAATTTTGAATGTGCGTGAGGGCAAAGGAATTGGTACCATGAACTTTAATTTGTCATGGGATGGACATACTCCCTGTCAGAAAACATATTTGAAGAGAAGACTTTGGTGCAGGTATACCACTGATACTATGTCTATGAACGCTTGTGCCTGTGTGTGAATGCTTGTGTGCATTTCAGTGTTTTTGTCCACATATGTGTGGACCCGCTGTTTTGTTTTTTGTGGGGTTGTGTCTGTATGAGTAGGGGCGTGGGGGTGATGTAAATGCCCAGCAATCCTGCTTTAGGGTGTGTATTTCTCATTTTTTGGTAATAAACCCTTAAGTCCATGTAATGTCCATTCACAGTAATGCACAGTCCTTCTTTCCACTCAATTAGCCCTTTTTATGAAAGTTAACTATAAGTGACAAGAGAAACTTAAAATACTCAATGTTCATTTCATACATAAATTGCTGTTAAAGTTCATTTTTTTCATAGCCATTTCCCCTCACCTACATTCCTAACTCGTGAGTAATTTGTATAGATCCTGATCACGCCAGCCTGTTTTGCATTGATCACTATTAAAGAAATATGTTCTGTCATTTGTCTCTTCTCCAGCAAGCCACTGCTATGGAAAAATTCCAGCCATAATGATGTGACTTAGTGATTAGAGTGTCTGCACCAATGGCAGAATATAAATCATCTCTTATCGATAGATCTCTTACAGATACATGGGCTTTTCATGAAAATGAAAACTAACCAGCAAATCAGAGGTGTCAACACACCAGCGTTTACATCAAAGTCCCAAAACAGTGTGTTCCATGACATGAAGAGCAACCGGAATACCGTGTGTGTGAATGTTGAAATCCAGAAACTCTTGAGAAACACATGCAAACTCAAAAATATTTGAAAAACCTGAACAAGTACCTTCTTTTACATGTCATTTTGATCAGTTGCTGTTTTTTATTACTGCATGTGAGTGCATGCTGTCTGTTGAGTTCACTGGCAGTCCTTAATAAGCCTCTATGCGTAAATGCATGTATTACCCTAGTTCACAAAAACTTCAAAATCACCTTCCCTACTTTCTGCAATGGCACCCAATGTACAATCAGAGAGCATTGTTTGTGGTGGGTGTTCATGTATTCAGATGCAGGGAGTATGCTGATGCTTCAGTAGTTAGATAAAATCTCCCAGAATTCCCCCAACCTTCAGGAGCCTTATCGAAGATCCCATTCAGATAAAGTTTCCTGTTAGATACAAACGCAGAACCACGGAAGACCCCCTCCCCCAGTACTTAGTTAAGTGAATGTGACCACCCCCTTTAATTAGTGTCATCCAATCTGTCTCGCTAGACATCGCTTGCCTTCTCACTGACTGGAGGTCAGCCGTTAACAGCCTGTATTTCACTGGCCTGCACTGACATAGCACTGAGTTGCGATTATAGAGCACTTCCCTTCTTCTAAAAAATTCAATTTGCACCTCTAATCATATCGACACATACTTAAGTATGCACTGCTTCGGGCTAAGACACTGCACCACAACCTGCGGCAGCATGTAGCTGGAATCAATTACCACAAGCTTCATTCACGCGTGTCCACAAGGCCCATTACAGAGGAAATACCTCTCCATTACGTTTAAACTGTGGGTTGCCTATTTGATGTTATCCTTGTTTTGAGCTGACCTTTCAGTCATTGTTATAGTAATTGATTACCTGATTACAGCGAAAAACGCATGCCCTCAAAAAACGTTCTTAGTAAATATGGAATAAAAATCCATCCATCCATCCATCCATCTTCCATACCCGCTTATCGAGCCTATCCCTGAAGCTACAGGTGCCAGGCGAGGAATAACCCAGGATGGGGCAAGAACCTATTGCAGTGGAACAAGAATTATCATTCTTATTTATACTTTAATGTATTTTACATGTTCTAATACTTTATTTTAGATGGTGCATTTTTGCAAATAAATACTGACCAAAATGTAATATAAATATTGTACACTTTAGAAAATAAACTAAAGCAGACAAAGCAAAATTTAGGATTCATCTAATGATTTTGGGTTACTGTAATTTTGTGTAAATATATTTAATTGATGAGGTACTCATATACTTAAATAGCACAGGCTGTGTTTTTACTAAAGGGGGTGGCTCAGGTATATTTACAGTACAGTACTTAAGTTTTGTCTGCAGCCTTGGCCTCACTTTGTAAGATTAATTATTTGAAGCATAACCATGATTCCTGTAGTGGCTGTGTGTTTACATTTAAATCATATTCCAAATTCCAAATTGAGACTCACTTGAATGCAATTATCACTCCCCAACTCCAAAGCAACAACAAAGGAGGGGATGAAATTTGATTTTAAAGACTTGGAATTTTTACGTTATGAAATGATGCTATAAAAAGTTTTTTTTTTTTTTCTGGCTTTTTGATAAGTCATCAAGAAGTATAATGATGGTGAAAGTAATTAATCTTGTTTGATTGAAATGCACGGTGTCTGTCAGCAGTGACACAGGTCTGGAAGGAAAAGAGAACCTTCTGTCATAAAGGCACCACTTAGCTGTTCTGAGCAGCGGCCAGTTTGTCCTCGCTGGAATGTCCCCGTTTGCCTGTCGTCCGTCTTTCACCTGCATCCTATTCCAGGCATTACAGGGCACAGGGTCCCCTGGACGGGATACATCACCGTAAATAGACTATGGGTATGCAGAGGTTCCAGGTAGATTCACCGTATATCTGTGGACTGCAAGAGGAAACTGGAGCCCCCAGAGGAAACCCAAGCCATGGGGGGAGAACATGCAAACTCCACAAAAGCAGAGCAGACTGGACCCCCCACCAAGGAAGTATGAGATAACAGTGTTACGTACCGAGTCACTGCATTTCCTCATGTTTACGTCATTCATTAGCCAAGAGCAGGTCTCCTGGGGAGGGCGGGCTCTTTACCATCTATTTCACTTTGAAATGTTATAGTTGCACTTATAATAGTGTCATAGGGGGCATATCCACTCTCCCAGCCAGATTTTAAATAGTTTTTGGTCTCTTGTGCATCTTTCGATACATTCACATAAATACAGCATGAGGTATCAGATTACTACAGTCAAATAACCCAAATATTAAACTTTATTTATATAATCAACTGATGACATTTAATTAAAATACAAAGTTGAAAGCGGTGTATGCATTTCAAATGTTTCATAACATCATTATATTCTATCCAGCCTCTAGAGATGAATGATGTGTTATATAAAATGTGAAATTAACTGGTTTTTTTTAATACATAAACATTCCAAACCAGCTCCCCTTAATCAACAAAACAAGGACAGCAATCTTACGTGAATAATTTCTTTAGAAAGCTCCTTCTCCTGTCACCACATTTCCTGCTGTTCTTGTATTTCCGAATTCTGTCACTGTAAGGGCATGAGTTATAACGGTATATATAGTCATGGATTCCAGAATGGCACTTTTGTTTTTAATAACAGATACTAAATACCCATAAGCACAAGGAAATAACATGAAAAAGAGGACATTTTGTCAGTTTTGCCAGATGGTTATAATGCACAAATGCTCATTATACCTGTGAAAACATTCCATGTGACATCACAGATTCACACAAGACACAATTTGTTGTGGTGTCATAATAGCCTCAAAATGATCATTTGCCATTATCTTCAATATGTGGCAATCACTGACATTTGAGAATAAACACTTAAATACAGGCTGATTTTTGTGAAGGAAAAAAATGCTTTTTGTGTAACCAACTTCAGTAGATAGTTGCAGAGTAAGCAGGATGGTTTTTATTGCCCCGAATTAAAAATAAAAGCTCTTTCCCAATTATCACTGCATGAGCTCTGACGCCGCAGTACATTGAACATTGTAAGGAGAGAATAAGTGATTTTATATCACTCATTTATGTTCCATTTCACGGACCCTTGTAGCAAAAGCATTTTTCCCACATTTGTTCTGTTTCATATTCAAGGGAGCAGTCCAAAAGTGCAGTGCTTACCCTGTAGGGTACAGTAACACAGGCTCTCCTGGAAAGTGGAGCTTCACCCTGACTCTCATACTGTACCTTATGCACGGCCACATATTTGCTAAGGAACATGTACATATAACGAGATGTGCACGTGTTGCTGGCAGTGCTGGTGAATGGTAAAATGTCACCGGATCACTTTTTCAGGTCAATATTTCTCGGGAAGTTACAGTAAAAGAAAAAAAAAAAAAAGTTTATTTGGCAACACTGTTCAATACTTAGTTATCTGAAAAGCTGGGTCTAATGTGTTTCACACGTTATATAAATGGGAGGTATTTTCTACATAATTGTGCATGTGCAGTACAACTTTGCTCAAATCCCTCAAGTTTTGGAGCAGTTGCAAGACCTACTGCTTGCAACATTTAAATCATCTTATGGTAAAATTATATTTCTTTTGATTCTGTTAGCTCATGGGAAAAATTGCTCTGAATATATTAAATGTATTATATTTTAAATCATTTTAATTTGGTTAATAGTCTTTTTTAATCCATAGAGATGCATTTAATCCTCCTGCATTAACGTACAGTAATACATCAAAATAAAAACTTGCTTGGATGTACCACAAGGGTTTGCCTCCCTTTCATATGAGGGCCTGCACTTGTTTCCAGACCTTAAACAGCTGTACCACCCGTCAGTACCTGTAACTGTCTTATGGAGACATAGTCTTAACAAGTATGTTTCAAACCCAACCCCACCAGGGGAACAAAAGTGCAGCATTCATTTTAACAAACCCATAAAATGACAGATTGCAGACCTCTAATAGTGCTGTAGTTTTATATAAGGTAATTTTAAAGCATTAACTTGAGAATAACATCATTATCTCTTACGCTATACATGCTCAAATTTTCAGAGGATTCCACCGTTTTCACCAGAACGTTTTTAACAGAGTTGGCATGATGCTCAGTTGACTGTCTGTCCAAAATTCTCCAACTTTTATAATACTCCTGTATTAAATGAATTTGAAATGAAGCATGCCAGTGAAAATGCCCCCCCCCCAACTTTTTATGGAAAGGCTTCCAAATGAGAGATTAGTCTCCTTCCATGCATTTAAAATATGCTGGCAGAGGAACCTGCTGTTCTGTCACACAATTAACAGATATGACTCTGGACTTAAACAAAAAAGGCCTCCTTCTGCAGTCATTTTGAGTTTGCCTTTAGTGTTAAACAAAAGTTTCACATTTGGAAGCATCCTTTCCTGGAAAGCCAGCAGTTTCTCCCCGTATTTTGTTCATCGATGACATCACATGTGGTTCAGCCTATCATCTGCATTCTGCTTCCCTTTTCTGGTGTTTTTAAAGGTCTGCGAGTCACTTTTCTGCTGCTTCTGGAAGAAAGCTCAACAGTCAGTGGTGATTAGGAAGAACCACGGGTCCAACCTATAATAAAGTTAATGATAACTATACAGTATGATGACTGTAGTGAAAGCAGGGTCATCAGTCCCAGCTGAAATCCCTCAAATGAACTTCTGATGAAATGTTTGCCTGAAATTCAGCCAATAAAGCAGCTCCAGTCAAAATTCAACGGCTGTTGTGCTTAGGAATTGAAACATAGTCTATGTAACTATGTAACCCTGAAGCTGAGCAGGACGTGGGCCAAAACTCATCCACCCAATGCAGTATAATCAACCTCCTGCATCAATAAAATCCTAATAAACCTACAGGTAAACAAGACAGTGCTACTGCATTACGGCTTAGTCCTTTTGTTATTAATTTTATTTAGCTGCTTGGCAGATATCTTTATCTAAAACATGCCAAAAATTGATTTCTAGACTTTTATACAGTTGGATAGAGCAGGTCGATTCAGAGTCGATTCAGGTTAGGTACTTGGCTCAAGTGTAACAGAAACTGGGCAGTTTATAGGATTTTATCTTTTGGTCACAAAATCTGCTGCTTTACTTCTATGCTGCCTGGGGTAGATAAAGGTCTCTGACTGGAAAGATTTAGAAAAGTAGCAAGGTATCCTGCCATGTGTGGAGGATTCCAAAGTGAATGCCAGCAAGAATACTGTTTATTTTGACATAGTGACTTCTACATTGGCATTTCTGATGTTAGTGACTCCTGTATTGCCTCAGGTTCTGTGTAGTTCTAGAATATTACATTTGCACAGGGCTCCGAAAATGCCCTCTGCATGCCACACTACATTAGAATTGTTTTCATATTTTGCAAAACCTGCATTTCCCAGAAGCAGAATGTGGCACCGTGGAAGCTTAAATTGTGAAGCCTATATGTTATGTCGAGCTACTCTTTGCGTTGGGTACTATTTACAAAGAAAATTATTAGCATATATTTCAATATCTAACACCTTTTGGCAAGCTTTGTTCCAGAAAAAAAAAACCCATCCATCAATCCATCCATCTGTCCATCTAAATTTGAAAGTCACTTTTGCAATCATAAAAACACAATGCACATAAAGTGCAAGAAGTTCTGTAAAGTAGTACTCATCCATCCATCATGCCATCCTTACATATCAGATATAGGGGCACAGTGAGCCTCAGCGGGCAGGGCGCCAGGCCACTGCAGGGTACACATGGTACAGTACATCAGAAGGGAAGGCAAACAAACATGGCTAGGACATGCACCTGCCGCACACTGAAGCCTTACTGAGCTGAAATCAGTTTTTTTTTCAAGGTACCAACTTTTGTAATGACAAACTTCATGTTGAAATTGTATCTGAGATAAGGGATGTTATTTACGTTCAGCATCTTCCTGTGGTAAAGCCCGAACAGGCATTCTGCCTTTCACACGGCTGTGGTTACGGGGCGGCTTTCTCGCTTTCTTTCTGAGTACCCTGGAAACTGGAGGGCTACTGTAAGTGCTTGAAGATCTGGTTGTGGATTTGCTGTTTGCGTTTGGGAGTCATTCTCACTTATGGTGCTGCATTACTAGGGATTTGATTCGATTCCATCAGTGAGGAGAGGATCACTCTGATTCAGTTCTCGCCGGGGCCACCCAGGGACAGATCGTGTCCCAAGGAGGTCAGCAGTCACCTCCGTAAAAAGGCAGATTGCTGCTGGAATTGGCCACTTCTTTCCTGTGCAGGGCTGTGGGGTTTTGCTGGAGAGACGCTGCCCTAAGTGACAGGTGTGTGAATCAGAAGAGTGCTCCTTATTAGGCATGATAAAAATGCCGACACTGGGGGGGGGGGGGGTGGGCGCGTTTCTCTGCCGGACTGTGAGGCAGAATTGATAGAACAGGGATGAGAAAAGCCCCAGAAAAGCGATACCATTGTTTAGTTTCTTTGACATGATCTGTTTCATGTCATTCTTTAATTCCCTCTGAATAGAAACAGATTTACATATCTATATTTCTCATTGCCCTGTGGTGCCTTGCCCTCCCATCCAGGGTGTTTCCCTGCCTTATTTCCTGGAATATAAGCCCCAGGCTCTCCACATTATTTTTTTTTTAATAAATTTTAAATTTGCATATTGTCAAACTTTTTAATCCTGTTATTGTTGTCAATTAACAAAAAAATAATAATAAAAGAGATGATTCTGTCCCTCTAAGAGGCTAGACATCTTCCCTCTCTTTCTCTCTCTCCGCATATATTAAGCACCTCTGTCACATAAATGGTATAAATGGAACAGACCCCAGAATAGGGAAGTCTTTCATCTTTTGAGATAAGAGCGTCCCGATTACATCTAAATGTGGAGCAACGTTTAGAAGACCATCAATCAAAGGCAACGCGCCGGGGCCGAAAAGAATTAGTCCAAAAATGGCTCCCGCCTTTTAATTTCCGATGACGCCTCGCCTAGTCACCGAGTCGCCTGGGTACCTTCCTTCCTGCATGCAGTGGGGATGGGGCATTTACAACCCTGCCTGTGTGTGGACCGTTACCCACCTGTGTTTCCCATGCATCTTTTACACTCCATTGCCTCTTATTCTCCCACCCTCTTTAGATGGGGGGGTCCCTTTTGAATGGCTGCAGGATTCCACCTCAACGCAATATCTGGACCAGTCACCCTGAAAACTAACTAACCATAAAAGCGTCCATTTAAAAGGCGATGGGCGGTCTGTACCGTGACCTGTTCTATCCATTTTGTTTCTCCCTCTCCTCCTGTTTCTGAAGTACACGCGAAACTTCACAGAATCAAGATCGAATGAGGCTTCCTGCGGTGTCCTGGCCGCAGCCACAAAAGGCAAATCATTGGATCATTGGCTGTTTTTCTAGTTTCACTTGCTGCACACAAGATTTTGTTTTCATAACTTCACATTCCATTGCTAGGTGTTGAATACATTATGTTTGGTCTTGGTTTGGATAGTAAGGAGATTAATAACAGTACTCTTCCTTTTTGGATCTTTCATAGGTCTAGTCCTTCTCTCCTGACTTATTTGCTGCATTTCTTTATGTCCTTTTGCAGTAAACCTGTAAGATATTGTTACATGCTGCACCGTATAGCAGCTCCCCCCAGCCCCCCCCAGCCCCCCCCAAAAAAAAGGTTAATAGGGGACAGACATTGTGAAGATGAAATTCTAAATTATTTCAAATTTGATAAAGACATAAAACTTTAAGCTACAGGGCTCACAGAGTCTTGAGGCGCTTGCTTAATTCTGTAAAAATATTGTAGATTTACTGGTTTTATATCATTACTTTAATCATTTGTTTACAAAAATATGTATCACATTAAAAAAAACTCTCATTGGGTGGTTTTTAATTAGTAACACCTCTGCAATAACATAAAACACCAAAACATTTACGTTTAGGATCCCATTGGGAGCCAGTGACTGCTATTGAAATTAATAGCAAAATGGCAGGAACAGAACTGAATGAGTCAGTCAAAAAATTATGGCACTTACTAAAAAGAAGATGTCTGTGCAGATATGTTAAACATTACTTGTCAATGGACTTTTGATATGAAAAACAATAAATTTGCTACATTTTTACAGAATTAAGCAGGAGTTGGGGCGCCATGGTGGTGCAGTGGTTAGCACTGTTGCCTCACACCTTTAGGACCTGGATTCGAGTCTCCACCTGGGTTACATGTGTGGAGTTTGCATGTTCTCCCTGTGTCATCGTGGGGTTTCCTCCAGGTGCTCCAGTTTCCCCCCCACAATCCAAAGACATGCTGAGGCTAATTGAAGTTAATAAATTGCCCATAGGTGTGCATGTGTGAGTGAATGGTAACAGTGTGTGAGTGTGCCCTGTGATGGGCTGGCCTCCTGTCCAGGATTGTTCCCTGCTGCATGCCCATTGCTTCCAGGATAGCCTCCAGACCCCCCACAACCCAACAGAATAAAGCAGGTTGGAAAATGAATGAATGAATAAGCAGTCGTTGCATGACTTTCTGTGAGCCTGTATGTGCTTTTATTTCAATTTCACTTTCCGTGTCATTGCTGTGTTTAAAATTTGATTCAAATAGCCTGAAATGTTTATCCTTATCAAAAAACACGATTACTAAGCAGACTGGAGACTTATTCAGTTCTAATTCTTTAAGCATATCAGGGCATGTTACATATCAATCTAAAAAGCGATTGTCTTTTTCACTTTCTCATTCGTAGGAGTCATTGTCATGATATGGACATAAAGCCAAATTGCTTTACTGGTCTAAGCTCTGCCCTGACACTGTAGATCTGGAAAGTGCACCATCTACTGGTAAAGCAACATATACATAAATCTGTCTAATACAAATACACAAATGTAATAAATCTGTCAGGAAATCCTGAATCTGCTGTACAACTTCCTGTAAGTTTTATGCAATGCCACAGACAAACAGCTGTATTCTCAATACAGGTATTCATAATATTCAAAATATGAACACATATGGTTTTTAAATGATGCAAGGTAAAGTTTTATATACACAGTTATTGCAATAATATGTGTCATATGTATATAATATATATGCATAATAGTCATGGAGAATACTTAAGACCCAAATAGAAGATTCTGGAGGAATACCACTGATATGGGCACCAAGAGTCAACATCAAGCCACATATAGTAATAATTCATTCATCCATCCATCCATCCATCCATCCATCTTGTACGGTCTGGGTCACAGAGGCAATGCAAACTGTAAACATATTGCCATCTGACGTGGTCTTTTGCTGTTGTAGCCCATCTTCTTCAAATTTCCACGAGTTTTGCTTTCAGAGATGCTCTTCTGTATGCCTTGGATGTAATTAGTGGTTATATGAGTCACTGTTGCCTTTCTGTCATATATAACAACTACAGATGTCTATTAGCATCTAGTGTCTTGTGGGGGAAAGGGCGCTGGTAAGGGGCATGACTGACTAGCTACATGCTCTTCCCATGTGTGCCTGCTGGGATCCTCTGGGTACCCTCCCGCACTCCCCAGACATGTGGTTTAGGGAAATTGGTGTTTCTAAAATTGCACATGGCCTGTCATTGTACCCTGTTATTGGACTGGAATCCCATCCCAGGGGTCCCATGGCCTATACTGGATAAGCAGTAATGAAAGATTGTTGGATGAATGGTATTCTAATACAGCAAGTTTTAGCAAGATTGAATTTAACGTGTCGTAAGAACATCGCTGCCTCATTTTGTCCACAAACTGTGCTCTTTGTCATACAGAGAGCTGTTAAAATATGTCACATATGCCAGAAAGGCAATTTTAAATGGTAATGCTTTATGATCCTGAACCTGTAAACAGTGTCGGGGGGGCTGATGCCCATATCTTAAGGCATCAGCAGAACAATATGACTGTATAAGTCAAATCTTCCATGGTAAACTGTACAACAAAGTTTTGATACACGGCTTTTTCTAAGAAAGTAAATAAATGCGAAAACACAAAATTATGCCAAATGACTCAAGTCTTTTCGGGCATTTTTATTAATTCATTGAGCTGAGATTCCGTTGAAGTCCACACTTTTGTTATGTATTTTTCCCAGCCAGATTACTTTAAAGATCATTTCCATCCCGCCCAAAAAATTTTATGGCAGTGGAAAAAGTTAGCCCGTGGATATAATTAAACGGGCAATTCAGGGCCCCCAGTTTGAATTGCGGTGAAACTGCCGACCCAAATCTCCTGTGAACTTCTGAGGAGGGTAACAGCAGGCTGTGGTACCAGAGCAGGTCGGCGGGAAAAACCTCAGCATCCTTCTCACATCAGAAGATTTGACGTCTCAACATGCAAAGACAACACCATACATGACAAAGAAATGGAGCAGAACACTAAATATAACCTTATCATCGTGTAATCTCTTTATAAGTAAGAGGTATTACAGCAGATGATGGACTTTTTGTGTCAGTTTCTAAAATGTTTTTTTTTCAAGGGCATCTGTAATAAACTATCGAATAAGTAAAAAGAATAAAATATTAGTGTCGAATAAGTCACAGGAAAACAACCCAAATGGTGATTTCACATTTGTTAAAGTCATTTAACCTATTGAAAGTAATGGAGCGAGAGAGTGAAGGAGAGCAAGAGAGAGACAGAAAACAGTGTGGTAAATAGAATCCAATATGTCCCACTTATCAGGGAAACAATGGCCATTGTGCCATCTGCACTCACATGGGTTACGGAGCTGGCTGTGAACAGTGCAAATGGCGTTTCACAGCCTGCAATTTCTGTCTTGGCAGGACCTACAGGAAAACACAGTCTGCCGGTAATAAACGGTGGCCAGAGCCCAGTCGAACAGTTGCAGCATGAATATTTGCTGGAACGCCACGCAGTGGTTAAGTCTCAGTGACCCGTGATTGGGAACATGCTTTTCCAGGGTTTGAAAGACAAAAATGGGCCGGGATTCCTACAGGGCCCACCGGGAAGCACAACACAGTCCAACTGGTTTTACCTCATGCCCCAATCAGCTCTTTCTTGGGGAATAAAGACATCTGTTTATTGGTGTAAGCTAAGCCAGCTATCATTGAGAACAAGGGTGACATTTAGAAGTCAAGTTATTACTCTGATCAAAGGTTCTCGAGTTAGTGTGCAAGCTTATTTCCATATTTGAGTTATGATGTAACATACCAACCACTTTGTGCTGTGGAAACAATATGCTACCTTTTTTCTCAGTGATAAATTAACCTCCAGAAACAGGATATTTGGGGCAACGAGTACAGAAAATTGAAACAATGGCTCTTGAAGATTGATCATTCATAAAATAATTGTACTCATATGATAGGCGACAGGACAGTGTGACATTACACGTCTGGGCTTGTGGCTTCAATTCCCAAGCCCAGCTCCACATGTGTGAAATCTGCATGTTCTCGTTATTTCCAAACAGGTTTCCTCCTGTAGTCCATACATTTACGTTTAGGAGAATTGTTGCCTCATAATTTGTCATAGAGTTATTGTGAGAGATTGACTCAGTATGTGCTTGCATGCCATCTAGGATGTCACCAACTACATGCCCTGTGCTGCCTTCAGACTCACCACAGTTGTCTCCTGGACAAGCAGAGTTTATGATTGATGCCTGACTGAGCATACAAGAGGTTTTTAAACCAAAGGTCACAAGATAGATTTCCCTGTCTTGCTTCACTAAAAGCAGAGTGGAATACATACTGTAAGTAAAAATGTTCCCAGCAACAACTACCATGCAATAAAAAATGTAATGATCTCCAGGAGTGGCCACATATGCAAGAATTCAGAGCATCTGTTGATGACAAATGTTAGTCATCAGTCTGAGGAAGTTTTCTGTGTTGTGCCTGTGCTTCTGTCGCGCAGCATATTTCCTTATTCTCCATTGGATCCGTTGCTGTGACAACTGAGGTAGTCCCTTTGATAAAGCGTTTTTCTTTAGTCGTTAGATTGGAAATATATGTGAGAAAAAAAATTAAACTTTGTATATGTATTTTTCAATTAAATCAGTCAAAGTTCTCCTTCAATTATACAGACACAACTATTCTTGTCTCTTGCATTTGTAGAAAAGCCCTATAAAGCCATGAAGGTTGCAGATTACAGTTTGGGATGAGGGAATCTGTGAAACACAGTCTAAAGGGCTCTAAAAATGTCCAGTGTACTTTACGGCAGAGTGTACAGGGAAGGTCAAGTATAAATCCCTCTCTGGACATTCTCCGAAACATAAGCTGAAAGACTCCTTTGGCTGCCCCCAGCCCCTGGCTTATTTGGCCTGATATTAGCTTATTAAGCCTCATGCCCTGATCCTCTGTTTGCCCCACACTTTTCACTGCCCCAGCCTCATTTTTCAATGCCACGTATTCTCCTGAGAAATATATAACCGGCTAGATAAAATAACATTGTACACAACAACTATGTCTAAAATCTGTCTAAATATGTTATTTTGGACATTATTGGGTGCATGTAGAAAGATTAACTACTCAAACACGTTCATCAGGAAACCAGGAATCCTACCACAAAACCCAAAAAAACTGCTTGTGTTAACATTTCCCCGAATGTCTAAGACGCATCTGCGCGCTGGAGCGAACGGTGATTGAGGCAGACGACAAATTGCACATCGTCTGAAAAGGCCCGACAGGTGTGACAGTTTGAGTGCCATGGTGTTTCTACTCCTCAGTCATGTCTGGAGCTCTGGCACTCGAAGCCGACATTGTCTGTAAAGCTATTGTCCTTCTTCAGTGGCACTTGTGTCACATTATACAACGCGGATAGGACTGGAGTAATCGCAAGCGTTTAACAGCCACCGTCTCACCATTATTTCAAAAGCTGCGCCACCAGGTAAAATAAGACAGCGCAGCTTGCACGTTATTGATCATCGCGGGGTAATTCTCTTTATGCCTCCTCCAAGTTTCTCTCTGTGGGTTACAGCAAGCTGGCTGTGAAGGGCAGCCAACCATAGCAGCACCCAAGGAGCTGGGGGTTAAGGGCCTTACTCAAGGACCCACAGATGTGCCGAAGTTAGGCTTGAACCATTGACTTTCTGATCACAGGAAGAAAGGCTTAGCCCACTGAGCTACACACTGACCAGAGAGGGACGTGTTGCTGCATTGCAATACCATGGGCCAAGTTGACTGCTTGTGCGTATTAGCTAGCTGGGATTTGTAACAGTGAATATGAGTCAATGAATTAAATTTAATGCAAAAGGACGAGTCTTTGAACAGGTAAGGGGTGTGTTTGCCAGTTTGTGCACGTGAGTTTCAGCCTGGTGTGTAACATTGAAAAACGGAGAGGTCTGAAATGATTTTCACCTTAAGTGTATGGCAGTCAGTTGCCTCAGGAGATGGATCAAAGACCGCAACAACGGTTTATGGGTGAAATGGTCCATGATGCATAGAACCATCACTATGCCATGACAGTCCAAACCCAGACTGAAAGTAGACGCCACTTACTGGAAAAAAAATATAGGCATCCATGTTTCTTGCTTTTGAAAGAAATCGTGTCCGTCCACAGTAGGTCCCTCCAAAATGTGGAAGTGCTTTGCACAATGTTATGGTACTTTCCATTAATGACACACTGATATTATGAATGGACTTGGAACTTTGAGCAGTTATTGCAAGCTTATTTTGAATCCTATTGGCACAGCTTATAAATGGCAAAAATTTGACTGGCATTCCTGCCAGGGTGTCCCCAGCCCTGTGCACTGCGCTTGCTGGGATGACCTTCGGCAGCCTGCCCCCCCATTCCCCCCACCCTATAGTGGATAACCAGTTGGAAGATGGATAGAGGAATGGATGGATACATTTGCTTTTATGTTTTTGTTTTCATTTTATTTTTGCTTTGCAAACAAAAGGGCTGTTTACAGCACAGTTTTCTTTTACTCAAACAATATGCATGCCAGATGTGTGTGCCAGTGGTAATATATGCTAGTTACTGAAGTGATACCTTATAGGAAATACTATGACCTTCTGTAAAATGGCTGTTTAGCTGAAGCAAATTGGGTCAGCTGTCATTTTCAGAGGTACAACAGCTTGGACCCTCCTGGGAGTCGACATCCTCTTGATTTAAAGCCCAAATCCTTTTCCATCTGCTATTTCCGCAAAATTTGCCAAACAAAAAAAAAAAAAAAAAAAAAAAAAAAGTTTTTTCCATTAGTGTTTTTTGTAAAATCATTCATTTAAAACTGGGGCATAAAATAATTCTGACAAATATATTGAGAAATACAGTATTTAAACCCGAAACTATTCCTTTGCCCAAAGACATGTAAAAGAAACATTGCTTAGCTAGTTAGAGGATTAATATTTCTCTCAAGTAAGGCCGCACCAGAGGCAGCTCTCATTCCTGATTTGGCCGGTTGCCTTTGGAGTTGCCGTTATGGAATTTTGTCCACTCAATATCCACCATAACCAAGCCACAGAAAACAAGGAATAAATTTGGTGCTCTTCTCATATGCTACATTTATGACATATATTGAATGTTGTATTGTACAGGGTGGCTGCTGTGGCATCCAAATCTACTGGGTCTTCATTAAAGCTGAAATCCCAGGGCTTAATATTTACTGAGCAGTAAGCTTTGCTTGGGGCACCTTCTTGTTGGTCCTGGAGTGCATGACTTTTGCCCCTTTCTGATGACTTATGTCAGCGTTTGTAGTTTTTTATTTCTGATTTCTGTCTTGTACTTTGCTTCACCACCCATCCGTACACAAGCTTTTTTCCAGCTGACATTGTTCTGGAATCTCCTGTTCAGTCAATAGCCCCAAGGTCTGGCAGTTACATGTTTCCTGTTCGGTCTTGTTAAATGGTCTCCGGAACCTTCCGGCAGGAAAATCTAACAATATGTGTGAAATGGCCCGATTTAGCATGCCTTGAGTTGGTATCCTCTTTCAGCAAAGCCTCTGTTCTGACAACTTATAATAAGGCAAAAGACTGAGAGTCACCTCAAATCAAAGAGCAAACATCCAATTACTCGTCTAAAAGAATCCTTTTTGAGTGAAACAATCTTTTTTTAAAAAATGCAATATAAATTAAAATATTGACAATGTTATAGTGCTTTTTATTAATGACATACTATTATGAATGGACTTGGAACTATGAGCAGTTATTACACGCTTATTTTGAATCCGACTGGCATTTTATTACAGTTCAACACAAATCCATTACAACCCCATTTCCAAAAAAGTTGGGATACCATGTAGGTTTTTGGTCTTGTCCCTTGCATAGAGATTTCTTTGGATTTTCTGATAATTTTAGCCATATTATGTACCATAGATTAATAAATTCCTAAATTCTTTGCAATATTACATTAAAGAACATTATTCCTAAATTGCTACACACAGTCTTTCACAGAGAGGTGAACCTCCCATCTTCACTGCACAGAGACTCTGCCTCTCTGGGAGGCTCTTTTTATACCCAATCATCTTACTGACCTGTTGCCAATTAACATAATTAATTTAACCAGGTGTTTTGTTTTAGCATTACACAACTTTTGTTGCCCGTTCCAACTTTTTTGAAACAGGTTCCTGGTATTAAATTCAAATTGAGCATATATTTCTCATAAAACAATAATGTTTCTCAGTTTCAAAATTTGAGCATTTGTTCTATTTTCCTTTAAGCAGGAGTTCATATGATTTATAAATCATTGCATTCTGTGTTTATTTACGTTTTACACAGCATCCCAACTTTTTTGGAAACGGGGTCGTAAAACATTCCTGATGTACTGTAATGTAGGGCTCTTGATTTGTAAACATTACTTATACATACACCACTTACTGTGTGAATCCAGCACACTGTCTACCATCGCGATACCTGGGTATAGTAGAATATAAATCTCGGCTGTCTTCAGTAATTGCGGCCCTCGCGTGCTCCTCTCCGGTGTTCCTCCGCACTGCCTCCACCAGCAGTTTAATGGGGATTCTGAACTGTGACCGGCAGAGTCTCTCGATTTCACAGGACTGTCAGGCCGTGTTACTGCATTTCAAATAATTCTTCCTGCCTGACTCAGGCCCGCTTCTTTTCCGGAGGGGCAGGACAGCAACTGTTCCGGAGCCAATATCAATTAAATGCACAGTAAAAGTAATGTGCAGGGGGGTGGGGGTTGAGTGCGGGGGCCATTAATTGCGAATGTCAACGCCCTTGAGCGGTAAACCCCTGCACAAATTTGTTCCGTTTAGCATTTAGTGAAATGGCCAAGGTGAATGACCGAAGAAAAATTGGAATGACGATAAACCAAAGCGATGACAGAATACATATATCTACCTGTGCCCACAGAGCGATAATGACCTCTTCTTTATGCGGACTGTTTCACATTGAGGAAGGTATGAGTGTCAGTTTCAATACATACAGCAGTACCTCAGCAAGGGCCTAAACTAACAGAGAGGCTGCGATCCCCAAGGTGTGCTGCTTCGCTCTCATGCCTCGACGGCCTGCATGTCAAGCATTGTCCTGCTGCGCAAAAACAAACCCAAATAACAGGGAGGGAAAACAAGGAAGTGTTGCATGAACGCCCGATCTCGTTAGATAACTTTCGGAAAAGTTCAGTCCTCGAAGGGAGTATTCTGCACAAACCATCGGCTTGATGATTCAGGGAACAAGCAGGAAGATGGACATAGGATGTTAGGTGCTGTAGCGTTTATGGGAACAAGAGCCCAAGCTGAAGGTTGCTAGGCTAAGTCCTGGGATGGACCTTTGAAATACGTTGAAGAAAATTCTTAACCTGGATCTGTCAGGGTTTGTCCTGTCTTTCGTGTCTCTTCCCTGTTTGACCAGCAGGTGTCACTTGCCATCCCGTGTTGTCACTCCTTATCAAACCCTTGTGTTTCTCCTTGTTCCCAAGCACTACATAGCTTAGTGGGCTGAGTGTGTGGCTCAGAGAATGCTGCTGGTTATGGGTTTGAGGCTGGTCCTGGGCCTGTCTCATCTGTTTATTTGTATTTCTTGGGTTTTTGTTTCCCAGTGTTTATTTTCTATATCAGTTTTCTTGTCCTAGGTTTTTCCCTACTTGTCTTCTGTTCTGTTCCATTCTGATTCTGTTTAATTTCCCTTGCGTCTTATTCCTAGTGTATAGAAATAAATATTAGGAATAATCCCAGTATATAATTAATACTTCCTAGTTTTTGGGTTTAAGTTCCCTAGTTTCTGTGATTAATTGTTATTAGTCCCACCTGTTGCCTGTTTTGTGGCAGTACTTGTTGATTCTTCTGCTCTGTTGCTTGTTGTCCTGCGCCCCATGTTAATTAGTTAATTGATTCTGTTTTATACCTGTTCCTTTTTTGCCCCAGTTTTTTAAGTGCCTGCCCTGCTCTATTCTCCAGTAAGTCATTGTTTTGTTATGTGATGGTTGCCTTGTTCTGTTCCCTGTCCTTTGTCATCTTACTTTATGGTTTGTGTAGTTGGTTCTTGTTATTCTTCCCTGTTACTTTTTTCACCCCTCATGGTCCTTTTATTTTGTTGTGTTCCACAGTGTTCAGTTCTCTAACAAACCCCTGTTATCTCGTGAGCCACCAGTGAACCGTCACCTTCTTTTCCCACAGGTGCCATGCTATGCTGTGACAGAATCTGAATGTATAAACAATTTAAAAGCTAGTCTACAAAAAAGTTTCTTTATGTGACGTCACCTAATGCAATTCTCAATTCACTGATTGTTGCCCCTTCAAATAACAACTTTTTGTAAGGGAAACACATTATTGACTGTTCCCTTTCCATATATCTTTTGGATACACAGTCAGTGGTGAGCAAAGGCTTCCCTTCTCAGCTTGGTGGAGATGTGTCATCTGTCTGTTTAGGCGGCACCCACCTTTGATTGCTGTTGACAGTGAATGGTGGTTGTGACGGTCAGGGTGATTCATTTTTCCCTTCTTGTCTTCACACAGATAGATGCAACTATATACTGCATCTTTTTGCTGGGGTAGGATATTAAATGACCCTTTCTATGCCTTGACTATTGTGGAAGCCCAATTTAATTTGCAAATCATTTGTGTTCTTTTTGTGAGGTCATACAATACTCAGATGCAAAGCACTCAAGTTTAACGTCATACCTGTCCTCGATATGGCGTTAAAGTGTCCTCCAACTTGCAGGGAGACACTTCTTTTTGGGGAGATTTTTTGCAGGATTAGCACTCCAGCCACCATAAAACGACTCAGAACTGCTCGATAGAAACAAGCACGATACTCTTCTGCTCTCCACAGGAGAAGCTCTGCTGCAGCCACCCGCAGGAAGGCTGCACGCACCATAAAGAGGATGGGGGGAAAGCCTTTCAGAGCCCCATCCCCGGACGAGTTGAAACTGTCAGAGAGCTAATAGGGTCAGGCCTGTTGGGGATTGGGGCTGGTGTGGTGCTGAGGCGTTGCCTGCTGCATGATGGCACTGGGGTCCCGGTTTGAGGACGACCCATCCGGGTAGACACGTGGAATATGTTGTCTCTCCGGCAATATGACCATCTTCCTCAGCTGTCGGGGGAGCTTCATAAACTCTCTTTCGGTGGCAGCGCTCTCTCAGGTACATAGACTGTGGAGTAGCCAGATCTCTGTAGGTGGGTATACGTACTTTTAGTCTGGTCGGTCTGATGGCTGCCATACTCAAGGAGTAGCTGTTGCTATAGCAGTGTATTATGAGTGTATTATGAGGCTCAGGCTAAGGCACTCCTTAGGTGTCTTGGGTATGTCAGTGTATGCTCCGGCTGCGGTGAGTGAGACATTTTACTTGCAACTTCGCTCGGGTGCCCACGAAATGAACTTGCAGACTTGGGTGTGACTGCCGTCTTTAATGTGATGGGGAAGACCTTCTGTGATAAGACCCTGAAGGTTGTTGAGGGCAGTGTTGGTGTTTCCAGTGTCACCTGCTCACAGATTCACCTAACAAATGCCTCCATATCTGCCCTCAGAGCCCTCACAGCCATCCCTCTCAGTTCCTGGTACAGACTAGAGTTGCCACCAAGTCGTGTGCTGCAACTCTTCTCCATAATATCCAGATTGTCCTCTGAGATGAAACACCTCCTTCTGGGAATGCTGGCAACACCAACACAACCCTCAGAAACCTTCAGGGTCTTATCACTGAAGGTCTCTCACATCACATTAGAGTCAGCATTCGCACCCAAGTCTACAAGTTCTTCACACAAATTGCATGCAAGCTCATCAGAAACAGCTTGATCTTGGAGTCTAGCCTCATTCTTCTAGTAGGTAGTAGCCTACTGGATTTAAACTGAATATTCAACACATCTGTGGTCAGAATTCATAAACTGGGGACTTCTGCAGGGTCTGTAGACCACCATTATTATATGTGCAACAATGTGGCTCAGGGCATTGGAACCAGGATCCAGCGACCCGTAGCCCCTGACCTATCGCAAAGACAAGGAAAGTGGAGCCAGTTTCCCCCTGGTCTCCTGACCCGTGGGGACCAGCACAGTCCTCATAGCCAGCCCTGTCAGTGCCAGTGGTTGCTTTGAAGTCACCCATGACCAGGCCAGACACCTCATGGGTACCCTTGAACCACAGAGTGAAGGTGCGAGTAAAATGTCTCCCTCAACTAGACCTCACTCACCACAGTTGGATCATACAGTGAGACAACAGACAAGACACCCAAGGAGTGCCTTATCCTGAGTCTCATAATACACTCATTGAAAGGAGTGACATCAGACACCATTGGAAGGAGCCCAACTGCTACAGCAACAGCTACTCCGTTAGTATGGCGGCCATCGGACTGACAAGACTAAAAGTAGGTATACCCACCTACAGAGATCTGGCCAATCCCTGGTCTTCATACCAGCCACCGAAATGCAGAGTTTACAGTACAAAGCTCCCCCGACAGCAGAGGAAGATGGTCATCTTGCCGGAGATACAAAAAGTTCCTGATGCCAACCCAGATGGGTCGCCTCAAACTTGTACCCAATGCCTCAACACCACACCAGCCCTGATCCCCAATAGGCCTGACCCTATTAGTTCTCTGATGGTTTCAAACTGTCCGGGAATGGGGCTCCCGAAGGCTTTCCCACATCCCCTTGATGGCGTGTGCAGCCTTCCTGTTGGCAGCTGCAGCAAAGCTACTCTCACGGAAAGCAGAATGGTATCATGCCTGTTTAAATCCAGCAGTTTTGAGTTGTTTTACGGTGGCTGGAGTGCCAATCCCACCACCAACCCCCCAAAATTGTTTCCCTGCAAGTTGGAGGACTCCTGGATGCAGTTTAACGTCATATCCAGGACATGTCGATTAACAAGTCATACTGTATAAGCTACATCATAACAAATTAAATCCATGATCTGCATTATTGTCTTTCTGTTAAAATGTAATTAAATTATCATACTGTAGCTTTTCAGGCTCCCATTGCGATTCAGATATCCCAGAACGCAGACAGCACAAAGCCATGTACTCCATGAATGGGATGCCAGTTGATAACAGGGTGCTGACACACCCCAACCCATTCTTAAGATTTAAGGAAATGTATCATCACTGGCTGCATGTCTGGGTACATAGAACAAAGCGGGGCCATGGAGGACCACACACACGCACAGCTGAGGCCTGGAATTTTGTCCTTGTGTTTATCCCTGAGCAGAGTTACCTGTGACATCAGCATTCCCCCTCTAGCTGAGATTAATCGCGAAACACACCACACTGTGTCAATGCAACACCAATACTTTAATCCAATTCACTCTGATTGTGGAATGTCTCTTAACCATACTGTTTTTTATTCGTTTATCTGCCTTGAGTGCTTTTTTTATTGTTGTATATAGTCAGATGCATTTTTTTAAACTAGAAGCTATTGCTGTTTTCTGTCTGTGAGTTGCCACACAAAATTTCATTGTAAACATACAATGACTGTAAACTCTAATCTAACCTAATATAATCTAATCTAATGTAATCTAATAAATTAAGTCGAGTGATGTGAAACTGGCTTTATTGTCATACCGCCCCTGTAATGAATGGTCAAAAATGAAGTAGCAGCAGGTTTAATTTTGGAGTCATTAGGGAATTTGTATAATTAAACTCCGCATCTTCAGTCTTGCCTTTTTAAATAGCAGTCAGGTAAAGGTCCCAGCATTCATGATAATGCCCTGCATCAGTGGCTAGAGAGTCAAAAAAAGGTCCATTATATGCTTTTCATTCTCTCTGTCTTCATGGTGCGAAATGGCAGACTGTTTCTGACCCAGCATGCATACAAAGTACAGCCTTTGCCTGCAAATCTCCTTGGCAGAACAGACCGCCTTTCTCTTCAAATAATTCTGGCGATTATTAATTTTGCTGGTATTATTAGCTTTTTGACAACCAGCCTTTTGTTGGTGCTATTCGTCTGCATAGATCATTGGGTTTGAGGAACATAAGTGGATCTTCAGGGAATGAAGCGGCCTTTCAGGGCGGGACCATAATAAAGCGCAGAGCTGGCTGTCCTTAGCTACTGTATCTTCATGCTGTGTTGCCCCAGTGACAAGACAAAATAACAATGAGAAGCAGCATTACGTTTATTCAGTAGATGTTTGTTATAAAGCAGTCATGTGCACAGGCTTCTGGGGTGGCAGATGCTCGAACAGGGGGGGTCATGGCTTACCGGTACTTTTTACCAGCTGAGTAGCGGCTTGGTGAATTTCTGTGATTGGCGGGTGGTCCACCTTTGGAGATTTTGCGTGATTGGCCGGTTGTTATCTAAAAAGGGCACATGGAACATCAATGGAGTGGGGGGAGCACTTTCATTGTTTTAGGTAACAGGGAACACCCCCAGCATGTGCTGGTTCAAAAGTCATGTACAACTGTGAAAGCAGGATCAGCTGGTGCCTGGAGCAGTTCAGGTTATAAACCCGGTGTTGAGGAAACTCTACTGATCATAGGATTTGAACTGGCAACCTTCACATCACAGGCACTGCGGTCTAACCTACTGAACCACACACTCCCCCTGCGGGCTGTTTCTAAAGCAGACCCAACAATTAACAGGCATAGCATCTGAACAGCTCCCTGTCTCCCATCCTGGGATAGACTTCAGACTCGCTTGCAAGCCTGTACTGGAGAAACTCTTATGGAAAATTAATAAATGAGAAATGCATGCATTATGCACTGCAGATTCTAAAAACACAAAAGTATTAAAACTTTAACCTTTGTCACATAATTTAGATGGCTGGGCGACAATCAGATCGAGAGAAAATGGAGGGCAAGTGTGATCTGGTTAGTAGAGAATAGAAGTGATTTTCAGTTAGGCACAGACATTATGAAAATGATTATCTCAATAATAACAGCAAGCTAAGCCAAGGTACATCATTACGCCTTAACTGTATTACTTGCTAATTGGAGAAGCCTCTGCAACACTAGCATGGCTAATGGAGATACTGGAATCGCACTGAACATCGTTCATTTGCTCTGATCAAAACAATTAACTCCCCTATAATTTGTCATTCCTAGCACATCCTTATGAAATAGCCATCAAAATTGAAATTAAAATAATATAAATGTATTATTCCAATGGAAAAAAGTGTGATGCATTTTAATTCCACCCCCATCACAATTACTAATCAAGACAATGAGAAACAGCAAAATTAAAATGAATTTCTGATCCTGTGCCTAAGAATGATAGAAAAGTATTATTTAATTTCCACTTTTGTATCCATATTTTCAATTATTGACTGTAGGCAAATGACTGTGTGATTTATGACTGTATGCAATTAGGCAAATGCTACATTTTTTTTATTACTACATGTAATTGCATGTTTTTGCATCTTTCTAAAGTCTTATTTGTTTACATTTTATACCTGTCACACTATGCATTCCTTGCCCCTCGTTCTTTCTGTTGTTACTTGTTTAATCCTTCCAATCGTTACAGCCCTCATGTGGATCACCCCAGCTTCCTCTCGTCTGCTCCCTCGTCAGTAATGTATATAGTGCCACCCTGTCAGGAGCTTCCCTATGCTGACATTGATGTTGTTGCCTGTATGTGCTCCCCAGTTTGTCCTGTGTTCTTTACTGATTCTCCCTACCCTGTTTTGACCCCTCATGGTCCGTCTTCCTTTTATCCTGACCTGTAATTTCAGTGAATAAAGCCGCCTTTGATTTTCCCTTTGCTTGCCTTCACCTTGCCTGTGACGTGACAATACCCAATGTTTCTCTGGCAGTGTATTTTATTCCTGCTTTGTAACATACATGTAACATGTAAGCCTCATGCTAGAAATTCAGCTAAGGATTCCTTAACGTGCTTTAAAAACATTTCCAGTCCACACAGATCTCTTTAACCCGCTATTACACACACTGTTTCATGGTGCTTCATGCTTTTGTCCCTGTGTCTTTTTCGAAGATGCAGTCTAACTCTACTCACTGTTACTCTTATGTGTGATATCCTGTGGAAGTGTTGCAAAAAATCTTGAGGTTTATGAGAAATTAGTCAGCCAATTTTGAGTGTTGGGTGATGATCTGGTGATGAGCTTGAATGTCACCAAATTTCGTTTTTTTTTCAATAGTGATGTAGAAATGTAGCATGTGTTCTGACTGGAGCCACTAACCCATGAAAAAGTAATTTCACAACTGCTAGAATCTCTGAAGCCTGTAAAATGCAAATGTCACAACGCATTTGTATGTTGCTTAGATATTATCTTATATATCACCCCAGATCACTTCACCTCTTGGTTTGCTATGATATTAACCTGTTAGCCATGTTAGTATGCAATGATTTCCTTGATTAGGTTGTTTACCTTTAAGTGTACTAAGTAAAGCAAAGAGGCAGTTAAATTATGGTCTGGTTTAGCTTGTGTGACCTCATCTATCTTATTTTAGTGTATTTATGCTACTCTACAAGCAAGACTTGGAAGTCACATTGGACCAAAGAATCTGCTATCATCTGTTAATAATTGTGCATGTAAAATTGCCCTTGCAGTCATGCAAAGGCACATATCTCTATCATAGCATTGGAACTGTTACACTGCAGTTTTCCTCTGTGTTGGACTTTGTTATTAATGGGTCAAGGTTTTAGTTATATTAGTATTTGCCCTTTAACACAATGCTTTTATATTCAGTTAGCAAATAAGTCAACAGTTTTGGTCCTTGCATATGTTTATTTTGTTTCAGCCTGTTAAACTATTTGGTTTTAGCACTCACTAATAACTAGCATCATGTGTTTAACACTACCTGAGGTTCACACATAAGCTATGTGTGGTTTTGTAACTTTTTAAGTTAATTATGTCCATTCCAAACAGTGTTTAATATGGAAGGGTGAGTTCATAACTGTATCTAATTTACTTGTGGGTGTCAAAGAAAGTGTAAAAAATGAAGCATAGTGTATCATTTGAAAAAAATGCAGGAAAATTTCATGTGGGATGGGTGGGGGTGGGTCGCTTCAGGGGGCAGTGACATGTTTGGCAATTAGCAGTGTGGCCAAGTCAGTGGCATTAGCAAAGTAGGCCTGGGTGCTATTCGCACCACAGCTATTCATAGCAGTACACAGATGTCAGGAATGAGCAAAATCAGCCGACATCTGAGAGGGTAGGTGAAGAGCTGATGGCATGAGGATGTCGGGGGGGGGGGGGGTAGACATGACAGCAGTCATGAAGTCCTGCTTAGAGGTCTAGGCTTTGTGGACAGGAAATACAGTGAAAATGCCTACCTGAGAGTACAACAAACCGCATAGTCACATCTCATTGAATTAATGTTTTCCAGTGTTACTGCTCCAGTGACCGAAACTGCAGGAACTTCCATTCCTGCCCTTTGACAACATGAATATTCACTGACAGTTAATGCATGTGAAACAGTTTTAATTTCGTATTCCTCTTTGATGCTCTGAAAAATATGTGAAAGTATATTTCAGCATTCCCTTAAGATGGTCGACACTGCACATTAACAAATATCATCTGTAAAGTGTCATCAGTGTATTCCCCAGATAAATTAAAAAAGAAACACTCAGAGATGGCACTGTACTGGAAATTAGCTTGACTTTTGATCAATTGCAGTAATGAAACAATCTATGCTGTATATGAATTATGTTGTTATTGCAGTGTACTCCAGATATACAAAGCCTCACAAACCACTACTGGAATACCTTAAAGCAATATTTCCCAACCCAGTCCTCAGGGAGCCACAGATAGTCCCTTAGAAGGGAGAAAAAAGTTGTGCTGTCCGCAGGTCCCAAGGACCGGATCGGGAAACACTCCCTTAAAGTCTCCTCCACTCCTCACCTGCATGAGTTGGATGCACAGGGTAGGGTCCCTCTTGCTGGGCATCACTGCCTGGGACACGTCCACCAGTGCCTCAGTTTGGCAGCAACGCATCAGCATGGAGCCAGTCTCCATCCATGTCTCAGCCCATTATCGCTGGCGCCCTTCTTGCTGGTGAGGCAGTGGTCATGGGCGCCGCCCAGACAATCCCAGCAGCTGGATGCAACATCCTGTCATTCTTTTGCTGTTTTTATTTCTTCACACCAGGAGTTCCCTCCGTTTCTGTCAGACCTTCTACCAACTTCATACTCCCAGAGTTACTCCTCGTGACACTAGAAGCTCCAACTTCACTTCCTCATCAGCAAGACAACATCCTGCTGGAACACCTGATGTTCTGAAACAGCCACGCCTCCGTTCTTCTGATGGCTTTCATAAGTCATAAATCACTTGATAAACTTTCATCCTTCCTTCTTTGACATGGACAGAAGCTGCTTTTTCCAGCCTGCTCCTACAACGTCTTCTTCAGCTTAATTCCTGCCACTCCAGTGTCCTTCACAGACACCGAATAGATTCTACCTATGCTTAGTAAGTGTCAGTCCACCATCCACATCCCCTGCAATGTGCAGCTCTGCATCCTTCTCCTTCCTGTCATTGGCTCTCACTCCTTCCTCCCACAGGATGGTAAGCTCAGTCATTATAACTTTCTTTGCGGATGAAAATCATACCACAATATCAGGCCTTCAAGAGGTGGTGATGATTTCAGTGGGGAAACATAGCTGCTGGCTAAGGTCTCCTTTCATCGTTCAGTCATGTCCGGAAACCAGAATGTTTTCAGCTCCCCCCGGCAAGGTGCCATGTGGAACCCCTCCTTCCTTCACAAAGTGAGTCAGCCGTTCTTGTAGGAGGTGCTGATCTTTGCTTGCCTTTACTTTGCAAATCTCCAGGATCTCTGCCAGCTTACGAAGGACCTAGTCATGGTGCCACCTGTACCATCCTTTAGTAAAGACCTTTTTGCTGCAGGCTAACTCTTGCGACATCATAGAAAGAGGATTTCACTACGGTGCAATTCCACTGAAACAGGAGAATATCACAGGTAGATCTTACGAGAATACAATCTTGCCTGTGGGTCCACAGCTCGTCCCGTCCATTTGCTGCGTGAAATGTGCTGTCCCCAGCGGTGCCACCCCAAATGAGGTGTCCCTCCACATCCAAGCCAGCTCCTTCTAATTGAGTTCTATTAGGATCGTTCTGCTGGTGCCTCAGCCCAGCATAAGCGTGCTTAGCCACGCCCTCTGCTGTCGACTCAGGCCTTGTTTGGACCTGGACATTGGCACTCATTATCGACTTGTGTTTTTTTCCTGTAGCATCAACACCAGTCTGGATTTCTCCTGCTTGTAACCCAGAGAGATGTACTTGAATAGAAACTGTAATGGATTCCTCCCAAATCATGCTGTATCAAAAAGTCACTGAGATAAGCCCAGCTGTCTCCAGATGTAATTGTTGGTCTTGGCATCCATCCTTGGTGATTGCACACATCTTCAGGGGCCATCAGGTGTTTGGTACTGAATAAACTGAAAGGGTATAGCAGAAATGTTGTTTGAGCAGACTGGGGAAGAGCCAGGGAAGATCAAATTGCATATGAGAAATATAGATCATATTTCGTCCCTGGGCCCCAGAGCTCACAGCCAGCTCAGTGAGCTGCTGTCGTTTTGAGGCTTAGCTTGTCACCTCCATTGTAGAGAGACTGTGATTCCCTCAGTGGTGGAGCGGAGGTTTACAAAAAAAAAGCACAGAGGAGAAAGACGATGGGAAAAACAGTAAAGGGTTTAAAAGAACACAGGAGAGCCCAGAGATCGGCGGCGTTTTCCGCCCGCCTGCACGAAGGAGAGGAAGCCACCGCGGGGGGAAGATGTGTGGAATATCGAGAAGGAAGCCTTCTCATGTTATTGCAGCTTTGCAGCTGCTGGCTGTATGACTTAATCATTTAACCCACGCCTGGATCCACCCAAAGACTGGCAAGGACCCAGCCCCGTCGTCACCAGAAACGGGGAAGTAAGTTTAGAGTGCTAAGCCCCCAGCAGCACTAGCAATTAATTAGGGAACGCTATCTATTTTGTGCTTTGTTTCCTGTTTGGTGTTCCCCTCTGCAGGATCTGTTGCCCAGCGAGGCGGACAAGATCACCCACTGCATTTAAATTCACAAGAGGGTTCCTTCCTCCCTGCACGCTGAGCAGGCTTTCCGTCAGTGCGTGCATTCTGTGCACCTGCCTGATTTCTCATAGGGGTTAATCTGCAAAATAAGCAATGTGCCTGATAATCCACAGCAGAGGACATGATCCTGGCTTTTTGTGACTTGTGGTTTCCACTTTCAAAGAGTCCTGAAGTACAGACCAGCAGCTCCCGTCCCACAACTAAATTGCATGTTTGTTTTTCAAGACTTTTGGAAATAATACAGGTCATTTTGCTTAGGGATTCACCAGGCACTCGATACTTTAATTAGCTGTTCCAAATTCTGACTACCAAAGATTAAAATTCATTTATTCTCCCTCAAAAGCAATTATACTTTTGTCCGTAAAATATTTAGGCATTTGTGCAGCAAAATGAAACACTGTTCCTGGCAGATATGAACTAAAGCAGTAAAAGGCTGGAATCTCTGTGGCGGTGCATGGAGGCCAAGAGAAAGATTGACAGAAACAGGGGAGATTTGTTCATCTTTCTCTTTTTTTTTTGTTTGACCTACAAAGTATAAGACTGTTATAAAAAATAATTTGTGAAGATTAGGAAGCAGGTAATTTATAAACTTCAGCCTCTGTCAAACATCCTGTCTTTTTTAATCTTATCTCCATCGATCCATTCCTTTTACATAACCGTTTCTGAAATGCTGGACTCTATTATACGAAGCACATGACGAGTGGTTCATCCAGCATAGGATGCCAATCCATCACACACACACGCAAACACACACACATGCGCAGGCGCACACACACAAACACGCACACATGCGCAGGCGCACACACACATGCGCAGGCGCACACACGCAAACACACACACATGCGCAGGCGCACACACGCAAACACACACACATGCGCAGGCGCACACACACAAACACACACACATGCGCAGGCGCACACACACAAACATGCACGCTATGACTGACATCAATCGATCCAAATTACATGTCTTTGGACTTCTGGAGGGTACTGGACTTCTCAAAGAAAGCCCAAATGAACTGTAAGAAGACATGCAAAAATCACTGACACACAGAGCCATGACAGAAATAAGCACAGCCACTGGGGTGGGAGGTAACACTGAGGCACCATGGCCCACACCTCCCTTAATTATTTCCATCATTTGGATAATCATGATAATTGACCCATTTTCCATAACCTCTTATGCACTACAGAGATAAACTGCCTGGACGCTGTCAGAGGAATCACAGGGCACCATGAAGGGGATATCCTGGGTGAGAGGCCCAGTCTATCACAGGGCACAGATAATACACCGTGTCCAATTTAAAGAGACCAGCTCACCTGACTGACATGTGTATAGGCAGAATATAAAAACTGGAGTACACAGAGAAGACCCAAGTGGGACACAGAACATATATCCTGGGGCAGGAACTGAACCCCCAACCCTGGGAATAAGAATTACAACAAAAACAAATCCAACAATAATCATCATGGTAAAGAATAGGGAAGAACAGGGAAGATACTTCTGAAGTAACTATTAGCCTATTAATGCAATCAGCAAGCAAACACTAGCCGTGCAAGACGGCCTTACCAATGTGTGAAGCTCAGTGAGTGAGACAGAGCAACCCGAATGATCTAACTCACCTCGCCGGCCCCTCCTTCAGCAGGCGGCCTCAATGTGAGTCACGCATCACACGGGGACATTATCAGGGTAGAAGTTGAGGGGAGGGGCGGGAATGGGGGAAATCTCTACGTGCCATCGATGGTGTCACTTCTCTGCTCCAGCTGGGAGAGGACAGGAACAAATGCTGCGCTAAACGGGAAGCGGCCAGGAGCCGCTGACTCCGATCAGCCTCACATTCGGTGCCCTTTGCTGTCGGCTCCTTCCTGGGACCTTGCATTTCATTGGCTGCTTGGTGCTCCTTAAAAAAACATAGAGTCTCAGTAAGGGATCCGAACTGGGAAGCAGCAGTGCTGCCTTCTGAGCCACCATAAATACTGCCTTTGTTATGTTTATATATAAACTGTATAGGTCCTATATATGCGGTCGCCGTGACCAGCTGGCCGTGAACTAGTTGCGGAACCTCGGTCAGCAGGCATCTGTTAAAACTTGAGGACCAATGGACGTGCGGCCAGAACATGGTCACGAAGCCACGCCCACAACGACGCATGGCTAGCGATGACTAATCGCACCAGCTGCCACCGCTCTGCCAGCATCAGCATCGCCTAAAAACAGCTCCCTCGCTCGTGCCGGGAGGGTGAGCCGGGCATTACCAGCCAAGCCTCCGGCTGTATACTTTGGTCCGACTTTGGCTGACAAATACCCAGTTAAAATAGCATTTTTCCATTTGGTTTCAGCCTGCCGGCCTTCACTCCCTTCTCCTTTGTAGCCCAGTCCGCCACAGACACCAGTCGTGTGCAGAAACGTCAAGAAAGCCTCACTAGGTCACCCAAGCTCAGTTTCAGCTGCCTTTCCCCTGCTCCTGCTTCTCCCGGGCCTGAACTCACCCAAGCACCACTGGCCCTATGTGTTTGTGCTCAGGGTCACCCAGATCCTTTCCCAGGCAGCTTCTTGGATAGGATGCTGGTCCATTACGGGACAGACATAGATGCCTAATCACCCCCCCAAGGCAATTTAGAGTACGACGGGAAGTGATCAGAGTACCCTGAGGAAACTACCCTGACACAGAATATAGTATGTGGCACACACACGCACGCACACACACACGAACATGTACACACACACGCACTCACACACACATGGACATGTACACGCACACGCACTCACACACACATGGACATGTGCACACATACACACTCACACACACACGGACATGTACACACATGCATGCACGCACAGATATACTGAAAGTGGTGTTTAAAGGCCTGACTAGATGAGAGACCGACCTCTGTGCTCAGCTGTGACTCCTCCAGCGACTGCCAGCCAAAAATCCCTACATCCCTTGCTAAGAAACCCATTTCACACCATTTGATATTTTACTGAAGATGGGTCATACGGAAGCTTTAACTGGCTAGAACCTGCATGCGCTTAATGAGAAGAGCTATTTCTCCACCATAATACTACCTGCTGTCTTTTTAGCACAAATTATTTTCTTACTTTTTTGCAGTAATGAATATTTTAGCACCAGCGATCACCCTCTCCTTCACGGGAGTATCAATGCATGTTTTAGTTTCTTATAAATATAGATACCGCTTGCTGGAATGTACAGCAGGACATCACCAGAAAATTGAAAGAAGTACCTGAACAGTTAAAGTACGTGTGCATTTGTGTGTATGTACATGTGTGTAAACACTGTATATTACCATTTACCATATATTGGGGCACCTTTGTATGCATGCATGTGTGTGCATGTATGGTCGAGCATTTGTCCGTGTGTGTACCTGCATATTTGTTCATATGTGTGTTGTGTCTAAGTATATGTGCCTGTTTTGCATGGACAGAGTGTAAGAGTATATAAGCAGAATATAAGAGGAAGAGACAAGAGGAAAAACTGTCAGCGCAGGGTTGCTTTGGGTAAGCTCATGCGTTACCATGGTGACGGATCACCATCTCCATATAAATAAAGACACTTCAGGTAATGAAAGATGTTTCAGGTAATAATACCCAGCTGACCCTGATTGGACTGATCCTACTGTAAGGGTTTAGATAAGGTCACTGGTTGGATATGGGGAGAGAGGGAGTGGCAGGCAAATCCCCAGGATTCCCTTTGCTATGTAACCAATGGTTTTATGTTACTGTTTTTGTTTTTAGTTTAACAGTTGTCTTTTAGTTACAGATGCAAGGACTTTATGATAAGATGTGTTAAATGGGTTACCTGCTTCCTCACTCCTCCTTATGTTATCCTCCTTGAAACTCGTCTCACTGTCCATGGCAGCTGCTTTGTGCACCACCAAAGACGTTCTGCAAAAACATGACAGACCTGGCAATAAGGGTCCCACACCTGTACCCCCTGTCTATAAAAAAAAGCACCGTTGGAGGAATGGTTCCCGGCTTAATGCTCAGAACAGGAGGGAGGTATTAAGCGTTAGATGTGAGACAAGGTCCATCCGGGACGGAAAGGCAGACCATCGCCAGAGGGAGGTAATACCTTTCCATTTAAGGCATCTGCTGCTGGGCAGAAATTCAGTTTGTATGAAATTTTAAATATGACTAACCCTACATATATAAAGCAGTGAGGTAAACCAAGGCCCGCTATGCAAATGTCTATCTTCCTGAAGCTTTTCATCCTACCTATGAAAGTTTCCATTACAAGAAGGGAAAAAAAATTCGTAGACCAGTTATCTAACACAAAAGTGTGAACAGAACCAGACGGATTACTAATGAATTGAGGAGGCAGATTGGCCTGGTCACACAGACAGAGAGGGGCTTGGTTCCAGTGTACAGATCACATCAGAGAATCTACACACAATGTTTAAATACAACTAAGGTGCAGCACAATGGATCGACTGTCATAATGTTAAAAGCATAGATGTGCTTCAAACTACATGTTTAAGGTTGCTTTTAACTTATGTTTAACTTGTGCTTTTGTTTCATGAAGTGTTACATAAACGTTTAAGTGAAGCAAATAAGCTGTGTTAACATTCATTGTTCTTATTAACCCCTTAAAAAAAACTCAATAAATGTTTAAGTGAAAGAAATAGAAGCTTATTCAGTAACACCACATTCATTACTAATAAGTTACAGTGTGATTCACTTTATAATACTGTTCTTAATCTTTAGTAACTCCTATTGAAGAACTCAGTAACACCACATTCATTACTAATGAGTTACAGTGTGTTTCACTTTATAATACTGTTATTGATCTTTAGTAACTC
>JAODKF010000116.1:948870-986580 GCA_026779585.1 Mormyrus proboscirostris
CCCCCCTCCCCCTCCATTTAACAATGCTTACTGTCACACCCCCCACCCCCTGTTACAATGTGAAATTGTGCGGTGCAGTTTGCGGGGGAAAGGAAAGGTACTAAAGCTGGTCTAGGGTGCTACATGGTCTTTGACCACCACTGCTGTGACTTTCTACTGCAGTGTTTCCCAGTTTGGGAAAGATTCCTTGTTTTTGCTTCTGCCAGGAGCTGGAAGGGAGCGAAAACATGGGAAAAACATTTGGAAGATGGATGGATGAGTGATTATCTTTTGGATCCAGGTTAGGGGTGCCAGTGTAAATGCAAACGTTTTTCACCATTACCACCCATTTACAGGGCACTTTGAATCCCTGAGAGCACATCAAATGAGACATCTTGAGGCCTCTGTGTCCTAAATCAAAGTGACCCTCAAGGTGTCTCCTGGTTATTTCTTTGATGTCAGTGGCATTGCTTCTAAGCTCCTATTCTCTTGATGGCTGACTTCCGAGAGCTGGCTTTGCTGTGAAGGCAAAAAAGTTAGTAATAAAGGAAAGGAAGCTGCATCACAACAAAAATAATAATTAAAACTACACAGTGAACATGTACATCATCGTCATTTGACAAAATCCCATATTAGTTGCGGACAGTTGTATTAAATCTATCTTCACTGCAGCTCAGGTCTGCAGAAGTCTGCCTACTTCTGAAACGAGAAAGCCATCTGCTGGGTACACGCCACAGTGCCTTTTGGCATGATATTTCAAGAAATTCAAATCAGGCCTTCGACTCACTCACGTGTGATGCAATGCAAGACAACTCATTACATATCTTAATGATTAATGACTCAATATCATAAGACTCCTGCACCTTGTACAAGAATAAATAATAAAGCAGCAACTAATGGGATGACAAAATAGCCTCTAGCCTATTTCCAGATATTTGTAGTTAAAACAATATTGTTAAACTGAAACTTAAGTCGGGTTAAATCAGTGTCAAAACCAGCTGCTTCAGTGAGGAAATCTTTTATGTGTATACTCATTCAGTTTTATAACATATTAGATAACATGCTTATCTAAAGATGGTGGAATGTCCACACACATTCATAGCACATGCAAATCCCACTTTCATCGCTCTTGCTGACAAAACAAGAAGAATAATCAGATTTGTGAAGTGTAAATACCAACTCTCACCTGAGACAGGCAGCAAATGTGATGCCTAATGCTGCAGTAAATTAAGGACAACTTCAAGCACCAAGGCCATCCTCCATTATTCTATACAGAGACTGTACAGTGAGGGAGTCTAGGCAGTCTAGGTCCCAGCCGTCTCATTCTTATGAGCGTGAGATGCCGCGGGTGGAACACGACAGGTTCTGCATTTGGTAGACCCTTTATTGGTGATGTGTTCACTCCGCAATGCAGACTCGTAAATTTCATACTGCTTGTTTCATAAATAGCAGAAACCTTTGTTTTTCGTTGCACCGTAGAACTTTTGTTTCGCGTCCATGCCCGCTGCATCTTCATTATTTCTATATAGTTTTAGTGTATTATCTGTTGTATCAATATTTTGATTGGCTGTTGCAATGCATTTTCGGACGCAGTAGAAAGCAGTTGTTTGTTGAGTACATGCTGAGTTACATAAATGACATTTATAAGTAGGATACAAACAGCTAGACGATAGGATAACGTTGAGTGTTTGGCAAATTATGTGAAAACTCACCATGACAGAACAGTGAGTTTATTATTCATTCATTCATTTTCCAACCCTGTCGCAGGGGGTCCGGAGCCTATCCCGGAAGCAAAGGGCACGAGGCAGGGAACAACCCTGGAGACTCAAACCTGGGTCCCAGAGGTGTGAGGCAACAGTGCTAACCACTGCACCACCATGTCACCCCCAGTGAGCTTATCAAAAGATGTTAAATCAGTATTAAAGTTTGAGCAAAGCGGAATACAATGAATGACATTAAAAACTGAACAACCGGACACGGTCTGAAGATCAGGCTGGCTTGTTTAAAACTCGACCTAGAACACTGGCTGTAAGAGAATGAATCATGTTCGTCATTGTACTGTAGCAAGGCTTTTAAAGGAAGAAAATGATTTTTTATGTCATGTGTATTCTGCTGCTACTGTAGCTATCTTTGCAGTGTAGAATTTCTTTCTATCTAGAACGCAAATGAACGAAATATCGCAACTATTCATTCTTTACAGAATTATGCAACATCTTCTAGTTTCCGTCTATCCGAGCACCTCTGCACCATGGAGCAGTGTTTCGTAATCCACTAGTCAGGAAACATGTGGGTCCCCAGTGACCCGCTTGAGAAACAAGGCAATGCAGGGCAATTTGATTACTTTCATACTTTATTCTGAGGAGCAACGTGTTGTATTTAGCAGGCCGATTGTACCTCTGGCCACAAATTTATGAATGTGTTAGTAATTCTAGTCAAGGCTAGAATTAAGATAAGTTAATCTAAGTCACAGGGAGCAAAATCCTGAATTTTAGAGATAAGATTCTCAGAATGTATCCAAGCTCTTACCGTGAGCAGGCAACCTATGATGTACCTACTGCTAATATTGCTTCTACAAATACTCAGCATTCCGAGTCATCTTGTACATCAAGTTAACTTGATGTTTTAGTCTTTTACGTCCAAAATTAACTTTATTCATGGATTTTTTACCTCCAAAGCTAATGAAGGAAGATTAATTGTAATTGGAAAACCCAGGTTAAATATAATAAATGTTAGAAAATCCTCTGGATATTTTCTCAAATCTCTTAAGTCTGCTGTATTAGTTTGATTCAAGGAAACACCACTGCACTGACATAACACTGGTCTGAGTATTGAATGACTTGCCTCTCATCTGAACAGCAATTGTGGTCCCTACACTGCTGCTTCTGAACATTACTGCCACTTTTGACACAACTGATATTATAAAACATCACATTTTATTGGACAGAGTACAAAACATTTTTGGTCTCTGTGGATCAGTGCCTTTTGGTATTTCTTGACTCTTATCTGTCAGACTATGCCCATTGCTTCAAATAAATGATGAATTGCAGAAAAACTCAGGTCAGATATATCGTTCCACAGGAATCTGCATATCTATCCTACGGCTCCCCTCTTTATATATTACATCCCTTGTAAATATAATTAGAAAAACACACACAAACAAACACAAATCCATATATCTGAAAACTGGGTAAACGTTTTCAGTATTTCTACACCTGAAACTTATGCGTAATAGAAAACAGATATTCCTGAACAGACACTTAAGGAATAACCTTTGTGCTGCAATACACATCGCTGTCTTTGACTGAAATGACACCTCACGTGTCTGTCCTTCATCTGTTTACTATAATGTATGCCTGAAAAATTCCACCTCTCAGTAATGCAGTATCTCCTTTATCTCACAATACATCTGACTGAAGATGTGTCCCTGAAGTGTCTTCACTGGCAAGTTGAGCTGCTGGAGTTCTTACAGAAATGCATTAAAATGTATTTAGAAAATTGAAGAACGTTCTATACATACTATTTCTCACCTTTAAATCCTCAAATGAGTTTGCACTGATAAATCATAGGGACATGCTTATCCCATTCACTCTAAACTGAGTGCATCATTCACAATATAGCGTTATCTTGTTATAGAAAAATACTGTATGAGCAGAAAACTCAGCAGAACCTTCCTGTTTTGTGGAAAACTTCACCTGCATGTGTCCTGAATTCAAACATACTTTGTGTTTAATTCAAGAGCAAAAAGCGAGATCTGTAGGCTCTGCTATTGCTAGAGAGCTTGAGCTGAGGAAGAATGCTGCACACAGAGCTGCGATTTGGCTGTCAAGTCTGTTCTCACGCATCACCATGGCATGCAAACGCTCTTCCATCCCTTGTTGCTGTCTCAGATTTCACTAATGATGGTACATAGCATTCCATATTGCACCTAACCATACACGTGTGCCGCTAAATCACCAAAATGCTTTGGCATACTTCGTTTTTTCAGCTTCCTGCTCTGGACCGTAAACATCATCAGCTGGACCCAGATTCCCACAGGAAAATAAAACTTGAACGTTTGATGACTGTGAACTAAAATGGGACACACAATCACATACTAAGGACAATTTTGAAGCGCAGACTTAGCCCGCCACATTTTTGGACTGTGGGAGGAGACTGGAGTACTCAATGAACAGGAATGATTAATCTTGAAATTTAATGTGCTGTATTAGATTATATCATCTTATTGCAGAAAGGTTGTAATACATGTTGTATATTACCGCAAATTAAAGTTCTGCTACTGATGTCTGAGTTTGATCAAAGTGCGATGATTGATTTTGTTTTATTTGTGGAGTTTGTCTTTGGAGAATAAAAGAATGTTTGTGATAGTGCTCCATGTCTGCCCTCATTCTCTGTAATAATCGTTAATAATTTGCTGAGCAAAGGAGACCACAGTATGAAGGTTTTTTTTCCCCCCTCTCTGTATACTGAACTTTTCCTGTAAAAAACCATTGAGATGAAGGAAATCATATGCTGAAATTTACAGCGCTGTGTAGAACTCATTATTCCCATTTCAGACAGCGATACGTATCGGGGGAATTGCAGAAATAAATTAATGATAATTAGAATTTCAATCATCAATTAGTAATTTGGTAAACTATGCAATTTCTCGCAGCTAACAGCAATGGATAGAAATATATATATATTTCTTTCTTGTACTGCTGTGGCTAAGGGGTTTTCCAATATGGATGAAAATGGCACCGTTAGGCCGGGTCTCATGCCTCCCTATACACAGCATTCGTTTCCTTTGTTCATGGATAACTATCTCAGTATAGTAGCAGTAGTGGTTGTCATGCCAGTGCAGATTTGACCTTTGTATGTTCTTTGGTAACAAACACATTATGCTTATCAATAGCAATTAAATAAAAAAATAATAATGACCGGTCTCACATCAGCTAATCTTTTATTGACAACAAAAATTAAAGACATAAAATGCATTTAATGAAAAGAAATAAACAGATTAAAATATATTGTAGTACAAAATATGTATAGTGTTACGCCATGATCGTGCCGATCCTCCTGTGCCACGCCCCCCTCGTTAACCTCATGTGGATTCCCCGTGTTCCTCAGCTGTTTTGAGTTGTCCTGATCAGTGTAACATATTTAGTCCACGTTTCGTTTTGTTTCCCCAGTCCAGTCATTGTTATGTCAGCCCCTGTGTTGCCTACCAGTTGCCATAATAAACCCCGGTTTTCCCCCTGACTTTCGGCGTCCTCCGCTCTGTCCGGGCTTCGTGCGCCCTCCGAGTGTGACAGAATGACTGGACTCCCCGAGAAGATGCCTTGCCTCACTGAGGATGAATACCTCCAACTTACGGACGAGGTACTCTATTGGCTCTAGCAGCCTGAGGTACTGGAGAACCCAGCTGCCAGAGCTCTTGCTCTCCAGGCCCGGGACATCCTTGAAAGGATCTCCCCACCGGCTGATGCAAGCCAGGCGCACGCCTGTGGAGGCCGTCTCGCCTGATCGGCCCATCCAGCCCTGCTCGCCTGCCCAGCCGGACCCACCCTGCTCGCCTATCCAGCCGGTCCAGCTCGCTGAGACACCTGCGTGCACCGCCCACGGCTTCGCCTGTTACCCGGGCTCAGTCTCTGCCTGTCCCGGTCCCTGCTCAGGCCCCGAGGTTCCTGCTTTCAGCCCCGAGTTTCCTGCCTCCGGCCCAGAGGCACCTGTGGCTCCTGCCCCTGCGACGCCCCCAGAGGCACCTGCCCTTGCGGCACCCCCTGTTGGCTGGGAGTCGGTGCCTGCTGCAGCACCCCCAGAGGCTCCTGTGGCACCTGCAGTGCCCCCCCAGGTCCCCAATGTTCCTGCGGTCTCCACTTAGGTCCCAGAGACTCCCAGCTCGTCCCTGGAGGCCGAGCTCCTGGCTCCCATGGCTCCAGGTCCTGGAGCCTTGGCTGCTGCTCCGCCTAAGGTCCAGGCCCTGCCCACGGATCTCTGTGGCAGTGAACTCCTCCAAGGGGTTGCTGCCCCCGCGGGCGGTGCTTCGGGGTGATTCAGGGCTAGGCTGCCGCCTCTGTCTCGCGAAAGAGAAGGGGACACCGATGGCGGGGCAAACTCCCGGAGCCCCCCCTCCTTCCTCGGGCTCCAGTGGGGTGGTTGACCCCGGCCTCACCCCAGGCACCCGGTTGACCAACCCCAGCCCGACTGCAACCGTTCCCCTGACAGCCTGTGGGCCCCTTGCTCACGGCCCCTTCCTTGCCACCTCCGCCAGCCCCTTTACCTACATCCTCACCACCCTTAGCCCCTGTCCCAGCCCCGAAGAGGCCTGCTGCTCCAGCGTATCCTACTTCCCGTCCCCGAAAGGTCCCCTGTGCTCTCCGTTAACCCCGGCCCCCTTGGACCCCTTGGCCCCGGTGTTCACTCCCAGTCCTGTTTCCCCGTCATACCCCTTGAATTCCTTTGTGCCCTCCATGTTTACTTCTCATCCCTCTGTACCGTTGTTCCCCGCTGGCCCTTTTGTGCCCCCTGTGGTTCCCCATCATCCCTCAATGCCCTCTAGTCCCTTGGTGAACCCCATGTCTCCCCGACCCTCTGGGCCTTCAGCTCCGGTGGGTCCCTTTGCGCCCCCTGCATTTCGGCCAAATCCTTCTGTGCCTTCGTTCCCTTCTGGTTCCTTTGTGCCTCCCGTACGTCCTTCTCATCCGTTTCCGTCCACGTCCCCTGCTAGTCCCTCTGTCTCCGGTGCATGTGCCCCCTGTTGTGGTCCCTCAGTTGTCCCCTTTAGTGTCCCCGGGTCCTATGTTTCTGTCTCTGGTGTCTTAGTGTTTGTCTACGTTCCCCCTGGTGTGTAGCTTATTGTTTGAATTGTCCACCTTGTGCCAGTTCTGTGTGTCCATCCTGTTCCCTGTGCCTCGTTGAGTTTGTTGTTCTGTTGTCTCCCCAGGTCCAGTCATGTCCCCGGTCCCTTAGTGCCCCCTGTGTCTGCTCCTCGTCCTCCTGTTTCTCCTTCACTCACCCCGGGCCCCTCTTGTTGGTGCTTCCCCTGTGTCTCCTGTAGGGTTACCCCTGTGCTTGTTGGCGTTTCCCCTGGTGTGTCACCTGCTGTCCCTGTCTGTGCTGTGTGGCTCTGGTTGCTTATGTCTGGTTGATGTGTTCTGTTGTGCTTTTTGTTTTTCCAGATCCTGTGTCCCCAGTTTGGTCCCTCCACCCCTGGGGCGCGCCCGGTATGTGCGACCTTAGGAGGGGGGGTTCTGTCACGCCCTGATTGTGCCGATCCTCCTGTGCCACGCCCCCCTCGTTAACCTCATGTGGATTCCCCATGTTCCTCAGCTGTTTTGAGTTGTCCTGATCAGTGTAACGTATTTAGTCCACGTTTCGGTTTGTTTCCCCAGTCCAGTTATTGTTATGTCAGCCCCTGTGTTGCCTACCAGTTGTCATAATAAACCCCGTTTTTCGCCCTGACTTTCGGCATCCTCCGCTCTGTCCATGCTCCGTGTGCACTCCGAGTGTGACATATAGCTTTCAAATACAAACTTGCATTGTTTTTCAATCTTCCTCACTTCTCGAATTCTTTCCTGAATTTATTATTCAGTCAGAAGGACAGAAACATCCAGTGTTTTTGGTTTAAATTAGGCTCTGATTAAAATGTATTGCCTAAAACCTGGCACTCGGGAAAGGAGCTTGACATGTCTGTCCTAACAGTTCCAGGGGAGACAGAATGACTTGTAATTAATTTTCTAAAGCCAAACCATCAAAATGTGTAACAGAAATAGTCAATAAAATAACTACTGATCTCATAGTATTCTAGGGTGTGTCATTTAAGTAATTAACATCAAATCACCTTAGTCTCCATGGTTTTAGGTATCAGTTATAATCAGCCCTGTAGCAGTCAGAGGGGCATGACTGTGGGACTATATTTGGCAGAAGCTTCGGTTAAGTGGAGTGCGCTGCTTCATGAGGCTATGCCGATGTTGGCAGGGACCACAAATGAGGGACTCAAACATGCACTGATTTCAGATGCAAGCAGATGGATTATACTGAATTATCATGTAAACCCCAAGGCATTATCAGGTAGTTTTATTATGCACAGTAAGTTTTAAGGGACAGTTGAGTTGAAAAGCAGTCAATAGGACTGTTCTTACGTCTAAAAATTTACTTTAATGAGTAAAGTAGTGCAAAGAACAAGGCAGTGGTCCTACTGAGCAGTGGAAATAAGCTATATATTCATATGACTCATCCTTCATCCTCTTTGGACTAGTTAAGGGTTCTGGCAGTTCATTTTTAGAATGTGGTTCATTTTCCTGGCATGGTTTAGGTCCACTTAACTGTGTAGAGGGCAAAATAAATGCTTTAAGCATTATGGATTTGGGTTGAATCATCCAGTATGACAAAGCCTCCATCCACAGGACACAAGTGGTGAATGGATGGCTTGCAGAACATGGGGATTATGTAAAGTATATGGCCCTAACCATATCTGTCACAAGATCTTAACCCAAATTATTTATAGTGGGATTCTGGAACAGCTTCAGGGACAAAATTTTTCAACCAGCATAAACAAAACATCAAATGATTAACTGATGCCATTCTCACAGCACGGGGTGGATGAACATTCAATTAAGACATGGCGTGTTGATGTTTTCTTTATTTTGAAATTTAAATGTATGACTGATACTCTAAGTGTCATTGACCTGAAAAGAATTTCATGATCAAAATATTTTCAGTAGTTTTAAATTTAAATAATTAAATCTATCCTAGCCACCATCAAAAACAGAACTAACCACAATCTTAGCAAGAAAAAAGACTGCTGGATAACTATTGTGGTGGTACATGTATGGTATATTATGTTTGTCATGGGACCAACATTCAATTAAGTGTAATTTATAATGGTAAGAATGACGAACAAATAGCTATGCATTCTGGGAGAGAAAAAGAGATAATTACTGTATATTTACCATCTAGTATCTGTTTGTAGTACAAGTTTCTGGCAAACAGACATTTATAGTGAGGGGTACTTACATTTTAACCCCAAGCATAGCATTTAAAAATGGATGAAAGGATTGATTAGAATGATGTTTAGGAAGTAATTTTCACCCCCTGTGCATCATTTATGTTTCCTGGCAACATGTCCGCCTTCCAGAATCAGAGCTGCATGTTAGAGGTGGAGACTGAACACGGGAGACAAGAAATGCCTTCAAGTTTGGGGAATGAAGGATTCCTCTGCTAAGGAACAATGGCAGCTTCTCCTTTACAGCTGAGTGATGTGTATGAGGTTGAAAGGTGAAAGTCACATACATGCCAAAAGTCTTGTATTTTGTTTGGTCATTATGGTTGGGTAGGAGTTAAGGTTGTTATTGCTGGCTTTAGGGTTTTCCCCACAAAGATAGGAATACATACTTGTGGATTTATTATTGTTATTTTGACGTTGTGGGGACCATTTTTCAGTTCCCCAAAAAGATCTTTGAAGGCAATCAAAAAAGTAAAAATTTCAAAAGTCCCATATTTCATTTGGTTACTTATGGTCAGGGTTAGGGCTGGGTAGGGGTTAAGGTTGTCAAACTGGGATTATGAGTTTTCCCCATAGAAATTAATAGACAGTCCTCACAAAGATATAATTACAAACCTGTGTGTGTGTGTGTGTGTGTGTTTGAGCTTAACTTCGCAGAATCAGAAGGAGCGTGAGAATGGTCAGCAGCCAGGGTCAGGCTGTTCCTGCAGGAGGAAGTCTATTAGGCTACAAAGCAAATATTGGCCTGGGGGGCAGGTAAGGGGGAGGGCAAAGGTAGGAGCAGGCAGGGGCATCAGTCAGAATCTCAGGTAGCCAGTAACCTTTGTTCAGATCCATTTCTCCCCAGCTTCTCTGCATTGATGCCTCAGCTACTAAAACAGTCAGGTCATTAGCCTCATTTCTGCATCCTTCCTATCCTAAATTTCTGGTATTCAAAATATTGGTGAAGACAGGGACATAGGAGTAACCCCAATATTTATTTTGCATGTATTCACCTTTGTATTTAACTTAATTTAAATTAAGTTGCCCCCCCATATCAAACTCCCTGCTAAGCCATTCAGATGAAAATATTATATTATCCACTATGCCATGTTAGCTAATCTTTTATAACTAGCTGCAGATTTTCAGTTGTATACAAAATTCTCAGTAAAGCCAGCATTTTTATCCATCCATCCATCCATCCATTACCTATCACTTGTCCAGGGATCAAAGTCGCGGGGGTAGCAGCTTCAGGACAAATACCCAAACCTCCCTCTCCCCAGCTACCTCTACCAGCTCCTCCGGGAGGATGCTGAGGCATTCCCAGGGCAGCCAAGAGATACAATCCCTCCAGCGAGTCCTGGGTCTGCCCCGGGGCCTCCTCCCTGTAGGACATGCACGGAACACCTCTCTGGGTAGCTGCCCAGGAGGCAACTGCACCAGATGTCCAAACCACCTCAACTGGCTCCTTTTGACATGAAGAAGCAGCGGTTCTACTCTTAGGCTCTCCCGGATATCCGAACTTCTCACCCTATCCCTAAGAGAGAGCCCAGACACCCTGCGGAGAAACCTCATTTCGGCCACCTGTATTCACAATCTCAATCTTTCGGTCATTACCCATAGCTCATGACCATAGGTGAGGGTAGGAATGAAGATGGACCAATAGATCGAGAGCTTTGGTTTCTGGCTCAGTTCTTTCTTAGCCACAATGAACCGGTTAAGTGCCTTCAAAACTGTAGACGCTGCTCCGATTTGTCTATCCAGCTCCCGATCTCGCCTACCCTCACTCGTGAACAAGACCCTGAGATACTTGAACTCCTCCACTTGAGGCAGTACGTCTTCCCTGACCTGAAGAGGGCAATCCACCTGTTTCCGGCTGAGAACCATGGTCTTGGACTTGGAGGTGCTAATCCTCATCCCCGCCGCTTCGCACTCGGCTGCGAACCGCCCCAGAGCACGCTGGAGATCCGCAGCAGATGAAGCCAACAGGATGACATCGTCTGCAAAAAGCAGCGAAGCAATCCTGAGGCCACCAAACTGGACACCCTCAATGCCCTGGCTGCGCCTAGAAATCCTGTCCATAAATATTATAAATAAGACCGATGACAAAGGGCAGCCCTGGCGGAGCCAAACCCGCACTGGGAACACGTACGACTTATTACCGGCAATGCGGACCAAGCTTCTGCTCCGTTCATACGGGGACCAATTCGCCCACAACAGTGGACCCCGGACCCCATACTCCCAAAGCACCCCCAACAGAGCACCTCGGGGAACCCAGTCGTAGGCCTTCTCCAAGTCCACAAAGCACATGTGGACCGGATAGGCAATCTCCCAGGCCACCTCCAGTACCCTTGCAAGGGTATAAAGCTGGTTCAGTGTTCCAAGGCCAGGACAAAAACCGCATTTTTAGTCTTTCCATATTATTTACAAATAAGATTTTGTGTCAGTGAAAATGAATTCTCATAGTATACACTTTAAATATAGTTAGCCCTGTAAACATACATTTCAGACTCCAGACAAATAAAACTAAAATAAGTGTTTTTTTAAACACCATTTTATATGTATGTTGTGACTATATACATTTTCTTTTTTGTGTATTAATAGTAGAAAGCACTTCCACTGGAAAAAAAGTAATTAAACAAAGTCTCTGAGCTGTAAAATCACCCAAAAACTGGTTTGTAAAATTGCTCTTGGAAGCACCTCGGAAGCGTGCACACTTGTGATACTGCCCGTGAACAGCTCCGGTAGAAATGATTTAAGCACACTCACTGGGGCAGCTGGACCAGAGCGGCTGCGCCTGTCTTACCCAGTGCCCTTTAAACCGGCACTGCTCACTCACATGCACACATAGTGCTACACAAATTTGCACAGTTTAAAGTTCTTTTCTTTCACACACCTGATTTTGTCTCATTTGTTATCTATAACCCTGTTTGATCTCTTTTGCTTTTAATTTCCTGTGGATCAAGGGAGGATGAAGTGTTCCACAATTTGACTGCCTGTCCTGCCATCTCTGAGCGATGTCATTAATGTCTCCTCCCCCAGATTTTTTAGCAGTCAGTCACCCCTCACACGCCATGGGCCTTTGTCAGGCCCACGAAAGCAGCCTGCACTACAAACACTGGCTGTGGGTTCTCCTACAGCAGAAAGGGGGCTGTCAGTCTGCAGCATCACCTGCACCTGTGCAGGCTGCTCCATCTCACTGACGTTTGTGCCTGGGACACACCCACATGCCAGTCTGCAATTATCACTCATTTGTTTAAACTCATTTTAAGATCTGAGCACCCTTGGGATGTGGTGTTGGATGGGAAATGTGCAGCAGACACATTTGCCGCAATTATATGATGCAATCACATCAGTGTGGATCAGAATCTCTAAGGAACACTTCCAGCACCTTGTTGAGTTCATGCCACAAATAATTCCGACTGGTTTGGGGCTGGGGGGGGGCTGGAGGGTCCTAATTGTTAAGCCCCTGTCTAGTGCTGAGACATATCCAGATTTAGAACAGAATGTAGAAGGGGAAGGGAGAGAGTGAAATGTGAAGTGAAGAGCAATGAGGAGGCTATCGTAGCTGTCCTTCAGTCATATGGTATAAAGCGGGAGGACTAAGCGAACCACTGCTAAATCTGCCCCTCGACTAAAGACAAATACCACCCTAACTAAGCAAACGCTGCCCTGACTAACCAAAAAACAGAGGCGAAACAATATACACAGTGAGGAAGAAAGTACCACATTGTAGTGTACGTTTGAGGGTACAATTATTTGTCACTGGGGCTGTACCCTCAAGGGTCTGCCAGTTGTACCTTAGTTGTAAGTAAATGTATTTTTTAAGGTACAGAAATGGACTCTAAGGAACATTTTTGTACCATTGTGGGTAAAAAATTGTTAATTTTGTCAAGGTCAATACCCTTTTTTTCTGACAGTGTTCCAGCAAAGTAAACAGTGGTCACTCCCTACAATTCATACATGGAACATTTACATATTATGTACAGCAAGGAACCAAACCAAATCGGGATCCAAAAGAGGGAGTCAACAGCCAAAATCACAATACAAATGCACTGAATATAATATATACTGAACACATAATAATATACTGAACAAAGAAGCTAATTAAAAATCCAAAAGATATAGTCAATAGCCAGAAGAATCAAGGTTACAATACACAGAATAATGAATCACAAATAAGAGTAAAAAAAAATTTGAAGAGCAGGAAACAGGTAGAAGACAATAAACTGGTTTTTCCATTTCGTGCACATGGAAAACTGGCACTGGAACTGCAGGAACACGATATTTGAAATGACAGAAAAAGTCTTAGGTCATCAAAACAAATGTTTAAAGATATTTATCTGAGTGGTAATGATTTACATTAACTGCATCTTGATAATACATTTGAAAAACATTAAGCACAGTTGCATAATACATTAAAAAAGCATTCATAGAACATTGCATAACGTTGGTTATTAATGTGTATTAGAGCTGTCATGTCTTGTTCTTCGAAAGTGTTATGAATGCAATGCTTTAGGACATATTAAGGTACATTTGGTGCTTAATGTTCTATAAATACTTCATTAATACATTGTAAAGGAATATGTAATGTAAATTGTTACCATCTGAGTAGTCAGTACGAATACTGTAAGTATATTTATTCAGAAAAAAAAATTGTTAATGTAGAATATATGCAAATGAACAGTAATACACACACACACACACACACACACAAACAGTTTTTCTGTTCTATGAACAGCTATTCCCAGCTATTCATTAAAATTCAGAAGCAGCTCACTTTATCAGTTGACTTAATCAGTTAAATTGATGAGCTGTTGATTATGGAACATAGCATGCTACTAGTTGACTCAACACATGCATGGGTATACTGGTTAGTCACTGCAAATACTGGGCTGACTATTTGAGAAATTTTGACATCGCAAAGATAACACATCTTGAGGGTACATATCTGTCAGATAGAAACAAAACAAGTTTTATTTTACAGAATGCCTAGTGGATCCTTGTAAAGCAGTGTCCCCTTCGGGGGGGTGGGGTTGGACTGTCTCCAGGGGCCCAGAGTGGCAGGGGCCCTAAAACATTTGGAACATAATAGGAGCCCACATGACATACAGCAATGTGTGTTAAAGTTATGGCTGATCGGTGCTCTTTCTAGGGGGGCCAACATCTCGAGTGAGACCGACACTCAACAGCTCTACTTTTAACAGAAATGCTCTGCAGTTTCGAACATAAAAAAAACTAATTTCCTATGTGCATGACATGACCAGCTGCTGCATGACCAGCCTCATTTCAGCATGTTAACGTTGTGGCAAAGGACCCCGAAAACCGGGTGGCATCATTGCTAACATTGCAGGATACCTGCTGACCGAAGGAGTTTGTTTTTCGACTCATCTATCTATATGAAATTCAATAACAATTCAACATCATCCGGGAATTAGAAATGCTTTAGATGTATCATGGCATGGTTTCTATATAAACTGTGACCTATTATCACTTTGGCAATAAAGACCAAATTTAGCCAGATTTATTTAGCGTAAAATTAGTCTAAAACACTCAATACTATTTATGCAGCTGGCTAGTTAAATTAACTGGGGTAAGAGCGACTTTTTTTAAATACACCATTTATACGTAATAATCGTTTTTTAATGGAGGTACAATTATGTAACTTTCTTCAATTTTCCCCATCTGCAGCCAAAAGGCATCCATACAACATTCAATAATCCTTGAGAAGCGCAAAAGTCTTACAGAGTTTTCACAAAAAGCTACTTGCATTGTTTACCTATTAACATATATACTGTATATATTACTTTTGAATACTGTATTAAGACTTCCTTCCATTGGGGAAATAAAACCGTTTTAAAAACATTAAAAATATGATAGCTGGTGTCCTAATCGCTGGCTCAGTGACACATGTGTGTATGTCTCGGCGAGTAAGGAGAACAGCATGTACTGGAAATGCAGAAGGTATAATTCTCTTCATACCGTCTTTCTCCCGATCACTGACATATAAACAAAAGGGCACTGCAAGTATTTAGGAGTGAGAGGAACAGGCAGTAAATGAGAGAACCCTCTTTCCTGAATGGGATGTATGAATTCCCTGCATTTCAGTGATAACAGTCCTGTCTCTTTTTTTCTTTTTTGCACGTCATGTACTGTTTATTTATATTCTCTAAAAACAACTCAGCCTCACAATGACCTTGGAACTCTCAATGAACTTTTTTGGTGTACCAACTATTTAAATGCATGTTAAATGTCTCATTGCCCATTTTCTTTTGTATTAATGCTACCAAAGACTGATAGGGGGATTTATCAGCAGCCAAAATATTATCACAATTATTTTCTGCTTCCTTTTCATAAAAATGTCCATTTCATGTTTCCGATGCAACTCATAACGGTGTCGGAAATGTACTGACATTATGCAATTTCCATTTGTTGTTTACCCCTAAAGCGATGTTGAAATGATGCGATTTTTCTTTTGCTTGTTGAAGAAAATATGATAATTGTGCATTTGCAGGACAAGGCAAAAAATTTGAATAAGTGCCAGAAAGGAATGTGGCTTCCATTTTTTAACACTTGTCGCCTACCTCTTTAACAAAATGAATGATATATACCTTAGGATGTAACTATTGAAGATGAGCACACCTGGGTCTTCAGGACACTAAATAATTGCCATTTCTCTCAGTTAATCTACCCTTACAAGGCATACTCAGTATTATAAAGTGACAGCAGCTACTCCTACAGTATGTGGTACAATTAGATGAAGTGTTGGTTAAGGAGCACAATTTATCCTACAGACTAGCACCACATACTTAAACCTTCCCTATTTGTATAAAAACTGTCTGACAATCAACATAATGTATTTCTTATTCTTTTGAATAGAACAAAAAAAAATCAGGCTTATTCAGAAGCCATTTTTCTCAGAATGTGTCATCTTGCAGTAGCATCAAATAAAACTTAAGAAAGATTTTAAAACTGAAATACGGTGTTCTATCCAATCTCTCTTGAGTGAAAGAGGGGGACTAATGTTTTTATGGTGGCTGACATGTATCAGTGCAGATGTCAGCATGCCCTCCTTGCTGAGGAGCCATGCCTAGGTCATGCATAAAGCTTTCAAGGTTCATTAGCTCTACTTAAAAGTGTGAAAAATAATTAAATAACAACCACACTGCCACATTTATATTCAGAGAGAGAGCATATTACCTGACCCATTCCTGCCAATCCTAGGATAAACACCACGTCATATAAGCTCTCAAAATAGCACATTTTCAGCTAATAACAGGGAAATATGATTTAACGTTGATACAGACAGGTAGTAACCCACTCACGTTCTTTATTATTATTATTAATATTATTATTTCACTGTGTTCAGAGTAATGAAACATTAGCAGTGGCCTTACACACGCTGCACTCTGCAGATCTGCTTAATTCATCCCTCATTGTAAAGTACAGTAACTTCCCTTCCACACAGCCGATATGGCGGCTCCGACGCTCATGGGTTATTGAACAATTACCCATCGTACGATTCTTATTTCCGTTTACGGTATGCAGCACGATTTCTCAGGCCATGATGGAAAATCATTAACAGAGGGTGTTTGAAGACTTTTTGTATATGTTGTTGGATTATTTTGGGTGAGGGAAGGTTCTTTGTGCTTTGGAGAAGGAAACAGTAGGTGCTGACACTGCCTGACTTGCTGTTCTGTTGCAGTGGGCCCTGTCACTCAGACCTGCTGTGATGACGGCTTGCTCCCGGCCATCCAGTTCAGCCTATCTTGTCACAGAGTGGGAGGCTGTGGTTCATCACCATTATATAGAGCGCATAAGTTCCCTCCCGTAGCCCATTAATCATAACTGTTTAGCACTAGCTCTACTTAAGCATTGCCTCAGACAGGTCTGACAATGATGCCAGCGAGCATAAATAACCCAGAGTCCAAATCAATTTTGCACGCTAACTGCCAAAAGTCAGCGCCACCCGCCAACATTGGAATCGTCGTCAATCGCTGATAGTGTTTGTCACTACAAAGATTCTCTGCTATAAAGAAGCATAAACTAATGATTTTGATATCCTCATTATTATGATTTTTATATAATGGGTAATAGTCTTGTTCTGTGAGATATTACAAATTGTTTTGCAATATTAAACCTATTGCTGAAATAAATTACATTGCTATAATAATGTGGAAAATTTTAGTTCAAATACAGACACATTTTCCAAATGACAAATAATAGTTTTTTGTTACAGTAAATAGTGTAAACTTCAAATGCATTACTTTAAACTTATAAGCAAGCACATACTGTATTCTGTTCACACGATTGAACTCTACAGTGAATATTTCTATAGATAGCACCTTTGAATTCATGATCACAGCTGATCGTAGTAACCATATCAAGACAGTAATTTGCGTTTCCATCCTCCAGAGGAGTGTCTTTACCTGCTTATATGAGGGGTCGGTCGGGAAATATTTTAGATTTTTATTACAAAACCACATGTGAAATACCTAAGCATAATGCTGAAAACGCACACACATATACAGTATGTGAAAAGCACACAACCATAATGCTGAAAACTCATACAGATATATGTGCAAAACATGTATCTATTCTACTGTAAATTCACACATATATGTCAAACACACACATCCATACTATTGAAGCAAATGAAGGTGACTCAAAACCTGGAGGCTTATAATTTCTTTATTTCTGTCTGGGTACAAGAACTGGAGACAAAAAAGTATGGGTGAAATATTTTGGTGTATTCATGAGGAGGTAAAAGTACTGTAATAATCACTTAGCTTATTATTCATCACTTATTATAGTATATGTTTTGTTATTTTAATTTCATCATATAATAGTAACATTAAGCCATTACTTAAGTCTGTGCTGTAATGATAACATTACAGTTCTGTGCCTGTTTTTGTTATTACAAAAAATTTGGCTTGATCCTACATAAGTGAATGTTTCATAGGTAAACTGCAGGTCGATGTATTTGCTGTTATTATTACTCTATAGGTCAACCACTCCCAGACAGTCTCCGTCACTCCCACAAGAAGCTGGTTCCTTGCCGAGAATAATGGAGAAGTTCACACACTTGTACTACGGTTCACACAGTTGTTTGCACTTTTATCAATGATCTTTGCACTTTGTCTAGCCTGTACAAAATTATGCATGCTGAATATATTTATTACATATTTATTGTTCCACTCCATATTGCACTGTCATCTCTTATTGCATTGCTGTTCATCCTGCTTAAACAGTTTTATTGTACCTGTACCAATGTACCTGCCCCTACACACACACACACACACACACACACACACACAGCTGCTGTACTGCTTTACTATACCTACTGTGGCTATTTTACTTCTTCTCTGAAAGTGATTGTTTTTTTAGAGATATATGTGATTGACCCATCTATAAAGACACCTGAACCAAATGGTACAGAGAATGAAAGTCATCATTTGCTTTGTCAGTACTTGCTCCTTTATTTTTAAAGTTCTGGAAAATTCTCAGTGAAGTAGAGTAACAAGCTGACAGATGTCTCACAGCATGGCATATTCTCCCTACTGGGGACCGGAGCCTCTGTGTCTCACTCTTTTACCAAATATACAGGACCACATCAGACATGGGCAAGTGTTTAAGATGTCTACCCAGTATCAAATAATCTGCACGCATCCAATTTTGATTCACTGAATCCCTATGCCAGTTCCTGAACAGGCATATACAGACACAAACCAGCTAAACATCCTGGAATGGAGATCTTGTTGATAAGTACTGTGCACAGAGCTCTAAAATTTGGGTTAAAAAAACGTTGGCAAGCCTGGTGAACCTGCCATAGTTGTTCCTGAAGCTGTCTTCTGGCAGATTATTTTCCATGAGCCTACTGTTAACACTCTAGCTCACACATCATAGACCTGATGTATGGTTCCATGGCTAACATATCATACAGAGTCAGATTAGTCTGGCATCCAACCCCTATTTCTAGACCATCTGGAGTGGAGATGACATCCTCAGACCCAGACACAGCGAAGACATATATACAATTATTTATAAATCAGGGACTACACCACGTGACTGATATTCTGGCACAAAGAAAAGCATCGTACCTTGATCTAGAGCAGTACCATTTTGATGCACCTCAACTGCACTTGCTATGAATTTGGTACCTTTGGAAAATGTTGGATGGAGAGAAATACTTTGCTGGTCCATGGCATCAGATGCTAGATTGGAAAAACAGAAGATGAAATCAATGTACAGAGAAAAAAAAAACACCATAGCACTTACAAGTAACAACTTCAGGGCGGGATAATTGACATACTTGTTAAAGTACCTATTTCATGGGATTTCCATGGTGTTAGTACACTCATCCCTGGACGTGTGGGTTTCACATGGTTGAAGAGACCTGTTTCTTTTTACGTTTCTCTCTTCATGTCTGTGACTGCTGTGTCCTGTGTTCACGGTTCGTGCCTAGTCAATGCTGCATCTGTCATGCATAGTAGCTGGTTTGCCTAACATGAAAGGACAAGACTGGTCTTCCTGATGTTACCACTTCATATTTTTTATAACCAAATAATAATTTGTCATCTCATAAATGTGTCACAAAAAGCCATAATAATTACGTGCTTTCATGTTCACAACCAGGAACAGAATGGGGAATGTGAGATGCAGTCATGTTTACTGTAGCATGATACCAAAAAATAAGCTAAAGTGCACCAGCTAACAAATATCAGTACTGCTATCTACGCAAACAAACACATAGAAACACTAGCAATTTTAGCATTATTCTTACCACTGTGGCGGTAAGGTTCTTCTCAGTGAGAGCCGCTTTTGAGATGCCGTTCTTTGTACTCAACAATATAAATTATGATAAAACTTCATCTCAACTCTCTGGATCGCTTTTTTGTTTGTTTCTTTGTTTTTGGCTTCCTAATTAGCTTTTGGAATACTCTGCTGTTGTTGTTGCAGCCAAAAACTGCACACCCAACCATAACAAACACAAAAAAAGAGCAGAGACAGTACACGCGTAGTATCCTGACCAAAAAAGAAATGCACCAACATGGCGGAGGGAGGTCTCTGTTTTCTATGGGCAGTACGGAGTGATGTCATTTACAAACCTCCTTTTTATAGCGAAGCACTTTCCAGTAGATGCTGCATTGCAAATATATATGTGTGAGTTTTCAGCAGTATTGATGTGTGTGTGTGAAAGTTTCACAAGTGAATGTGTACATTTCATATGTTTGTGTAACAAAACTCTGAAATGTTTGCTAAATGGTCACTTAAATGCTTTCACCAGTTAAATTTAATTACTTGTATTATACTCTTCATTGATACCTTGGTCTTCCTCATTAGAGACTGTTGTCTTTATCCCCCGGAGAAACCGTTCTAACAAATATTTGTATTGACCCATTCCAAAATCCATAGCCAAAAGCTGAACATCCAAACAGAGAGAGCTTCACACAGCTGCTCGCTGCTTGGCTAGAAATTGGAGCTCCTTCTGCCCAACACTGCAGGCTTTTTATAGGGCTTATAATATATATATATAAATATATATATAAGTATTTTCATGCTTAAGTAAAAGTACAGATACGTCCCCAAATTTTAACTCAAGTAAAAGTCTTCCAGTAAAATACTACTTACGGAAAAGTTAAAAAAAACAATGCCTGGTTTTAAAAGTATTTAAGTATCAAAAGCAATAAGTACTATACATTGAAATCTATTGATCAGGCAACTGTAAATTCACTCAAGACAGATTTGAATATACTGCATTGTAAATTACACAATACGATACACAATCGCAATAAGGAAAACTGAGTTAGCAGTTCTCTTTTTATTCAGAAAAAGCAGTAAACTTGATTGTGTTCTGCCCCTTTTCCCTACCTGACAAAAGTTGCTTACAAGTGCTACAGTACTGTGTATATGTAAGTCAAATTTTTGCTACCCTAGCGTGTTCGCATTGCAACTTTAGTGGGCAGGAATCGTAAGGGACAGATGCTGGAATATCAATCTGCAAAGCATGATTCCGATGTGCAAAGCCAGGGCTCACTCTCATTTTACAGTGACTTTTGTTGTTCTTCTCCTGGTTGTGGGACGTGCTCTGTCAGGCTCTGTCAGGCTCCTTTGGGGCTTTTACACCATTTTTCAGGGTCGATCACTTGGTTGACTGTCAGGTGTCCATTACAGGCAAGACGCTTATTAAAATCATTTTATATTATTTGAGAAGTTGCTGGCATCATTGTTGTTGTTTTCCCTAAAGGCACCTGGGCTAAATCTGTTAGAGTTTTTGCAGCTTTAGGGGTCGTGTCAAACTAAGTCCAAGGATTTAAAAGCATGGTTTATTGCACTTTCCCAAAGCCCAATAAACTTCAATAAACAGACACTGAAAATGTGCTTTTTACACCACACAATATTGGATAAAAATATAACTTTATTTAGAACAATAGGATTATTTCGCTTTCACAGACGCGTTCTGTCTGAATGCTAGAGTTTCATATACTGTAGAATTTTATTTCAAGATTAAAAACAGTCTTTACAGGATCCTAGGTGAACATAAAACTATTTCCTCAGTTAATTTATTTAAATGTTTGTTAAGATGATTATTAGATTTTCATACATTACTTATGTTTTGCCCTTTCGCTGTTGTTTAATTTAAATAGACTGGATTGTTTTTATTTGATCAAAGTGAAACATGAGGTTAAATAAAAGACAGTTAAGCCTAATTTATTAATGTTTTTACTTTGTATGCTTAAGAAAAAACCCACTCAAACTGGGGCACATTTTCTATGGTCACACTTTCTTGTTTTCCTTCACCGGCCCCTCTCTCCTTTGCCACCTTTCTAACTGCGCGGCTGCCAGGAGGAGGCTTGTGCAAATGAAGGCACAGACACAGATAGGGAAGGAAAAAGAGGTTAGTGTTCACTTTTGGCAAAGCCCCCTAAGTCACACGAGACTGACAGATCACTGTGTCTTTCATTTCTGCCTCCCCCCCATTTTGAAATGAAGTGCCTGGAGAACGCATAGCTGCCCGACAAGGAGCTGTCCTCTGTGACGCTTTTGCTCCAAGTTTGAAAGGTTTCATTTTTTTTTTTTTTTTTGACTGAAGTGACCAGAATGTTGAACAGTGCAGTGAAACAATCAGTTGGCTGTTTAAATCCCAACTATTTCAAAGCTTTTTGTTTCCTAGCTTATTTACATAGTGTGGATGATTAACTGTGTAGTGAAACCTGTGGGTCTAGGATTTGAAAACAGTGCAGCATTCTACATGTAATGTATGACGGTTTGTTTCGACACCTTGGTGTGTCGATTGGAGTTAGGGAATACCACAGTGTGCATGCACAAACTAGCTCAAAGTAGCAAGGTCACTATTTTCTATACTTTTTCTTTGCTGGTTGTTTTTCATTAACAGGTTCACCATAAAAATCTGCATTGTAAAACTGAAAGTCATTTTATGAATCTATACGAAAAATTCATGTGTTAACTTTTTAGGTTTGGCTTGAGACTACACAGACACGTCTCTTTGAATAAGATTCACACATTGATAAATGAGTGTAATTCCAAGCTCTGAAAGACTTGTAAATGAGTCAAATTCAATTTCCTTGTATTCAACGTATTTGACAGCAACCGAAAAATTATTTAGTGCAGGCTAACCCTGCATCAAGCAATCATTTTTAAAAATTATTACTTGTTGGCCTATTCTTTGTTAAAGATTTGCAACACATAGTGGTGCACTAAAATGCACGTGTACTCTACTCACAGATACTTAACTGTAAGTTGCTAGTTTAGCAGCGGAAGAATGGTTGCAGTGCCAGGAGCATACAGTGGTTCAGAAGGGTTGTACTTAGTCTGGTGATTAGTTGCGTGTGTTTGCCGTTACATACTATGAATCAATAAGAGTGTCAACTCCCATTCTCTTTAAAAGCTAGGTTCATTTGCAAATTTTGCTGTACAGCAAGCTTGATCCAGTGGCTATTGTTCAAATAAGAACGCATGTGATCACCATTTAGGTTTCACGCGGCGGGTTCTCCCCAAAGCTCTGCTTATATTAGTTATCTGATTGATTTGCCTTATCATTCATTACATTATCAGCTTCCGCTAGCAGTAAAGCAAGCATACTCAGACAATGCCACAAATCATTTCTCTGTTTTTGTTTTCCATCTTGAATGGTCAAAAACATTGCAGAGTTGGTCAAATTAATACAGAGCTTGTAAAGCTTATGACATTGAAGGTGATAAAGAATGAATAGATTTACCACAGATCATCCCATAATGAATAATAAAATGTTGTGTCCCTTATTGAATCGACACAGGATGCGTGTAGGAAAATATGGGACATGACTTATCCGGTATCTTTGGATTGTAGGACCCTAAGTACAGTGTGTGCTGGTTATGTTGCTCTACATGTAGAAAATGTACTTGACATTTTCCTCAATGTCTCAACCTTGCCTCAACCCTCCCAGAGTCTTGATCTTGACTCTGACTTTATCCTTTAAGTTCTTGATCTTAAATCGTACTCGATATAATCGATATAGTGGCTTCATCCCCATCATTATTTTCAACATCCAAATTTTCCCATCACTAGACAACCACTTCAGAGTTCCAGATAGCAAAGTGTACATTTATCTCGTAATACAATGCTTACAATCCTTCATTAGAGCTTCACTGGAGCTGTTGGGGTCTCAGTGAAAATGTTAACATGCAACCTGTGTCTTTAGATAGCATGCAGTCATAATACTGGGCTGCAGCAAATGACACAGAAACATCATGAGGCCATGATGTAATTAACATCTCCATCAGGTAGTGTTTTTTAAGCTGATTCGTGGTCAATGGTACCATATTCATGCTAGAGTTCACCATCTACTTTGCTCAATAAAAGCCGGAGTGTCACAGCAGGGCATGATGGGTGATGGTCCCTGTGTAGATTAGAGACAAAGGAAAACTTTAATTATAAAACTGAACACAAAAGAAACCAGAAAGGAAAGGGAGCATGATGAGTGTAAACACGGGCAGGTAGGCAAAATGAGACTTTAATCAAAGAAAAGCTAAACATGAGGGATAGATACACTAAGACCACGCTCATGTTTGGGAACCACAACCAGGGACCACGAAGGATCAAACCACATTCAGCATGTCCAACTGAGTAATCTGGGTGAAGGCTGGCACACATATACACAGACAACAAGATTAGGCAAAGGACAGGTGAGTATCACTGACAATTAACCAAACGCCAGGAACTATGAAAAACAAGACAGAGGTGAGAGTCATAGTCACCAAACTGAGACTCAAACACTAGGAGAAACTGAGAACTGGGATTAAAAACCTAAACACAAGCAGGGAAAATTCAAAATACCCAAGGCCTTGAACTCATGAAGGTCGGGCAGCAGAGTTCTCAGCTGTGTGCTTAGCCCATTCAGCCACACAACAGCCCATGAAGCAGGGGAATACACTAGGGAACAGAACAATGCCGACCTGGGGAAACACAGGGGAAACAGGATGGCCAACGCCACCTGCCTGCCAAACAGAGGGATGACGGACTGAACAGGGCAAGACAGGGACCAGTTCTGACACAAATCTTCTAATCGGATGGGAGCTGCTTTTTCATATTTTCACAGTGACAACAGAAGATTATGGCGAGCAGGTGGGATGTGTGTTATATTCCTTTTACAGAGTTAAGTGTTTTAGAAAGCTGCTTGTGCAGTCTCAAGTATCGTAACCTTGAATTTTCCTGTTTTTTGTTCGTGGTTCATTCATTTATTAAAGCATCTTCTTTCCAAGTATCATAATCTTCGCTTTTGATGTAATGTTATTGTCCTTCTGTACTTTATTTCGATTGGCTCTCCTATCCAGTAATGCTTACAAGTCATGCACATAGGAGTCTTTCACATAAGTTACGGGGTAATCCTAAGCATTTGTAAAGAACACCGAAGTTAATCATCAAGAAAATAACTATCACAAAATCCACATGCAGGCTTTCTGGAAATTTTCCAGATGGAAGGAGCAAAGCAGTGAGGGACAGGATTCCCCAACAGGGAAAGCATGCTGCCTCTCCTGGAAGCGGGTTCACTTTCCCAGCTGTGCCGCTTGAATGGCCGCTGTGACCCAGCATCACGCCCTTGTTCTCTTAGCAGGCCTATTGATCAGAAGCGGAGAGCGGCCGCCGCTCTCTAGCAGCTCTGAAACGCCGCTCCCTTCCATGCTGTGCCAAGGTCAGCCTGATTGTCGTCCTATTGCCATTACAGACCACCGGTGCCCTCTGTTGTCAAGTTCCATAACTTCCTTAATGCAATGTCAGGTAGGGGTTAAGTGTCTGCCTTATAGCATGTTTGTATGCTGTAAATGTCAACTACCTCCTAAAACAATAGCGCATCATCTTTATGTGGAAAAAAGAATCATTTAAGAAATCCATGAGCCAAATTATGTGGAAATTATGCAAATCATACATAAATCATTCAATTGTAGGCCAGACCTTATTTCAGTATCGGACCTGACACACTCACTTGTCAAACATAAATACTTGCTCACAAAGGTAGCTAATGGATTGACTTTGACTTTTCCTATCGTAAAGTAGGAGATAATTAAACATTTTTGGATCACAAACAGAACGCAACATCATTTGTCTAAAGTGGTGGTCACAGCCCTTGAGTAATCGACACTTACAAAGTCTATATTCCCATAACAAACTGAAATAGAAAACAATTAGTGCAGCATCATAATTTACAATGAAAGAGGAAGAAAGATGAACAGAGCCTTATAAAGGCAACACATGTTATTGAAAGTAAGAAAGTATATTTTTTTCTTCATTCTAAAATTTGATGATTTTGTACCAAACTGTCATGTCTGAACCATATTGTTACGCCTGGCTCGTCCGATCCTCGTGTGTGCCATGCCCCCTCATTAACCACGTGTGTTACCCTGATCGTATTCACCTATTGCTTGATAGTTTCTGCTTGTCCTGTATATATCAGTCCGCGTCTTCCCCCGGTTTACCAGATCCATCATTAATGTTTGTCGCCGCATGCTCCCCCATGTACCTGTTTGCCCTGAATAAACCTTTTTTTCCCCTTATTTATGGCTCGCCTTCCTGCTTCCTTGCTCGCCAACCGCCGGTCATAACAGAATGACGGTGAGCTGGACCCTCGTACAAGAGGTTACCTCACACACAGAAGCACATGCGATGGCAGAGGTACGCGATAACTTTCGAAAACTCGTCACACAGGGGAAGGAGAAGTGGCTCGCCTTCTCAGAGGCAACCCCGCCTCCACCTACCTGCCCCAGCCGGCAAAAGAAGAAGAGGCACAGGGGAAAAGGAGAGAAGGCTCCCTGACGACCATCTTGGGGACTTGCTATTTCTTCACAGCTGCATCCCCCCCCCCGCAGAATGTCAGGAGGAACCCCTCCTGATTCAGCAGCCTCCAGGAATCACCACAGCCGTGCATCATCACCCGCCTCCATGTTCCAGGGTGGCAGCCTGGAATATGTGGGGATCGGGTCCGTGTTGGATGCCATCCCCTGGGTCCCATGATCTCTTAAAGGGACCAACCATCTCTGGGAAGCCCCAACCCCAGCGCTGGCTGAACTGGCCGACCTTCCACCTGCCGAGGTACCGGCGCCGCCCGCAGCTGCACCACCCAAGGTACCTGTGCCACCTGCAGCTGCACCGCCCGAGGTACCTGCACCTCCCACAGCTGCACCGCCCGAGCTCCCTGCTCTGCCCCTGCCTGTCTCAGCAGCTCCGCCTGTCCTATCTCACTGTCACCTGCAGCTCCGTCCGAGGCTCCTGGGCCTCCGCCTCCAGCTCCTGGGCCTCCGCCTCCTACCCCGCCTATGACTATTGTCCCGGAGCCCGTGGCACCACTTCCTGTCCCCGAGGAGGTCCTAGACTATTGGACCACCTCTCCTTCCCCCTTGGAGGAGGAGGAGCTTGAGTGGGACCCCTCAGAGATCTTCCTAATGACTCCTTTGCCCTCGACACACTGAGGTTGAAGGTTGAGACCCGCCTGTTGGTGTCCCGAAAGGGGAGAGGTCACAGGCGCAGGGCCGTGGTCCCTCCCGCCCTGCCCCCTGGCTCGCCCTCGCTTACCTTAGCTGGGGCTTGGGGGGTGCCTGCAGGCCTCTCAGCGCCCGCTCTGCTGTCGCCTACGGGTCCCCCTCTGAGGACTCATCGACCGCCTCCACCACCTCGGCAGTCGCTTGTGGGTTCCCCCGTCTTGGCTCGTTGGTCAGCTGCGGGTCCCTCCGCTCCGACTTGTCGGTCGGCTAGGCCTTTTCCGGCGGCTCCCCTCCGGTTCCCTCCTCGTTTCTCTTGGTGCCCCCTCCAACTCCCTCCTCGCTTGTTCCGCCTGTCCCTCCGCCTACCTCCTCAGCCCCTGCGAGGCCCCCTATGGCTCCGACCTCACGGTTGCCTGCGGCCCCTCCAGCTGCCGCCCATCATCCGCTGTGGGTCCCTCGGGTTTCCCGTTGTCCTCCTGCCTTTGTTCCGCCTCCTTCCTTTGTCCCTCCTGTTGCTGCTCCTCGTCCCTCTGTGTCTCCTCAGTGCATTCTTGGTCCTTTTGTCCCTCCATTTTCTGTTCCCCCCTCTGTCTCCCTTTCTGGTCTGTCTATCCGCGTTTACTGTCCCGTGTCAGATGTTGTCCTGGGTTTTACCCCTCTGCTTGTTTTGTGCTTCTGTTTTGTTCCCAGTGCCCCGGTAATGTTTGGATTCTGTCTTCCAGGTCCTGCGTCCTCAATCTCGTCTCATCCGTCGCCTCCCCTGAGGCGCACCCGGAATGCGCGTCTTTTGGGGGGGTTCTGTTACGCTCGGCTCATCCGATCCTTGCGTGTGCCACGCCCCCTCATTAACCACGTGTATTACCCTGATCATACTCACCGTTTGCTTGTTAGTTTCTGCTTGTCCTGTGTATATTAGTCCGCGTCTTACCCCGGTTTACCAGATCCGTCATTAATGTTTGTCGCAGCATGCTCCCCCGTCTACCTGTTTGCCCTGAATAAACCCTTTTTTCCCCGTATTTACGGCTCGCCTTCCTGCTTCCTTGCTCGCTAACTGCCGGGCATAACACATATGAAACCCAATTAGAATGAAATGGCAGTTTTAACCAGTTGGTGAACATCAGGATGCATGAGAATTGTAAAATTCATGTCTCACGTTTTTAACCAGTTCATTCAATTAATTGGATTTAATTGGAATGCACTTTACTGTATTTTTTCTGTAATTTTACATATAACTGAATATGAGGAAATTTGACCTTTTCTACAATGGCTACTGGTTTATAAGAATGAGCACAATGCCTCAGTATTTATTAAACGGTAATTCGTCTCAGCAAGAACATTAATATTCCTTTTGTTTGACTTGGAATCATATATATCAGTATATCATTCAGCCTTTATTACTGCTTTAAAATACTAAATAATATTAAATTAAAATACATTTTTTTTTGCCAGGATAAATAAAGCAGGAGTGGGTTGATGGTTTCTACAGTAACACATGGCAATTTTGTATTTAGGTCGTTGGTAATCTTTCCTCCCCCATTAAAGAAATCCCTCTTTTATGAATGCTGCCACTTTCAATTTTAGCAAGAAGAAAAATAGGAAAAGGCAAAAGGCCCATCCCTTTAAAGGATGTTCTTGCTTTTAATGTCACAAAAAGCCTGCATTCTAATAAAGCATTTTATTGTTACATCGAAAGCCAATAAACAGTCAATTTGTAAAAGTTTCAGTTTTTAACTAATCAAAAAACACCTTTTCCTTCTAAGAATATGAGATGCAGACTTATGCTGAACGAAATCTGATGTGTTTCTCTTAAATTTAAAAATACTGCCACTTCGGATCATTTTAGTAAATGACAAGGAACAGTGACACTTATTCCCTTTCTGCCTCATTTTGTTAAGGGTATAAAGATGTTTGACAGAGGTATTTCTGATCCAGTTGTCACCCATCTGTATACACTCACACACACACTCGTAAAGGCAGCACAGAATCATTTCCTTTAATTAAATTCTCTTCAGCTTCGAGGGTGTTGATACGCCATAAGAGAAAGATGATGTTAGAAGTTTCATGATGTCTGATAACAAATCTGCTCGCTCGAGGGAGGATTGGCTCTTTCACTCTTCCCATGTATTTTTATTTCTTCATTTTTTACATGTCCTTCACATCTGTGGAAGGCATTCTTGTCCCAGTTAAGAACAGTTTGCTTTGATATATTGTGTCCTGATTGCAACTGTTTATCATGTACATCACACATCTGTCATGTATTACCATAATGTTGAATATTCAACAGTGCTATTTTCAGAGCATAATCATCAGAATATCTTAGCGATCTATCAGTGAGTCCGAAAACACTAGAGTTACATCATAACAACGGCAAGCAAGTCTTGGTACAATTGGGGGGTCATAGATAAACACAAATGCCTTGACTATAATCATAGTGCATTATACTGAAAATACTTAGCACTGTACTTTTGACATGTACTGTATAGACTGATCATGCACATTTACAGATCATGACCATGTGTATCAGTTAAAAGAAAGACTGTGTGTTGCAGATTCTCATGGCATAACTTCATGGGCAGTCCTAATGAAGTGAATTTTGAGAATGTCTGTATTAAATGTCTTAAAAAAATAATGAACATGCAGTCTGAAATTTCTACACTTCCAGGTACTGGAAAGAATACTTCATCATATTATTTAAATAGTTTATTCCCTCAAAAAAACTCACATTGTAGGTATTAGGCATAAAAGTTCTAATGTTAATGTATAATGTTAATTCTACTTCAAATACAGACTTGATCTGTGCTGCAAACTGTGCGAGAAATCAACAATTCCCACTAATAAGGAAAGCTGCCTCCTTCCTCAAAGAAGTAGATAGGATCCCACAAGCCCGGTCTCCTCTAACCAATCACAAACCTTACAATGTTCACAGGGGAACCGTCCCTTAGAAACTGTGACAAGTTGACAAGCTCATTACCAGACCAGTGAGGCATCTGGCCTTTTGTCATTTAGTCCGTCTCCCCGGGGGCAGTTGTGCGGTAAACAGCACAATTCAGAGGTAATCATTTCACCATGAGAAATAATCACGCTGCGCCCTCACACTAATCCCCCTTGATCAGCTACCGGAGCTGGTGCTTTGCACAAACAAATTGGTTTAGTTGTACTTCTCATGAAGCTGAAAAGTATTGCTATTGATTGAAGTGTTGAAAGTGTTTGTCTTCTTTGGGATAAATATTTCCTTCTAAAAGGAAAGAAAAAAATAAGAAGTTTGTGTTTTGTGCCTCGTGCTTCCTGATGTCAGCTCCAGGCTTTCTGTGGCCCTGTATCGCACTGTCCTGATGGATGGATGGATGGATTGATTCATATCCAGTCTAAGGTTTTACATATCCAGACAAAAAATGTGACCCCCCTCTATGAAAGCAGAACTTCTGGAAATTTGCTGGTCTGGAGCATTCAGGTGTGTGTTGTTTCAATACCAAGGAGGAAAGACATCAGCAATGATCTTAGAGAAGCAATTGTTGCTGTCCATCAATCTGGGAAGGGTTATAAGGCCATTTTCAAACAATTTGAAGTCTATCATTCTACAGTGAGAAAGATTATTCACATGTGGAAAACATTCAAGACAGTTGCCAATCTTCTCATAAGTAGACATCCTAGCAAATTCACCCCAAGATCAGATGGCAGAATTGCAAAAAACCCAAGAGCTACATCTCAGACTCTACAGGCCTCAGTTAGCATACCGAATGTTAAAGATCATAAAAGTGCAATTAGAAAAAGACTGAACAAGTATAGCTTGTTTGGAAGGGTTGCCAGGAGAAAGTCTCTTCTCTATAAAAAGAACATGACAGCATGGCTTAGTTTGCAACGTTGCATATGAACCAAGCACAAGACTTCTGGAACAATGTGATTAAGACAGATGAGACCAAAGTAGATTTGTTTGGCCATAATGCACAGCGCCTCATTTGGAAAAAATCAAATATAGCATATCAGCAGAAATAGCTAATACCAACTATCAAGCACGGTGATGGAGAGGTGATGATTTGGGCTTTTTTTTGCAGCCAAAGGACCTTGGCTCCTTGTAGTCATTGAGTCGACCATGAACTCCTCTGTATACCAAAGCATTGTAGAGTCAAATATGAAGCCATCTGTCCAACAGCTAAAACATGGCTGAAACTGGGTCATGCAACGATCTCATGCACAACAGCAAATCTACTACAGAATGATTGAAAATGAAAATAATCAAGGTGCTGCAATGGCCGAGTCAAAATCCAGACCTCAACCCGACTGAAATGCGGTAAGAGGACCTTAAGAGAGAGTTCCTCCACAGTAATGTGAGAGACTGATGGTCATACAGTAAATGAATACTTAAAGTTACTGCCACTAAACGTGGTCCTACAAGCTATTGAATCATGGGATACTTAGTTTTTCACATATGGTGTTTCAATTTTGCCTTTATTTATGTTAAATAATCACACGGTGGGGTCTGTTGTGTTGGTTAACGCCTGAGGTTAAACAATTTTAGGACTAGATGATTTTTTTATGTCCTGATACATAAAACCATTGAAGTGAAAGCGGGTGTACTTTCTTTTTCACGTGACTGTGTGTTAAAAGCGCACGTGATAACAACTCAGAAACCTATTTAATAATGCTGGTATCTTTATTGCAAAGAATAGATATCTGTTGTTTTAAATGTTGTTTGACTCCAGCTGTTCATTATTTCCCCGAGGCAGATCAGTAAACAGGTTTGTCTTATAATGACCATATAACATAAATCACTTTAGTGAAATATCTGCCTTGGTAAGTAAGTAAAAATTATATTTTGCATTGAATAAGAGTATCTGCTAAGCATCCAAAACATAAAGTGAATGATAACCTGCTTCAGAACATCGCTATTCTGGTAGGAGTGCACCAGGTGTACAGAATTAGCATTTGCCTATTTTTCATGTGATCCACTGGCACATATTTCAATACATTCATATAGTATTATAGGTAGCTATCATTCTGAATCTTTTTTCCCCTAAATTTCACTCCCAGGTTCTGTATCACAGTGATAAATTAACATGAATTATTATAATTTTTGAAGATAAAGAATTTGGCTTCTTGCACAGCAGGTAATATCCCTTTGGGCCATAAAGCAAACATCTAACCTTTCTCAGCTCTCAAAGTTACCAACTGTAATCCTGAAAAAAAAATGCTTGTACAAAAAAAACGGATCCTTGTCAGGCACATATAGATGATAATATTTTGCATTCGACGAGAGGGTATGTTCCCTGGCTCTCATGTCATTAAAATCGCAGCAATCTCCCAGTGAGTCAGTGAAGGATTTATTGGCTTATAAAAGTGTTTCATAGCTAACGTTCTATACAATTTCATTGTCAATTCCCACAGATATCAGAGGAAAAGAGAAAAAACACTCAATGCACAACACGCACAAAGGTACTGAGCAAAAACAGATGTTTGTAATCCTTTCTACTTTGTAATTATTGTCTGTCAAAAGAGAGGAAAAAAGAAAGGTGATGGGGGAACTTTTTTTTGTTTTGTTTTAAATTAATGAGCTTTGTGGAACAGCTGCTTCCATTTCTCGCCATGACAGTACATCCACATTCTTCCACTTCGTGATAAATGTTTTCTTGTCTGGATCTAAAATCATACATCATGTGCATATTCACTCTGCCAGAGATACAGTGAGAATGAGACATGCACAAAATGAGAGAGAGTTCAGTATAAAACAGCTGCTTGGCACAAAGTAACAAAGTCAGCAGGTAAAGACAGTCTATCCTCTGTGAGCAAATGAGCTCCCTTCCCAGCACCACAGCATGAAACAATGCCTAATAATTGGATTGCTAATAGAAATCGTATAGGAAAACCCATTGAATAATAAAATGAACCTGTGGATAATTGAAATAGTAATTAAATACCAATGGGGCTTTGAAATGCTCATTTCCTCTTGTTGCCCATCGATGTTGTAACAATGGACCACGTAGAGCAAATGTTGGGAAGAAGGTTAAACTCAAACGCCATATATTCCTTCTCAGGAGAATCTCATCTCAAATGGGAGCCAGACCAGCCAGGGAGGTTCTCAGTGGAACAGCAAATTGTAAAATATCAGGTTAATTTTAGATCAATCAGCCACCCCTCCTCCTCTGAACCGGGCACCTTGTCATCCAATTGACGGGCACACATTTATTTACATTTCAAAATATCTCTATCTATATTAAAAATGTGTTGTTTTTATCACTTCAGCTCCTCCTTATTCTGAAGTTTTCCTAGATAAACTTCATATTTCTGTAATTATGCTGTATATTTAACCTCGTATATGTTACTTATCATTTTACCTGCCAAAATAAATTATAATAAATATTTGTATTCAGCCTGCTGCTGATTCTAATGGGAGACATTCACTTGCTTTTGTAGGTGTCGCTTTATGCTTCTCATATGTCAGATCTTTAGGCACAATGTAAATCTGCCCCATGGACATGATGAGTTACTCAATGCTATAATTCACTCTGGAATATCATCATGATACTCTTGTGCAAGTCTCTCTGCTTCCCCTGAACAGCAAGAACTAAATCTCCAAGTCTCAGCCCAAAATAACTGCAGGCCCTTGTGATTAGGTCTGTTTCACTGAATATTAAAATGAAATATTATCTGGAGAGGAATAACTAAAATGTTATCAACCACATCTCTCTTTTTTGATGTCGGTTTTTAAGCTGGGGAGTCATATTTTGTAACACAACTTCCAAGTTTTAAAAAAAGTTTTAGGGTAAACATCAAACACATTTCTCTCAGCCTTAATTCCCATTTAGGCTTTACTGGTCTCTGACATGAGCTGCGTTTGCTGGAAATCTGCACGCAGCTTCACTTATGTTAGGCTAAGACCTACTTTCATCACTTTAGCAGCCTCAAGCTTTGATCAACATCCTGACGAATTGGTGACAGACAAGTGGGATATTTCTGTAGCGGGCGAGTGATTCACGATGTTGAAAGCCCTTAGCAAGGGAGCCATGAGAATGTTCTTTACTGTGAAAGATAAAGACAGAAGATAAGGGAGATAAAGAGAATAAAGGGAACTGTTTGGGGAAAAAAATTACGTCAATGACATCAAAATTGCCCTTTTTTAAAACTATTGGAATACTGCAGATTTAAATTATACTACTAAGTAACTGACTTTAATGTGAACACCCATATCACTTGAATATTAAGTCCATATTTTTAAACCTCAGTTATACTTTTTGTAAAGAACGGTGCTAGGACCACTGTGCTGATAATGTTGGGGTGGGGGGGGGGGGGTGATCGTGCATTTCCCGAGTCATATGAGAAGTGAGAGAATATAAGATGCGCGGCAGCCTCAGTCACGCCTTCCTCATGTACACGCCTCTGTCACCGAGCCCTCATCTGGTGCTCGCCAAAATTACACTGATGCACAAACGTGAAGGCTGTCTAGCAGATTGATGTGCCAAGGCTTTGCCCCTCCCTCTCCAAGAATACCTCTTTCACCCCCAAGAAAATCAATACAGGTATTACTTAGGAGAAACAATCTGATGTTGTTTTTGATCAAAAATTGACCATTTTCTTCATCTGGATATTACCTTGTTGCTGTTGCTTGTGTTGTTTTCAGCGACATACAAATTTACTACAGCATTTTTTTTTTAGCTCTTTGGCATAGAAATTAATGTTTGATTTTCTTTGTTTCCTTGTGTGTATCATGTATCCCAGGCCATTAAATGGGGTTCACTATGAGCCAGAATGTCATAGAAGAAGCCCGTGGTTCAGCTGCATGTGTTAGAGCAGCCGTTCTTGCTCAGGACCTGAAAGCTAACTGACTTTGACCATCGGAAAGGGTTCACCTGAGGTTGGAGTCACACTTAGATACGCTATTTAATACTTCATATTCTCCTCTTTCGGTTGAGGGCATCTTGTTTCAGAGAAATTGAGTCTTTAACCCATGGGATAAATCACGTTAGACATTTTCAGACATATTGGTCTTGTTACACATGCTGGAGAGGGTAGTGGAGGGTAACCATGATTTACATTTTTATTTATTTAGCAAATGCTTTTATCCAAAGCGAAGTATCACTTACAAAACAGGGTCAGCCAGCCCTGCCAACAATTTGGGCTTAGGTTCTTCCTCAAGAGCCCAACAGTGAGATTATTCTGCTAACCATGGGATTTGAACCAGTGCTCTTCTGATCACAGGCAGAGAGCCACAAACCACCAGTTTGACAAGCTTGTGAAAATGAAATAGGGCAGATACTGTACTAATTAAAATTAAAATAAAAAATAAAATACATTTTGCAAGTGCAGGTAATGCAGAAAAATCACCTTTAAGACCTTTAAGATGTGTTACAGACAGTAAATTATGGTAAAAAATTCCAGTAATAAGGTAAAAAAAAAATTGAATTGTATATATGTATCCAAAACTATTTTTTGTTTCAGATTTTTTTTTTTAAGTTTTGTTTGTCTCCAAAATTGTCTTTTAATTAAACCCCTAGGCACCAAGTAACATGTACAGGCAGAATTTTTTAAAGGCCAAATAGAGAGTAAAGTCATTTCAAATCTGAAACTCATTAGCTAAGATGGTTCTGCAATACAGTATGTTCTCCAGTTTTCTTATTCTACATTTGAAGGATCTTGTTATTATCGTTTTGCTCGGTCCTCTCCTGGAGCCAACACCTTATCGTGGTGGAGGGGTTTGCGTGTTCCAATGATCCCAGGAGCTAAGTTGCCGGGGGCTTTATGCCCCTGGTCGGGTCACCCAAGGCAAATGGGTCCTGGGTGAGGAACCAGACGAAGTGTGGCTCACAAGACCCCAATGAAGAAAAAAATAATAGAACCACGGTTTCCCTTGCTCGGACGTGGGTCACCAGGCCCCCCCCCAGAGCCAGGCCTGGGGGTGGGGCTCGAAGACGAGCGCCTGGTGGCCAGGCCAGTACTCATGGGGCCTGGTCGGGCACAGCCCGAATAAGGCACAGGGGTCCCCCCTCCAATGGGCTCACCACCTATTGGAGGGGCTATAGGGGTGGGGTGCGATGTGAGCTGGGCAGTGGCCAAAGGCAGGGACCTTGGCTGTCTGATCCTCGGCTGCAGAAGCTAGCTCTAGGGACATGGAATGTCATCTCTCTGATGGAGAAGGAGCCTGAGCTGGTGCGCGAGGTTGTGAAGTTCCGGCTAGATAGTCGGACTCACTTCGATACACGACTTGGGCTCTGGAACCAGTTTCCTTGAGGGGGGTTGGACCCTCTTCCACTCTCGAATTGCCTGCGGAAAGAGGTGCCGAGTGGGGGTGGGCATACTTATTGCCCCCTGGCTGGATGAGAGGGTAGCCTCCCTTCGCCTTTGGGTGGGGGGATGGGTCCTGACTGTTGTTTGCACTTATGCGCCAAGCAGCAGTTCAGAATACCCACCCTTTCTGGAGTCATTAGAGGGGGTGCTGGGGGACTTCAATGCTCAGGGGCGTGATTGGGAGCAATGGCCCCCCTGATCAGAACCCGAGCGAGGTTTTGTTGTTGGACTTCTGTGCTCGTCACCGATTGTCCATAATGAACACCATGTTCAGGCATAAGGGTGTCCATATGTGCACTTGGCACCAGGACACCCTAGGCCGCAGTTTGATGATCGACTTTGTAGTCGTGTCATTGGACTTGCGGCCGCATGTCTTGGACACAAGGGTGAAGAGAGGGGCGGGGCTGTCAACTGATCACTACCTGGTGGTGGGTTGGCTCCACTGGTGGGGCAGGAAGCCGGCCAGGCCTGGCAGGCCCAAGCGTATAGTGAGGGTCTGCTGGGAACATCTGGCGGAATCTCCTGTCAGGAGCAGTTTCAACTCCTACCTCCGGCAGAACTTCTCCCATGTCCCGGGAGAGGTGGGGGACATTGAGTCAGAATGGGCCATGTTCCATGCCTCCATTGTGGAGGCGGCTGACTGGAGCTGTGGCCGTAAGGTGGTCGGTGCTTGTCGCGGCGGCAATCCCCGAACACACTGGTGGACACGGCAGTGAAGGATGCCGTCAAGCTGAGTCCTTTCGGGCCTATTTTGCCCTGGGGGACTCCAGAGGCAGCTGACAGCTACCGGCAGGCCAAGTGGAATGCAGCTTCAGCGGTCACTGAGGCAAAAACTCGGGTGTGGGAGGAGTTTAGCGAGGCCATGGAAAACAACTTCTGGACGGCTTCGAGAAGATTCTGGTCCTCCATCCGGTGGCTCCAGCCGGGAAATCGGTGCAACATCAACATTGTTTATGGTGGGGATGGGGTGCTGCTGACCTCAACTCAGGATGTTTTGGGTCGGTGGAGACCTGCTCGATCCCACTAACACCCCGTCCAATGTGGAAGCAGAATATGGGGACTTGGGTGCTGTTACGCCTCACAGAGGGCGAAGCGGAGACAGAACGCAGGAAACGGGTAGTAGGGGCGAGCACAGGGTTTATTTGACGCAGGACCAGCAGAGGCAGGCAAAACAGTAGGTAACATGACAATGACCAGACTGGGGAAACAAACGGAAAAACGGACTAAATACAATGGACTAATTGATAACAATCGGGAACAGCTGTTAAACACTGGGAATCCACACGGGGTTGATGAGGAGGCGTGGCACACGAGAGGAGCGGACGATCGTGGCATGACAGGACCCCCCCCAAAGGCGCACACTCCGGGTGCGCCCAAGGGGAGCAGAGCGACGGGGACTGAGGACATGACGGAACCTGGGGAGACAAAAGGAACAACAACCTCAACGGGGCACAGGGAACAAGACAGACACGCAGAAGAGACACAGAGACAGGAACTCGGACAACAACCGACAAACCA
>JAODKF010000116.1:986680-1000688 GCA_026779585.1 Mormyrus proboscirostris
CAGGGGCAACAACACAGGAGACACAGGGGGAACACCAACAGGAGGAACAAAAGGGCCAGGAGTGAACAAAGGAGAAACAGGAGGACAAGGAGCAAACACAGGGGGCACAAAGGGACCGAGAGGCACCGAGGGACCAGGGGCGAACACAGGGGGTACGAAGACAGGGGGCACGGAAGCAAAGGGCGGGGGACAACAGGGAGCCCGAAAGAACCCAGGCGGGCGACGGGCAGCGGCTGGAGGGGTGGCAGGTGGGAGGGAGGCCGGAGCCGGAGGGAACCCCACAGGGGCCGAGGGGACGGGACGAGGGAGAGCCGGAGGGGACAAGGAGGGAGCAGAAGGGAACATCGGCGAAGGCATTCAGGAGGGGGAAGCCGGAGCAGGCAGAGGGGAATCCGTAGCCGGCGAAGGTGCCGTCCGGAGCCCAGCCAGAGCAGGGGGGCCCGGAGGCGGCCGACACGGAGCCGGAGGCGAGTCCGAGGACCGGCACCGAGGAACCGGGAGAGGGCCCGGAGGCGACTGCCAAGCCAGCGCCGTAGGACCCACAGGCAGCCACCTAGCCACCGGCAGGGGCCGAACGGGAGAGCCAGGGGGCAGGGCGGGCGGGACCCGGGACCAACGCCTATGTCCCCTTCCCTTCCGGGACACAGAGAGGCGGGGTTTTTGCCTGAGTTGGCCGGGCGAGACGAGTTGGCCGGACGGGTTGGCAGTGTGCCAACAGGGGGTGCAGGAGCCTCGGGGAGCACTGCAGGGAGCACAGGAGCAGCGGGGAGCACTGCAGGGAGCACAGGAGCCTCGGGGGCCTCTGGGGACGCCACAGGAGCAGGAGCCAAAGGCACCATAGGGGCCTGAGCAGGGGGGTGTGTCTCAGGTATAGGCACGGAATCCCCCGCTGGGGAGGCCTGCTCCGCTTTTAAGCAGAGCAGCCTCTTCAGGGTCTCCTCTGCCCGGGTAAGCTGCTGAGATGGGGACTCGGGGTTGACGGCGGCGAACTCTCTCCGCAGCTGCTCCAGGAGTGGAGCAGTCTCTGGGGAGTCCCTAATGGTGGGCTCCCCTACCACTCGCCAGTAGAGCCCCTGAAGGGTAAAAAATCTCCTCGCTGTCTCCAGGCAGGGCTGGGGCTCTGGGACCTCGGGGGGCACTGCAGCCTCTGGAAACACGGGGGCGCTGCAGCCTCTGGAAACATGGGGGGCGCTGCAACCTCTGGAAACACGGGGGGGGCGTTGCACGCTTCCAAAACCGCGGAACCCGCGGGATAGTGTCCGGAATGGACCTGGCCCCTTTAAGGGCCAGGCGCGTCCCAATGAAAGGGCAGGTGGCTCACTTAAGCAGCAAAGCGGCGGGCGGACGGACTTCGGGCTTCTGCCTAGGCGAAGCAGCGGTGACATCACCCGCGAACACCGCCGGGTTGGAGTCTCCTGACACCCAGCAGGGTAAGCGGCGGAAACAGAGACAGCTCCCTGACAGACCTCCTGCGCATCTTCCCCTCTTCTGCTTCTCTGCTTCTTCTTGCAGTGCTTCTCGGCGGGGGGGGGGCGGCGTCTGTGGAGCCTCCGGCAGTCCGCTAGCGGAGGCTAACTTCCGCAGATTCGCCTCAGCCACCCCGCTTCTTAGCCGCCGTATACGGTCGTGCACCTCCCCCACGAGGTGCACGTCTTTGGGCAGGGACATCACCTCCAAAGTGTCCCTGATCCGCAGGAAAACGCAGGAAATGGGTAGTCGGGGCGAACACAGGGTTTATTTGACGCAGGACCAGCAGAGACAGGCAAAACAGTAGGTAACATGACAATGACCGGACTGGGGAAACAAACGGAAACACGGACTAAATACAATGGACTAATTGACAACAATCAGGAACAGCTGTTAAACAGGGGGAATCCACATGGGGTTGATGAGGGGGCGTGGCACACGAGAGGAGCGAACGATCGTGGCATGACACGTGCGAACTCCCCTATATCTGGGGTGGAGGTCGCTGAGGTGAGGATGACCCAGGACACGCTGGAGGGACTATGTCTCTTGGCTGGCCAGGGAACGCCTCGGGATTCCCCCAGAGGAGATGGATGAAGTGGCCGGGGAGGGGGAAGTCTGGGTTTCCCTGCTGAGACAGCTGCCCCCGCGACCCGACCTCAGATTAAGCGGGAGATGATGGATGGATGGATGGATGGATGGATGTTTTCCTCGGCTTTGAGAGAATATTACATATGGTTTTAGCAGACACTTTGGTATGTGAGCCAACTGTTTGACGGATCTTTTTCAAACTTTGCACAACCATTCTAGGGGGAAGGAACCAAAAACGGTTACATTTCGGGATAGATTGCCCAAAACTGAACAGTGCCGCATAGTAGCAGCAAAGGGAAGGATGAAAACAGAACATTTGATATTGTGAATGTGATAAGTCAAAAAGTATTTGATTAATCTTGTTACTGCTCCAGAAAAACATTATATAGAAGAATATCTATTTAATTTTCAAACTGATTGCCACATTAAAAAAATAAAGCAGCAATGCCGTGTGACAGCAAAGAAAGGAAACAGCAGACATAGAAAACACTATTGAACACTTTGAAACTACGTGTTTTACATGGATCTTTGCAGGCACATTGTAGAACTAAAAAACTGGAAGTGATCAAATTTTGAGACTGACTGCTCCAAAACAGGAGAAGGCCAGCTCAGACAGTTCCAAAAAATTATTTGGACAATATTTTCCTAACTTGCCAGACAACGTGTATGGGTGAAGATCTAGACATGTTCAACAGGACAGGATGGATCAAAAAATTAAAGTCTTATCTTTGGAATCAGGAGCAATCTTTTTGTCATTATTTACTCTACTTCTAATCTTTGATTGATCCTATTACCACTTCACAAAAGAAAACATTAAATTCATGAAAATATACATCTGAAAATGTATACTTGATCAGATCCAAAATTGTAACAACATCAACAGAGGGCATCTGAGAGTGAAAACAGAGCTTGCACCCGCTATCTTTTAAACACTGATAGACCCGTTCTGTGGGTCTTTGTTCAGGTGAGTAATTTTAAAATTGTGAGAGCAAGTTGATTTTCTGAATATACAGTAGTATAGTAAACTTTATACAGATTGTTGTTTGGCTCGGTTAAGTTACTGCGATCAGGTCACTGGTTCCAGCTTGACCTCGGCACCTCTTCAGATCCTTAACGCCCAGCTCCTGGCTGCTGCTATGAGTGGCTGCCCTTCACAGCAAGCAAGCTCTCATGGGCAGAGAGCAAGTTGTGGGGAAGTGAAAAGAAAATTTCCCCACAGTGATCAATCAATTTACTATTATCAATTTTACTGTGAAAATTGCGATTTCAAAATAGAACTGCCCCCAACTCAACAATCCACAGTTCAGTTTTTTCCCTCACTTGCACCCCTTCTGTCAGTGTTTTCCAGCCTGGTCCTTCTGAAGCCCCAGACAATCCACATTTTTGATCTGTCCCTGCTCCCTGCTAGACAGCAACATGAATGTTAACTTAAAACATAAAATATTTTTAACTATTTAATTTCAAGATGATCCTTCCAGTACTTCTAGAAATTGTACAAGTTAGTGAGTGTGACACGAGTAGAGTTTAGATAGCTGGACCAAATGACAGGGCTGTCCGGGGAATACACTGCTGTTGTTCCTGACAGCACCAAATCTAGTTTTTTCCCCAAAGATTTGTGCTGAGTGAGATGTTATGTTAAAGGTACACGGGCTTCTGTACTAATCAGGCCAGCAAGCTTGAATGGTTTTGTTTTGCAAGCTTATGCTGTGATTTGTAAAACGTATTTTTCTCTGTGCAATCCACTTCAGCTGCAGACTTCTCATCTGCGTCTCCACTGAGCCCCATGGATTTTAATGTTGAGCTACAAAAGAGGCCTTCAAATGAGAAAAGTCTCTTTCTTTTTAGACTATTGGAAATGAGAGTCTCTGTACCACATAAAGTTCAAGCACCTTGGTATGTATACAACAGAAGGCAGATCCAGTTCGTGGCCTCACTAAAGTGATTTGATTCCCTCTTTAAACTTTAATCTACTCTTTCTTCCTTTGCTGTGCTTGTTGCGACAGACAAATCAGCTGTGGTTTTCATGATGTTTACAAGCATGCTGGTGTTGTGTGGCAGAAAGGACCTGGTCAGCAGCATGAGAGAGGCAGAGTTGGAACCACGAAGAGACCACGGCTATTTGGAGGGACCTAGAATAACGGAGCAGCTGGTGAAGACGCAGCTGAGGAGCCGTAGTAGACCCAGTGGGACCCGAAGCAGGCCGAGCCAGGAGGTCAGCATCAGGAGCCTGGGGCACCCGGAGCAGAACAGACCGAGCAACGATCCCAGACCGAGATGGTGGGCTTTTGCAGCTATGGGCCCAAGATGCTCTGCTAGCCCATGGGAGAGACCAGACAGCTGCCGCTCCATGACGCCTGGCTGCCCACCTCCCCAAGTACAATGGGAAATGTCTGAGGCTCTGCTGAATCTGTTAGCCCAATGCGATAAGTGTTTGGCTTGGGCCTGGAGGGCAGGGCAGTCCAGGTCATACTCGGCGTGCCACCAGAGGAGTGCCACTAAATGCCAGCCCTGTGACGAACTCTCCAACAGCAGTCTTAGGCTACACCATGCCACAGCACAGCGGCACCAAATACTGGCAAACAGAGGCTGGAAGTACCTTTTGGTACTCTAGCTGCCAACATCCTATACAGATTAACCGTAGTGAAGACAAGATGACCTAGCCCTAGAGGCCCTCTTGAAGGCCCACTTTTTAGAGGCTCAATGGCACCCCCTGGAGCTGGCACTGGTGGAAACAGAGCAGGAGGAATTGCTCCACATGGCCCATGGCATCCCCACCAGGACCCAGGCTTTCTGGGTAATTGATGTCCTGTGCCATGAGGAAGAGCAAGCAGCTGTGCACGGGGTCATTGATGACCCACTAAAGCTGCAGCAGATGACCTGCTAACAGTGTCAGTCAAACTGCCACGTGGCACAGAACTGCCAGGAACCCCTTCCAGAACTGCTAGGAAATGACAACTAAGTGGTGCAGTGAAGGGGCCGCTGCCCAGCCCACCCTGTTGCCCTTCATCTCGCCAAGGTCTACCCGATGGGCTGGCTTGGGGACCTGCAGATTCTATGCCGGCCCTTTGTAATTATGGCCCAAGACAGGGCCATTGTCTGGACAGGGTTACTGCCAGAGACTGACCAGGGTCTCCAAACTAGCTGGATTCCAACTATGGTCCACCTGAGGTCTGTGACAGAGGAAGTGGCCGAGATGCTGGAAGAGGAGCTGCACCAAGCCGCAGCCTGAGAACCGACCCAGCCTCCACCAGAACCGGTGCTGCCTGCCAAGAAGCAGGGAGGCTACCCAGCTCCAAAGAAGGCCAGAGTGGGGGTGCATTTCAGCCTGGGAATGTTCCACCCCAAAATTATGTTTTGAGGTGTGTGTGTCTGGATTATGTTTATATTATATTGTGGGGACCAAATTATAAATTATATTAATTATATAACCTGTTATTTTGACATTGTGGGGATTTTTTTCAGGTCCCCACAAAGATCTGTGAATGCAATCAAAAAAACTAAAAATTCCAAAAGTCTTGTATTTTGTTTGATTACTTATGCTTAAGGTTAGGGTTTAAGTTCGTCATTGCTGGGCTAATGAACGGTCCCCACAAATCTAGGAATATGTACTGTAGAATATGCGTGTGTGTGTGTGGGAGTATAATAGTATACAATATAGCGTATGGGGGGGGGCAATGTAATATAATAATATATAATATAACGTACTGGGGGCAATATAGTATAATGGTATACAATATACTACACTATACTTCCCTTCCAATATCTGCAAGTAAACATGGAGCCAATCAAAGACTAATTGAGGAGGTTGGAAAATGTATGTGACATGTCGTCACCACATATTAAACACAGGCAGATGGCGACAAATCCGCAGTGCGAAATGTCGTCGTGCATCGGCTTGCAAACACAGAATGCGAAAACGGAAGTGCGCAAACAAGTCGTTCCGCTTTGCTCGCGTGCTACGATACCGTTACGGCTAGGGTTTAGGTGCGTGCCGGCAGAGCGGTGCACGGACGCCCACACAGCGTACAGTGGAAGCGTATGCCATAGCGTATTTTTTACAGTAGATGCCATAGCCAATGGCGTCAGCTACACATAGGGCTGTGGTGTAGGCTCGACACAGAAGTATAACGTAGCCTTCACTGCAGATCAGCTATGCTTCTCTTTGGAAAGGACCTCAGCATGCCAGTGGCAATTGGAAAGGGTTGAGCCACAAGCTGGTGGGAGAGCGGATGGACCCTGTGTGGGAGTGACACGCCTGTTTGATGTGGTTTACACGACCCAAACGGGACCAGGGCATCGGCATGTGGCGGGCCGCCGTGATCGGTTGGCACCACGCGGGCCCTGGGAGACTCCATCTGTCTGCACACTAGCGGCCACACCTACAGCCAGCCCTGCATCAGAGCCCGACTCAGCGGCAGCACCAACCGCAGGGAGCGTCGAGACACCGTCTCCCGACATGTCTTTAGGGCTGCGACTCTGACTGCGACAGAACAGCACAATCAAAGAGGCCCCCAGCCAAAGCCAGGGATGGGACTGAGTTTGGGGAGGGTGGATTCTGTTGTGTTGTACATGCGTGTGTGTGTGTGTACGGCACCAGGCTTCTGACTTTCAAGGGGATATATAGTGTATGGATTAGCATGAGCACCAGCCCTCTTCCGGATAATCCTGGGCGGCCGACTGCCCACTGGTCCCACCATGAGCTGAATGAGGAGTGTGAACGGTGTCAGGGACTGAGCCAGTAGAAAGGTAGAGGTGGAAATTCTCCCTAGTCCCCGTTGTTAACATAGCGCTGTCTCCTGGCACACCACGGCTCAGACTCCATGTGTATCACCGTCTGTCTCTCCTATACTCTGTGCCGCAACAGTATTTATAAGGTACTGTAAGATCTATAAGATGCATATTCACATGTAACTTGTTTTGCTATTTGCATATAAGTTTGGATGTTCATTTTTTATAACTGCATATGTATTATATTTATGAATTACATAACTGAGTTTTTGGTGTAAACATGCCCATCAGATTTAAGTATAATTTTGTATCCTAGTGACATGGAAAGCAGTGTCTTCTCTACTACAAAAGTGGATCGTCTCACTATTACTCACCGAGTAAAGTGAGTTCAATATTCACAGAGAATTTGTCTGTTTACTCAAATGAAACTTGCAGGGAAAAAAAAACACAAAATCCACCTTTACAAAAGTTAAGATTGTGAAATTATGTGCATATCTTGGTTATTGAATTCCTTGTTTCAATAAATTGTGAAAATGAGATGCAGTCTACTTCCCACTGTATATTTACACATTCTTTTGTATTTTGATCATCCGCGACATTTCAAAATAAAAGTATGACGGGGCAAAAAACAATAAGGTGTTCTCTAAGGAATTCTCAGAACTGAAATAAAATTATGTGATGCAGATACACTAAGATACCGATGCACACCAGACCCGTTATCACTGTAAATCTGTAGATAATTTGTGGAATTGAATAAAAGGGCTCATATTCTCCGTGTTTTATCCAGATTGCACATAGTCCATTCTTGGTCTGGAGTTTTAAAATGAAAGAGAGCTGCAACACAAGCCTTTATTACTTGTGTGTTTTCTTTCCATTGCAAAATGGGGAACTACTCCCTAACACTTTTTCATTTTCCTTTTTTACCAGCTTTTTAGGCTAATTTATTTAGGGGCTAAGTATGGAGTCATTCTTACAGCATATCAATGTCAAGTCCCTAGACGGACAGAATATTTACACTCCTCATTTTCTTTCTAGACAAAAGCTTATTGCTTCCTGTGCACCATTATTACTCCTTCCAACTGAGGGGAAATTTATTTAGATTAAGCTGCACTCTGTTGTTTCTTTAATGCATTTTGGAAAATAATAAATTGTCTGAGGTTGGATGGGAAAGAAAAAAAAACATTAGCATAAAATTGTCTTTATGAACTTGTTGGGAAATGAGGCAATATGAGGTTACCGTCAGCAGACCCGGAGACAAAGTCAATTAAAGAGGCAGCATCTAGGGACGTTTCGAAGGCCAACGCATAACGATCACAATTACAGGGACGTTCATCAACGTTAAAACCGTGTTTTCTCAAGGTGGTGAGTAACTGAGGGTATGCAGACAGTGATGCACCGGCATAATGAACGTTTCCGAACAAAATGCGGACAGTGCTGTGCTGTATGGTTGGAAGAGGGTGGATCTTGACATCAAATAGAAGGTGTTGCTTTTGAAACTCAATCTCTCTCCTCACAGGGGGTCGACACTGCACTCTTGTGTAGTGCCAAGAAAAAATCAAGTTAAGTTCAAAGGGTATTACATAAGTCAAGTTCAAGGATCCTTTAATCAGATTAACCCAAGACTTTAGTAAGGCGTTTAGCAAATTTGTGTAATAAATTTTTAGTACATAATGTCACATTACCTCTTAAAGATGAGATGGAATCCCTATCAAGCATGTTAAAACACAGGCTAACTTGGTATCAAGTTAGTTCATAGAATATTGAATAATATTTAAATACCACAGCTGGCAGAAACAGCATAAGGCATCACTGTCCGTGTTGATACAATGCAGTAATTTATTATAGTTGACAATGTATTATAATAAACAGCCAATAGTGGTGCACAGCTTAGAAGTTAATATTCAGCACTCAGTACTGGATGAGTATACAGTACTTCAGTACTGAAATGCGAGGTGGCGTATATGGATGTTAAATGGCAGCAATAAACACTAATAACTCACGTCAGAATTTACTATCAACATCTCATTATTTACTGTCAGTGTTATTGATGGTTCCCTTGTATTACATTTCTGCCATTTTTCCCCCCCAACTCAAAACAACCATAGTAAATTATGGAAAAATTGTATTCCCTTGTATCTTGTATCTTTTTCAAATATAAAACCAGTCACTGATTATGGTGACACTTCCTTAGAAATTAAAAAATGTGTTTCCTTTTATAATTGTGCTTATTTGTGCAGAGTTGAATAATTTAAAAGCATTTGTTTCAGATTGAAAAATTGTTATCCTATCTGACCCAGGACATTAAACCTCCCCTGACTAGTTAAATTCGAGCCCATGATGAATGCATAACTCTGCATATCTGTATTAATGAAACGTACATAATTTATTCATTTAATCAATTTGATGTGACAGAATGAGGAGTCTGATGGTCACACATTTTATTAATTTTATCCATCACAAAAAAAAACTTTTAGTGGATTCTATAGGATACTAATTTTTTTAAGCAATGAATATACAATGTATATTATTTTCTGTATAAACAAGGCAAAAAATCAGGAAGTGTTAGAAAGTCTATGAAAAGTAATGCTGCATATTCACGGCTGTCTTAGGTGTCATCCGATGTGTTTTATCAAAGATGCTGTCAGTTCACACGATTGGCATTGTGTTAGACTTCTAATTCAAATACTTTTTTTACTCTCTGGATGGCAGTACTCATATAATAACTGTTAATGACTGAGTGCTGTACTAGGTTTAATATGTGTAAATGAGCCTCCGACTGCTCGTTAGTGTAACGTACTTGCCGGAAAGCACAGGGTCTGCAGAGGTGGAGGGTTGAACGGTTGGTGCTGCCATAGGAACGCTGCTTTGGAATGGGAGTGACTTGTAAAGCCATTGAAAGCCTGTGATGTCATTGTGGCACCAAGCGCAGAAGGGTGGAAAGTCCTCCGCTCGCTCTAGACTACCTCACTGCATTCGTTTTCCCTCATATTTATAAATGTAACCAGAACACTGTCTGTGATTATCACCCCACACCATCGGCCCGTTTGCCCCGTTTCAGACAGCTGCAGGGCTGCGTTGCATCGTGAGCGACTTCCTCCTGGAGGGCCTTTGCCTGTCGTTTTGCTGTCTGTTAGCTGTAAAATAAAACAAAAGCCACGGATGGGTATTCTTCTCCACCAGGAACCATGCAGGCCACTGTATACGTCTTAACAGCAGCTGGCTTCCTGGAGACAGGTATACGTTTGAAAAAACAGCCCTGCATGAGGGAGAAGACTCATTACACTGTGTGAACGGGGCTGTCTCCCACCGAACAGCGAAATAATGAAATAAACAAACAAATAAATAAATAAAGTTACATTGTAAGAGTCTCAGCCACAGGCATGTAATACTAGCGGGGAATTTAGTTTCCAAGGCAACTGAGCATCCAGGATTGCTGAAGCACAGAGCCGGGAAGAGCTTAAATATATATATTTTTTATGAGATTATATAAACGAATAAGGTAGATGAGGAAAGCGGTGCTGGTTATATAATCACTCCAGGGAAGACAGAGGTACATATTCACCTTTCGTGTGGACCCCATTTGAAATCCTCTGTTCCAGGGTTCGTGGCACATTTTGAGGCCACAGTTGAGTGTCCAACATGGATCAGGTTATTTACTTCCATTACTGCCTTTATGAGCAACAAAACACATGATAAAAATACACAGACTATCCATAGCCAAAGGCTATGATTCTGCATAGCTAGTTAACCCGAGCATGGCGACCCCCCCCCCCCAACTCCCCGCCCCCCAGCACTCAGAGACCTGCATGCTTGCTGCTGCACACACAGGCCCCTTGTCAGGGCTGGCCGATGAGACTGGAGAGCGGCACGCACCCCAAGCTGGCTGTCTGCGCTCCAGTAGCGAGTGGAAATGTGACAGTATGCATGGCAGCAGGCGGAGCCAAATGAATGGTTTAGCAACGCATCTTCAAAAGGGGGAACAGGAATTTGAAATCTGAATCGTGATGAAAAATACTCGGAAAAATCCCAATGTCTTCAGACCGTGCTTCCATATTAAAAGATTCCTACCCAAAGCAGCCTCCTTGGGGAATCGTGAGGTGTGACCCGCCAGAGCAGTGGTAGCTACCCCGGGTTCTCATTGAGTAGCAGGCAGGCACGGTGTGTAATGTTACACCTCCAGGAGGGGGGGGGGTTAGACTCCTGTTCCTGTGGCGTTTACATGTCGTCCTCATCTCTGCTCTGGTTTCCTCTGGCTACTCCGATTACCCCCCTCAGTCTGAAACATATGGAGAATTGGTGTCTCCCAGTGTGTGCTTGTTTCTGTGTGGGTGTGTGTGCACCCCACGGTGAACTGGCATCCTGACAATGGTCTGTGCAGCCCCACCGCCCAGCCCGTGTGACCCTATTTCCTGTAATGGGTAAGTTATTAAGGTGGGTGGTACTATATCCCTTTAAATAGGCCAAAAAGAAAGTTATGACAAATGTCATTAAACAGTGTCAGAACTGGCGTTCGGATTGATTCTAATTTGAATATTCAGACATGACTATTAAGCAGTGACTGGAATATATTGTAAAGCGAGGAAAGACGCATTATTATTATACTGCTTGTGGAAAATATACAGGCAGATGATAATACAAAACCACGTCAATGGAGTTAAATGGCAAAGTTTTCTCTGAAAAACTGGAACGGCACAGGTCGGCCTCGGATTTGAATGCGGTGCCAATTCTTCATTAAGAACATACACTGCTGTATAAATATAATGTGTATGTGTTAGATCTAAGGTGTGTTACTTGGGCAGACAGAATGGGAACCCCTTTGCATACTCTGCTTGATAAATGACTTTCAGAATAGGCAGAACAGATAAATGACAATGAGACCTCTTGCAACCCACTGGTGTTCATTATTGTTCTTTTGCCAAAGGAAAAATAGGTTGTGTTGAGATAAATCAGCAGTATAAGTGTTTTGGACATTTCTGCTTTGCTTTAGCAGAGACAAATGACCCAATAGCACCCCCAATATATATTATCTATTTAATAAGCTATTAATCACATTATTCAGTGTCTTTGTATAACTGTGCACAGAAAGGGCCGGAGCTTCTGTTTCAGGTCATCCTCATTTTAGATACGGTCTTTTTTCTTTTTGACCGAAGCACTTACCCAGAGGAAACTAAATATTAAACTCGCAGCCTTGAGATCACTGGGTCCTGCTCTTAATCTTCTCAGTTGATGGCCAATCCAGCCTTTGTGCACCCGGCCTGCCCCTGTTGGTATTCAGAATGCACTGATGCATCTTTTTCCTCATTATCTCTTAGTCGTTAGTGCTCACATTGACACTGCACATGGAGTCCAGCTTGTTGACAATATTGTGCCATTTATATATATATATATATATAGTGCCAAGTGTGGTCAAGTCGATCGAGGGGGGGAGGGGGGATTCTCAAACATCTTTAGTGGCCTGGAAGTAAGGATAGAAGAGACAGTATAACCCCTACCAAGACACCATTACACTGGTGGATGGATGGATGGATTTTAACTGTGTAATATATGCAGAAAGATATATATATGATATTTTATTGAACAAGTAAAATATGTACAAAGCAAGCTTTAAGAGTTTTTTTCAGAAAACGCGCATATGTTTTGTGAAGGAAATAACATATAACTGCTTCACTTTCTTCCACTGGCTGAGGAATAGCAATTGGCAAAATATCCAAGGTTCCGTGTTAATCTTGTCAATTTAATGCACTCATTAGATTGTCCATTAGATCTCGGAGCACATCAAGAACCATTCAGTGCACCGTTCCATGCAATGCAAGCAATTATGGCACCTTAATTCATTCTAGGTGATAATTTCACAACAATTGGGGTGATCCTGGCTGGAGGCTGAAAGATCGAAGAGGAGCTTCTTCGTGTGTTTGGCCATCAACCAGAATCCAGTGTTGCTGGAACCTGCAGAGCGTGGCACTCGACAACTGTTTGGTCTCAAAAAAAAACTAATAATTGTTTTATATTGATCCTGGAAATGCCCAGTAGGTTGACTATATATATATATATACAGTTGATGCTCTTTAGTGATCATTAGCAGGTAAAGCGTTATATGTTTGAAATATCGGGAAGGAATATGTCACATCCAGCTGAACACACACACTGTGCTACAAACACCACAGTTCCCCTCATGTACTTTGCACATCACAAACAGAGAGGTCTGCATCTGCAGGTGCTCGCACAGATAGATCTCACTTTGATTATTGCTCCTCCACAAGGAGGCCGTGAGACCAGAGTCAGTTTTGCACCCTCCAGCTGTTCTAGCCAAGGAAGTGTTTTTGGCTCACCGTGGGGAGAAACATTTTCCCACTGTCTGAAGGTACGAACACTCTAACCTGATCGACCTTATCAATGTACGTCTAATACTGCAAATCCCCTCCACAGAGATATGCCCGAGGATGACATTTCCACTTCAGAACGTCGAAGACTAAAAGGGCGTTAAAAAGGCACTAAGATTTGCAGTACAGATGCAAATTATAGTTTTGCAGTTGCATGGCATGTAATTTGGTTCTCAGTGGTATGTAATTCTTACAGGCTGACAGAGGTTAGAGGAATAGCAGGTCAGGCCGATGTAAATGAGAGGACATAAATGACATAGGGAAAATAACAAGGTCACAGTGGATCACGCCCAGCACTTATTGGGTTACAACAGAGTCATATTATAATTCTGTCTTTTAGATAAGATGGAAATAGAGTGGGTATGACATGCAAATAAAGCGTGACTTACACAAATAAGGTGTGTGCACGTTGGGCAGTGTTTACACAGGCAAAACTGTCTGATAGAAATATTTAAATGCAGTTGGAGAATATTGAAACACAGTCAAAGAATCTCAACATCTATCTATCCATCCAGGCATCTTCCATAACAATTCATCAGTTAGGCAATAGGGGGTGACTGTGAAGCTGAACTCTATCCCGAGAAGGTGTGCACTTTTCAAGGCAGGAATATGTCAGTGCAGTGCAGAACAGAAAGTCACACTACGGGAGACTTAAATCCACCGACCAGCATGTCTTTGGATTGCAAGAAGAATCCAGAACACCCACAGGAAACTGCTACAAAGACCGGGAGAACATGTAAGCCCCATACAGACGGCGCATAGTGCGCAGAAAATCCCATGATCCTACATCAGTCTTTTGCAGTACTGAGCAGAGTCTTATCAAAACACCAGGTATTCAGCCAGCG
>JAODKF010000116.1:1023856-1043431 GCA_026779585.1 Mormyrus proboscirostris
TTCATACTCAGCTGGTTGGTAGAAACAAAACCTTGGTCTGGATTTGTAGCTAATGGACCTGAAATGCCCAACACTGGAGTTTGCTGCCATTCGGGTTGGACATTGATGTTGGATGATCACGTCCCTTTCTGTTAGCTTGTATGGTCGACCAATTCACAGCTGAACTTGCTCATGGACGTTTTGTCCTTCACAATCACTTCACTTATGCTTGACCAGGGCAGCTCTAGTAGGGCAGAAATGTGGCAAACTGACTTGTTGGAGAGATGGTGTCCCATGATTGTGTCAAATGGAAAGTCACTAACCTCCCCTGTACAACAACCACCCATTCTGCCAATAATTATTGTAGCAGGAGATTGCATAACTGCGTGCTTAATTATACATCTGTGTCAGCAGTGGGTGGCTTGAGCAGCAGCTCATGGACATGCAGTTAGAATAACTGGTATCTAAAAATTGCCTGTGATGTATGCACAACTATGTGTCCTGCAATGGTTCGCCATCCCGCCAGGCCATACACCTTCCATGTACCCTATGCTGCCTAGAAAAAGCCCCAGGCTCCCCCAGTGACTCAGGATTAGTATCTGAAGATGGATGAAGTAATCCAGTACAAATGTGTACATGTGCAATAGTAGTAGTAATGAGAGATTATACCCTACAAATCAACCAAAGGCATGAATTCATAATGGATCAGATTGTGAGGCAACATCAGTCACGAGGCAGCACAAGATAGCAGGTGATTGAGCCTTCCCATCTCTGTCCTGTCTCAATGGGGCTGACCCTATGACATCTCTAACAGTGTAATTAGTTCAATCAGGGTCAACTGGGTTTCATTAATTGGGTTCCTCATGGGCAAAAGCTGGCCATTGCCATGGAAACGCAAGGGTTCAGACCTCCAGCATGGTGCCATTACAATGCTTTTTCCTGGCTCACGGTCCATTAAATTTAACTCCAATTATTTATTTTAGGATTTGTTTTAGAACACTTCCATTGTGATCCCTAGTTAATTTAAGGCTGTTCTGACTATTGCAAGATTTTTGCTTACTTTTAACAGAGCTCATTCTTTCCAGGCGGTGATGTCACACAGGATTCGCTTTCAGCCGACTCAGCGATTTCCACGGACGTGACATAAAGTCAGTTTGATCTTGGTTCCAGGGCTGCCGAGCAGCTATAGCAATATCAATGTTAGTATTGTTTCAACTCGGGAGATGGCGCAGTTCCAATATGTTTGATTTGCTCGACTCAGAGGCTGCAAGCCAGCATGTTCTATAAATTCACCACATGGACTGACATAGTTTCTGTATGCATGATTGATTCAGCTCAGAGGCTGCAAGACAGTTTATAATAATATCTATAATAGTATGTAGCTGCTCACCTCCAGTATAACTGACCCAAGTAATTAGTCAAAATGTTAAAGTCATTAGATTGTAATGCACAATGCTCTTACATTCTCTAATATGTACTAATTCTGACTAGGGATCGCAGCAGTAATGTACCACTACATAGGAATTTAATAGATATAACGATTTCAGACAGTTTAGAACTAATTAAAGTATAATATATTCACTTGGTGGGAATAACATACATTATTTGCAATTCACATCAATGTACATAGATCAGTTTAAAGAGGCCACTTACTGTAACTACATAATACGCATAAAACAATACAAAGAGTCTAAGTAATACATAACCAGCAGAATTAAGTGCAAGAGAGGTCTGATTGCACACAATACGATGTGGGTATCATGTGACTGACTTCTCAAGAAAAGTGATACATTTTAAGAATGCTTGATACATACTGTTGCGTTGGCAAGCAGGCTCCTGTACAGGGCAGCTTATTCACATCTCCCATCATGCTCCACAGGAAAACTGTACATAGTCCCTGTCTGTTTTCTGTTGTATGTCGTCGTGTTGTGTCCCCGACTGTTGTGTCCTCGATTGTTGTGTATGTACATAGCTGTGTTGTACATTATTCTTGTCCAATCTGTGCACGTCTGTTGCCACTTTATAGGCACTTACTGGGTGTATAACCCAGTGTGTAATGTGATCTCCCTGATGGTAGTGTTATAGTGTGATGACTAGAATTACATCACCATGTGGGCACTATAACACATATTGATCGGGGAGATCACATTACACACTGGGCGGAGTTCAATGTTTGCAATTGATGGAAGAAAAAAAAACATATCTTGGGAGAGGTAAGTGCCTCAGTGGGCCAAGTCTATGTGCTTGTGGTCAGAAGGTTGTCAGTTTGAGCCCTGTCTTTGGCAGATCAGTCACATGTTAGTGGGCCTTTGAGCAAGGCCCTTAACCCCCAGCTCCAAGGATGCTGTTCTTTGACCCCCCCCCCCACCCCCCCAAGGTATAGAGAGCAACATCGGGTAGGCAAAGAGAAGGATTCCAGTGCAAATAAAGAATTTAATTCATCTTACGTGTTAATGCACATATGCAACACGCACGTAATCCTATTATTTTGTCTACCTATAAACTTAGAAAATGCTTATGCAAAGGTGCAAAGTACCTGTGTAGAGCATGGTGGTATGCTGTTATTGATAATTAATTGCAATACCCAATGGCGACTGTGGGGGGTGGAGGAGCTCTGAGGTAAGGCGGTGCAAGATTGTGAAGAGATTTAAAAACAAACATAGGTGATAGGTATTCCCATTAAATAGGGCATTATACAAATCATTGACCATCCATCTGTTATCTGCCTTTCATCCAGAGCTGGGCCGTGGGGGCAGCAAACTAAGCAGGGATGCCCAGATCTCCCTCTTACCAGCCACCTCCTCCAGGGGAATACCAAGGCGTTCCCATGCCAGTTGACAAATATAATGTCTCCGGCATGTCCTGGGTTCGCCCCCAGGCCTCCTCCCAGTTTGGCATGCCCAAAACACCTATTCAGGGAGGTGTCCAGGAGGCATCCTAGATAGATGCCCAAATCACCTCAACTGGCTCCTTTCAAAGTGGAGGAGCAGTGGCTCTACTTTGAGCCCGTCCCACATGTCCGAGCTCCTCGCCTTCTCTCTAAGGCTGAACACAGAGACCCTGCAGAGAAAACTACCTCTTCTGCAATCTAATTTTTTGTTTACTACCCAGAGTTCACGACAAGAGGTGATGTTAGGAAAATAGACACACTGGTAAATCGATAGCTTTGTCTTCAGGATCATCTATCTGTTTATCATAACAGAACGGTACAGCATTTGCATTACTGCTGAAGGTGCACCAATCCATCTTCCGATCTCCCGCTACCTTCTTTCTTCACTTGTGAACAAGACCCTGAGGTACTTAAACTCCTGTGCTTGAAGCAGTAACTCATCCCCAAGCAGGACAAGGCAATTCACTCTTTTACGATTGAGAACCTTGACCTCAGAGTTGGAGGTGATGATTTTCATCCTGGGTGCTTCATAATGAGCTGCAAACCACCTCAGTACATGCTGTAAGCCATAGCCTGATGAAGCCAACAGGACCACATTATCTGCAATAAGCAAAAACATGGTCCTGAGGTCACTGAACTGGACTCCAGCTATGCCTCAGTTGTGCCTAGAAATTCTGTTCATAAGAGTTATGAACAGGAAAAGGACAGCCCTAACGGAACTCAACATCTAGCAAGAATGAGTCTGACTTACTACTGGCAATGCAAACCAAATTTCTAACTCCTGTTGCACAGGGACCTGATGGCCCGCAACAGTGGACCCTGTACCCCACATTCCTGAAGCACCCCACAGGACCCCACAAGAGTCATGATAGTTACTGTAGCCTTTTCCAAGCCCAGAAAGCACAAGTAGACTGGTTGGGCAAACTCCCATGAACTCTCCAGTATCCTTGTGAGGGTGAAGAGCTGGTCGAGCATTTCATGACCAGGACGAAATCTGCATTGTTCCTCCTGAATGAATGGACCCTTCTCTCCAGAACCCCTTCTTAGATCCTCTCAATGAGACAAGGAGTGCAATCCCCCTAAAGTCGAAACATATCATCCGGTCCCCTTTCTTAAAGATTTGGAGCACCACCCCAGTCTACCAATCCAAAGGTACTGTCCCCAACATCAGCGCAGTGTTTAAGAGGTGTGTCAGCCAAGACAATCCAACAGCATCAAGAATTTCGAAGAACACCACATGAATCTTATCCACCCTTGGAGTCTTACCACGGAGAATGTTTTGACTACTTCAGTGACTTCAGCCTAAGTGATAGGTAAGTCTTCCTCTAAGTCTTCTAGCTGTACCTCTTCCAAGAAAGGAGAATCAGTGGGATTCAGGAGGTCCTCAAAGTATTTCTTCCACCACCTGACCATATCTCCATTTGAGGTCAACAGGGCCCCATCCCCACTGTAAACAGCATGGATAAAGCCCTGCTTCCCTCTCCTGAGTCACCTGATGGTTTGCCAGGATCTATTTGAGGCCGAGCGAAAGTCATTTTCCATTGCCTCATCAAACTCCTCCCATACCCAAGTTTGTGCTTCAGTAACTGCCAAAACCTTATTCCACTTGGCCTTACGGTACTTGTCATTTTAGTTGCTAAAATTATTAAAATACAGCTAATCCAATGCCTACAAAAGTAGCAAGTGAGAGTATAATGCACACATGTGAACTATCAGTATTTCAGTATAATGTCTTGTATACATGATTACTTAACATGAATAAAATCCATCCAAGTTAAAAGGCTATTAGTCAATGCATTTACAGTTTGATTATGTAAATCTAAGATGAAACATGTGAGTCAGCAGCAGTTTTTGCACATATTTTGATGATACTTTCAATAACTTTTCTATAAGCAGTCAGGAAATGTCCCCAGAAAGCAGATGGCAGAAGCATCAGGTAGCCAAGGTAAACTTTATGTTTTTTTCTGGGGGATACTTCTATATAAACAGCAGTGACAACTTCAAGGAAATGTGAAATATCCAGGGGCAGGAGTCAAAACAAGTCAAACATTAAAAGTTTTAATATTACTGTTATTTAATAGGTCAAAATTTTGATACAATCCTTGCTTGCATTTAAGTCCAGTGATAGTCTTCAAAAGGTTAAAATGTAATTTCTTGTCTCATGAGCTTTTTTTATCCACAAGTTGCCAACATTCAGACTCTCAGGGGTTCTATAATAGCCAATTAAGCATGGGCTGGAAAGTGTTCAAATTTAAACCCATCCCACAACATTAAGTAGCTCCTCACAGAATGGTTATAAACAAGTTCCTCTAAACTGTCAGGATAGTCCCCAGAGGCCATTCAGCACTTAGAAAATCATGCACTTAGTTTTTATTTTGCTGATGTACTTGACACTTAAAAGTAAAACATCTTCTAGATCTCTATGAGGAGATATTTGATGATTGGTGCTTGGAATAACATATTTGATTCGGAAATGTCACAGGCCTTTGATGATTTTTTTTTTGTAGGGTTTTTGCGTGGAGCAAATTCACAAAAATTTCATAGATTAAAACAAAATGTATGTGCTCACAAAAAGTCTTGCCCAGCTCCGTCTGATCCTCCTGTGTGCCACGCCCACCTCGTTACCACATGTGATTCCCCGATTGTAATCACCTGTGTCTTGTTAATGCAGCTTGTCTTGTGTATTAAGTCGGCGTCTGAGTTGAGTCCCGTCAGACTTGTCATTGATGTAATGTCTCGTGTGATTTACCTGTGACCATTAAAGACCCTCATTGCCCGTCCTTCTTGGCTGCCTTCTTGCTTTTTGGGCTGCTGCCCGCCCGCTTAACTCATTCGCCGTCTCGAACGTGACAGAATGACAAGTCTCATGAATATGCTCAGTGCTACTGGGGAGGTTCTCCCCATGGAGAAAGATGTCATCTACTGGACTAACCTGCTCGATTGGAGAGAGGACCCAGTAGCCCGCCGGCTGGTGGAGAGGTGCTGGGAACTCTTGGATCGGAGGTTTCAAACCGGTGAGAAACAGCTGCTGGACGAGGTAAACAAGCTCCTGAAGCGGCTGAGGGAGAGAGCGGCCGTCTGGCTGCCCCATTTGGGGTATGCCACCGCTGAGCCGCCCCTCGACTCACCCCTTACTGCTGGCTCGATACCGAGCATAACAACACGGGAGCGGCAAAAGAAAAAGCGGCACCGGGGGAAGCAGGAGAGTGCCCCGACCCTGTTCCTAGGAGTCTGCTCTCTGGTCCCAGCCTGGGAAGCCGCTTCCCCCGCTATGTCTACGATCCCGGAAGTCCTCGAGGAGGTACCCGATCTCCTACCGCCTGAGGTGGTTGCTCTGCCCGCGACTGTCCCACCAGCCGCGCCCGTGGCCCTACTGGCCGACTCGCCCGCGCCCTCCGAAGCGCCCCCTGCTGGCCGCTCGGCCGTCCAGCTTGTCTCGCCGGTCCAGCCCGTCCTGCCCTGCTCGCTGGTCCAGCCCGTCCAGCCCTGCTCGTCTGACCAGCCCGCACCACCGGACCAGCCCGCAGCCTCATCGGAGACAGTGACTCCAACCCAGAACCCTGTCCTTGAGGAGGTCCTGGCTCCATACTCCAGCGAGGAGGAGGAGCTGGAGTGGGACCCCTTGGACTCCTGCTCCCAGGCCCTTTTGGGACCAATGCCCTGTGGGACCCTGCTTGTCCATGTCCTGAAAGGGACGGGGCCATCGGTTCCCGCCCGCCCTGCCCCCTTGCTCGCCCTCACTCGCTTTAGCGGGGGCTCCGGGGTCTCCTACAGGTCCTTCGGCTCGGGCTCGGCGGTCACCTCCGGGTCCCCCCCCGGTGCCTCGCTGCCAGTCCTCGGGCCCGCCTCCGGCGCCGTGTCGGTCGCCTCCGGGCCCCCCTGCTCTGCCTGGGTGTCGGACGGCACCTTCCCGGGCTCCGGCTGCGCCGTCGCTGACCGCGGCTCCCTCCTCCTGCCCGTGTGCACCGCTAGTCCCTCCTGCTCCCTCTGTGTCCCCTCCGTCTCTTCCTCATCCCGTTCCCTTGGTCCCTGTGTCGTCTCCTGCAGCTCCTGCCTCCCTCTCGCCTGCGGCCCCTTCGGCCGCTGCCCGTCGCCCGTTTGGGCTCCCTCGGGCTCCCTTTTGTCCCCCATCCGTTTCTGTCTTGACTCCCCTGTCTGCTCCTCCTCCATTAAATACCCTTGTTGCCCGTCCTTCTTGGCTGCCTGCCTGCCTTTTGAGCTGCTGCCCGCCCGCTTAACCCGCTCGCCGTCTCAAACGTGAAAACTTAATTTCAATTAGTAATAAATTGAAACCCAAATTATAGTTCTGGAAGAGCTGTTCTGAGTAAAAAGTTCACTGATAATCTCTCTCACTGGGTGCTTTTTCATTAGTAACAACTCAGCAATAACATAGAACACCAAACATTTGTGTTTCGGATCCCATTGGGAGCCAATGACTACAATTGCAATTAATAACAAAATGGCAAGAACAGAACTGAATGAGACTGTGAAAAAAATTATGACAATAAAAAAGAAATGTAACAGATATGTTAAACATTGCTTGCCAATGCACTTTTGGTATGAAACTAATATAATTCCAACATTATAAGTGAGGGAGCTGTGCATATATGATTTCCTCTACAGGTACTTGCATTAACTGATCACCCTGTGTTTTAAAAGTTAGAAACAGAGATTGGCTTATACAGTAATCCTGGCAATCACAATGGAACAATCACAACGGAAATCCTCTAAATGTTCTTCCTGAAATAGTATTCGACAAGTATTCTGCAGAATGTGCTCGGTAATATATTTTAGCACCATCCAGCTGGCCTCCTTTGGAACTTAGAAAACCCTAACAGAGATCCACCTGCTTAACGATTCACAAAAGGCAATGACGAGCACCCTAAATATGATCTGGCCAGCACAGTCAAAATGAACTCCAAGTTCTGAACCAGTCCCGAGCAAAGCAAAAACCAAGCCCAAATCACATTCAGAAAAGAGGCAGTCATTCAGTATCCTCCTCTGAATTTCGATTAGCGTAGTTCTGATGCCAGAGAACAGGAGCCCACTCCAAGGCTCTGCCTGGAAGCAGAGAGAAAACGACTGAATCTTGTCCGTATTTGACTGAAATTGTCCTGGGTAGTGGGTTATATATACAGAACAGCACAGTCAGAAAACCTTGCCCTTATCTGGGTGTTCATCTTATTTCTCACGTACTGTGATCAATACGGCCAAATGAAAATGTGAAACAGTGAAAGTGGCAGGAGTGGATGATTGTAGCAGGCGCACACTGATATGATTGTGAAGTGCTCTCTAATGAAACAATTCCGAAGCCCAAGTGTAAAGCATGTAAGTCGAATGATGAGGAATGACAAGAACCAAAGCATAATTCAGAAATCAGGGACAGGATACAAGCTTAGTTCAATTCAAGCAAGCTCTATATGAGCATTCTGTGCAACCTATAGCAATGTTAAACAATTATCATAATAATAGTATCTGAGCAGCAAAGCTGATTGATTTGCAGGTGATTGACTAAGGACAACCCAGGATGGGGCACTAACCTACTGCAGGGCACTAGGCAGGGAACAACTCAGGATGGGGTGCCAACCTATCGCAGGGCACTAGGCAGGGAACAACTCAGGATGGGGTGCCAACCTATCGCAGGGCACTAGGCAGGGAACAACTCAGGATGGGGTGCCAACCTATCGCAGGGCACTAGGCAGGGAACAACTCAGGATGGGGTGCCAACCTATCACAGGGCACTGTGGGAACAAGACAGGGAACAACCCAGGATGAGGTGCCAATCCATCGCAGGGCACTGTGGGCACAAGTCAGGAAACAACCCAGGATGGGGTTCCAGCCCATTGCAGGGCACTGTGGGCACAAGACAGGGAACAACCCAGGATGGGGCATCAACCCATCACAGGGCACACGTTTTAATCTCCGCATGTTTTTGAATTTATGGCCTATTTATAAAAGAAATGCAATACATTTGGACAAATGACAGCAATATACAGTATATCAATTATGGATGGTACTGTATATAGTCCAGTTTAAATATGGTCCATAGCTAGTTTTAATATTACAGTTTAAACATGTTTGTTGTTTTGACATCACAACACTTTAAATTACATCTGTACTTTAAATCTGTGGGGTTTGGTCATCTATGTACAGTCACTTTAATTATTTAATTATTTATTATGCTTTTGGAATAAAAATCTGAATATGCATCTGAGACATATCTTGCTTTGACATCGTAACCGTCAGGATCAGTGCCTGCCTTGGTGCCTTCTGTTTGTTGATTTTGTAGGTTCCCTATTTGGCCAGAGGATGTCACTGTTCATCCTGTTCTACTCCCTGTTTCTCATGACCTGCTCATCCAGTCCTCATGTGTCCCACGCCCCCTTATTACCTCATGTGAAATCCCAGTGTTCTCAGCTGTTTCTAGTTATTGTTAATTGGTTCTTGTATTTAGTGCTTCCTTGTCCGCCTCACCCCTGTCCGGTCATTGATGTTGGTCTGTGTTTGGTGTTTGGTGTTTGTTTTGTAATAAAACCCCTGTTTTGCTCATTTTACAGAGTTTGTGCTGCTTCTCCGGACACTGATCCGTAACTCTGTTCCCCTAGGTTTATCACACAATCCCCATAGTTCTCCTTGTTCTCCAAGCTGCCGCATGGCTGAGTGTGTGGCTGATTTTACTATGCATCCCAGACCGTCGCAAGTTTGTTGTGTTGATGCTAAGCTAGCTATAAAACTGAGATGATACTGAATGGCCTGATTATCTGTATCAGGTATGTTAAATTAGGGCTGTGACTATACTCTGCAGGGTGGCAGGTCTCCTGGAGCAGGGTTGTGCAGGCCTGCTCTAGAGCTTGAGTAATTAACTGGCCTACACCTGTCCCTTGTCTAGGCCTCGTTACTGTGTAGATAGATCTTCGTCTGTGCTCAGTTCCCTGGTCGACCATTGCATGTGTTGCTGCTGGATAGACCCTGCTGAGTACCCTTTTCCGAGTCCATGTGTTTCCTTGTGTTTAGTTTATGTCATCGTAAGGCCTTGTGTTACTTCCTTGCCTTCATTTAGACCCACTGTGGCTTTTTTCTAGCTATTTTGAGTTGTGTTTGAGAGTACAGTTCCCTCTGTCTGTAAACTGAATTGTGGACTGTGATCCATGCCCCAACGTGACACTAACTAAGAATACAGACACTAAAGTTGACTATTGAGTATTGAGCTGGATATTGAACCATCATGTATTATTTACAAAGGCAGCCATGTGCTACTCCAAATTATGTGGCTTTTCTGGACAACTGGACACAGCTTTTAGTTATGGTGGTGATTAGTGCTGGCTCAGAGGGGCGTACCATTGTTACCTCACACCTGAGGGGTCAAATCCCAACAGTTACTATTCTCTCATAGTTGAAAGAATAATGCAGTTAGACCAAGTAATATTTCTACAGAATAGATCAGGGGCAAGCAATTTTACTGTCAGAGAGCCAGTGTGTGTGCAGGTTTTTGGGGTGCTCTTTATGTGAGCTGTTCAAACCTATAGGTATGGAACTCTTCAGATAATCACTCACCTAATATGTAATCTAGTTAGAGATTTGCAGCAAAAACTTGCATACACTATAGCCCTTTCTGGATAGGATTGCCTACCCATGGAATAGATTAATAGCTACTTAAAAATTGAAAAATAGTGGTGTCATTTGATGTAGAAACAATGTTAATTGTAAAATAAGTAAACACTTATATAACCTGAACTTATGGAGATATGAAAGGGACTTGTATTTAATCAATATCAGTAGAACATTTGCAGTAATTCCCACTATCCGCTGTAGCTGAACAGCCAATCTGACAGAAAGGTAACAATTACTTGAAAAGAAAAGGACGTTTTCACTCCCTGGAATGCTTCATACAGAAAGAAGCATTTCATGTTTAGACAACATGGTGTCTATCATGTCGGAGTGTTCCAAGCAGCGTGGGACACATACCTGTGGGAGAATCACTGTCAGGTTCATCCGTGAAGCTTTTTTTGTGTGTGCTTCTCGGAACGTGACTGTTTCGGGTAAAACATGCCCAGCTTAGATATGTAGTTTCCAAAAATGTACAGTATGAATGACAAAGTAAAGCAAACGTCCATCAGGAACTGGGTTTAATGAGAATTGTGAGAAAGAGGTTATTCTTTTTAACAAGATGCCTGCTGAAGCTGACTTGACTTAAAATATTCCTGCCGGTCAGAATGATTAAATATACATGTCTGCCTTACTGCTGGTACTGATTCAAGAACTTATGGCTAGAAATGGAAACACGGAGGTGCTTAGTTTAGACCAGAACAAACAACTTTTCTTTTTGATTTGTTATGCTATGTGGAGTCAAGAAAATAAAATAACTTTATATATGTAAAGAGGAGTCCTAGTTTAATGCTACTCGTTAAATATTTAAATGAGATGAACAGGCTAAATGGTGTGTCCTGTCTTATTTTATTTTCATTAAATTTTGTTTTTTTTTTCAGTGATATCTTATCTCCCCTTGCTGGTGTTGTTAGAGGAGTACAACCCCACACATAAAATATGACGCAAATGTAAAACTATTCCAGATTTTCATTTAATGGCAAGTGAATCAGACATAGGCTACAAATGGGGAGAAAACACAGGCAATACAGCTTAAAGGAGTGCAGCCATTTTATAAATTGTATTACATAAAATGTTTGACTAACTAATTTAACATCAATTTAAAGTTTTTATGTTCCTTAAATTAGACGTAAATGAATCATATTCACAGTCAGTCAATAAGCAGAGGAAAAATAACTGTAAGTGAATAACAAATTTGCATTGAGTATATTGTTGCCTAATTGTTTGTTGAAATACTTAAGTAAAGTATATTTTTTAATAATTAAATGTCTGGGGTCTTACATGAAAACTGGAGATTTCATTTTTGTTTTAGCATTTAAGGATTCATATAATCATTATCAGTGTATTTAAACCTGTGAACATTTTAGGGTTATGGGAAAGGCACATATTGGACATTTTTGCATGGAATTATCTTGATGACGAAAAACAAAAAGATGTACCTTATGAACCGTCTCTCACCCTGACCTGGCAACAGAACCAACTGCTTTTTATCCACAGATATGTCCCACCCCCAATCCAATCAGAACCAGCTGCCTTTTATCCACAGATCGGAGATAATGGGTCATTATTTAATAGAATAACAAACCTTCACAGCTGACTTTAATACTTCCTTAACCACCATCCAAATGAAGCTTCCCTACTTTGGATCATTTTAATATCCAACGTGAAAAAGTGTTCCATGAAGAACACATATGCATTAAACAATTGTTTATACTTCACCATAGCAATTTAAACTGCTTCATGAAATCTAATTCCAGAATCTGTATATCAGCTGCTAAGATGATCCCCGTAAAACAGTGGTTAATTCTGAAGATGAAATGCTCTTCAATAAGCCACTCCAAGCATCCAAGTCACAATGGGCCTTTCCTAAAAACTAAACAGACACACTGTTAGTGTAAAAACTTTGGTGTAAATATTCTATGGTCTTTGGATGACGGCTTTACGATGTCAGGGTTTCTTTGCCCTGTATCTTACAATTTCTTCATTTATTACCCTGCACAGCAGATTACAGTTAATTCCCTATTCCTAAATTTGATAATATGTAGAATTGTTCCTGTTCATTTTTTTATTTCATTGGGGGAAAAGAGAATCTGAGTAACTTTACAGAGCTTGCACCCTGCAAAAATCTTTGAGTGTTGCTGAAAAACAGGACCAAATGGCTTAGTCCACTGTACAGAAGTATTACGCTTATAATCTTCACTGTAGCAGAGTTTCCATCAAATGGAATGTGGATTATCTGAGATCAATTCCAATTTACTGTAGAAGAACTTTTATATCAGGTAGGATATGTACCTTAAAAGCATCAGACTGCAGTCAAGAGGCCACATTTGCTCTGAACTGGACAGGCCCTTGAAAGGCAACATTGCATTGGCAGAATTAACATGGATTTTTCCTAAGAATGTCAGGAATGTTGGGAATTGGGGAGTCAAAGAAGCAGGGTGAACTTTATAAAGGTCAACACACTGAATACAGGAACAAATGTGTTACCTTAGCAACAGTTTCTGGGGAAATCTTAATGGATACAACTGCTTTACTTCCCTTTCCTGGATTGGTCCTCTTCACTTATACTGAGATAACCGATTATTACTTATTATTACTTATTACAACATTCATATTATTTAGTCCCACCTGAAATATTTACCATTCTCCATTTCATTAAATTGCTCCGAAATCCATCCATCCATCAGGGGGTCTGGAGCCTAATGTTGCGGAAGCTGCAGGCACAAGACAAGGAATAATTTAGGATGGAATGCCAAGCCATTGCAGATGCTACAATATGTATATTACGTTTCGATAATAATTTATATTAAAATAATTCCTATTTATTCTGCTGAACATGCATAATAAAAATAACAGAGACTGCCAGTCCTCTCAGTTTAGAACCAGATACCCTCAGGTGGGAGCGAATGATTAGCAAGTTATTTTTATTTATGAGTTGCATTCAGTAAGCTTGGCAAAGTGATAAAAAGATGTGTTCTCTACATGAGAAAGTACAACTGTAAGAAGTACACAACTTAGAACTAGAATTGTTGTCCAGACATGGTATGTAAAATTCATTTAGCATTTACTATGTAACTAAATAGTGGGGAACATTCTGGCAATTAGACATCATGACCCTGTACTGGACAGGCAGCATTGTTATTGCTACAGTATAACACCTTCCAAATAAAGCACTCCTACTACAGATAATTTATTATAGACCTGAAACAGTGTGCCACGAACAACAGAAAGTAATTCATGGTAACTCTTCACTGTAACAATTTAAATTGATTTATTATGAAATCTAAATCCAGCCTCTGCATATCAGCTGTTAAGCAATACATTTTAACAACCTTCACTAATGTGACAGTGATGACACAATCAAAGATTTGTGTCAAGTGTAGTGCGATGAAAGACTGGTAGATGGAAACCTCAAGAGGACATCTTCAGTATCTTGATATCAGAGGCAGGGGAAGATTGTGAATGTTACCTTAAGCCATGCAGAGTAGAATTTGTACAGAAATTCTTCAGCTTGAAATTATTATTGTGAATGTGACATGTGTGATATGATCCCTGGAAAACACTTAAATAACCCATTCCGAATTATCAAGTCTTAATGCTCCATTCCTAAAGACAAAACAGTCACTCCTGCTGCTTTGCTGTAAAGTATTTTTGATTGTTCTGTAGTTAAATATGATATGGTCTTCTGATATAATCTTAACATTGTGTAAGTAGTCCCTAAGTCAGTCCTTAGTTACTCTATATCTTACTATATTTTATTTATTACCTACAACAATACTCTCAATACTCTTTACTCTTAATTCCCTATTCCCTAACATGGTAAAATTCAGAAATATTTTCTGTTCATTTCCAGTAGTATCTTCAGTCAAAGATATATTTGTCTGATCTGTGGTAATCAGGGAATTTTGACAATTTGACAACATTGATTTCTAAAATGCTTTAATCCAAAGCGACACATAAGTGAAAATCGGAGAGCAGGGCTGGCCAGCACGCCTACAGCAAGTATGGCTAAGGCAGTGTTCCCCAAACCGATCCTTGGGGACCCATGGTCAGTCCACGTTTTTGCTCCCTCCCAGCTTCTGGTAGCAAAAATATGAACCGCATGTGTGTCCCAGAGTACCGGGTAGGGAAACGCTGAGTTATGGGCCTTGCTCAAGGTCCCACTGATGCCTTGATAACACTGCTGGCTGTGAGCCCAGACACACCAAGCTACACTGCACTACACCATGTTTAAATTAGTGTGATGACTGAGGTGGGGGAAGGTTTCTTCCTTACATGCTGTAGAAGGAAAGTTGATTTCTCATTCGTGATAGGCATTCTGAAACCGATTAAAAATGAAGCATGTTTTCCCGCAGAAATGCAGATATTTCCATATTTAATTAGTAATATCACAAGCAGAGGAGATATATTGATTAGTCTTCCATTAGTTATGTAGTCATTGTGGCATTTGCACAAGAAACACGTAGTTCATGTGCCGGGGCATCTTACAAAATCAGGTTTTCATTTCAGTAAAATAATTAGACTGGGCTGTAATAATTATGATCTATACATCTTTGATCTAAAGACACGTAAGAATTAATCAATCACATATTCAGCTCCTTGCTTCTTCAAAGGCTAAAAATACATTCCCATCATTATTTAATAAAATAATTCACCATAAGTTTCACAATATCTAATTATGTTCTAGAGAGTTAAATTTAAAGAATAAAGTCATAGCAGGTCAGGTCAGGTCAGGTCAGGTTGGGGAGCATGCACAGCGCATTGCCATGTCCATCACATGACAAACTACCTCGGAATCCCAGTTGGTGACCCTCCCCCAGGCTGATGCGCAGCCCAGTCCCACCCTCTAGAAATGCGCATCTATCTACTGCAGCCAGATGTTACATGGACGCCCCCTTGGCCTGGTCCAGCTGCTCAGGTCTTCAGCAAAGAGGATCTTACAAGCAGGATCACCCTCAAGGAAATACGCCACATGGCCATAGTGCCATAACTGACACCCCCTCACAATGCAGGTAAAGTGCCTCAGGAGTCTCTCAGTAACCACTTGTTCGACACAAAGTCAAACCAGGGGTACAGAAGGATTCTCCGAAAAGACACAGTACCAAAGAAGTCCGAACTTCATCTCAGGTCACTGGATACCATCTATATCTTGCAGCCATACAGCAAGACAGGGAGCACCAGGACTCTAAAGACTTGCCCCTTACAAAAACATCTGGAGCGCCACACACTCCCTTCCAGCAACCTCGTGACCCCCATGCTCTCCCAATCTGTCTACTGACTTCATAGGTCAAGTCATCAGAGATATGAATATCGCTGCCGCGGTAGATGAACCTCCCGACAAGGTTGACATTCTCTCAGCAAACAGATGCACTTCTGACAGTTCCTCAGTGTCCAGGAGGTCATTAAAGGCCTGGATCTTAGTTTTGATTCAGGACACTCATAAACCCAGACACTCAGACTCCTTCTCAGACTCAGTCTCTCGAGGGACCTGATCAGAGCCACCATTGACACTGCAAAGATCATAGCATTATCGGCAAAGTCAAGATCGGTGAACATTTCCTCATCAACAGATGCCTCACAGCCACTGGGTCCCACAACCCTGCTCAACACCCAGTTCATGCAAGCATTAAGCAAAGTAAGAACAAAGGTAGACCACTGAAAAACCCCAGAATCCACTGGGAAGAACACAGAGGTTCTGCCTCCATTCTGCACAGCACTCACAATCCTGGTGTACAGACCAGCCATGATATCCAACATCTTTGGGAGGATCCTGTATAATCTCAGGATGTCCCACAGGGCAACTCGAGCAACTAAGTCAAACCCTGCCCATATTCGCATTTGTGATCGATGAGAACCCCCAGGTCCAAGATGTGGTGGATGATAGACATTTTAGGGATAAAAGCAGTTTGCTCCAGTCACTGATAGATGAGCAAGTGATCAGGGATCCTGTTGAGAATGACCTTAGCAAAGACCTTAACCCGCACTGAAAGCAGTTTTATCTCCTTATAGTTGTCATAATCTAGGTGATCACCTTTCCCTTTCCAGATAGGGACAACTTGTCCCATTTTCCATTCAGTTGGGATGATACCTGTCACCCTAATGGAAGTAAAGATTGCTTGCAATGCCAGGATGTCAGCCATACCAACAACCTGGAAAAGTTTACCTTGGATACTACAGATCCCTGCAGTCTTCCTGACTCTCAGTGAGATTGGGTGGTTCATAGCTAACTGAAGGATCAGCCTCAGGAACTCCCCAAATATGGGAGCCTTCAGAGCAATCAGACCCATAATAGGTGCGCCCACTTACAGAGTTGTGGCCACTCCCCAATCTGCATACCTCAGAGAGTGGCGGCACTGAAACGCAGAGTTTTCAAAACTCCCCTGACAGCAGGGAGAGACAGTCATCTTGAAGAAGAGACAGGATGTTCCACGTATAGAACCAAATGGGCCGCCTCAAATGAGGACCTGATGCTGCCATGCAATAGGTGACGCTATAGTACCACATAAGTTCCGATCGCCTGGTCTTGAACCCTGAACTATCGTGCTGCCCACAAAGCAGATCTATCAAGTGTAGCTCCTTCAGGGCTTAGCGCAAAAATGACATTTAAGGGGACCCCAGCAACATAGCTGCAAATGTCTATAATTAAGCTAATCATACATCTAGTGGTTATAAATTGCTTGGATCCTTGAAGTAGCACATAATGCGGCTTGTTGTCCCATGCAAGCTCACTCCATCAGAAGCATGCAGGGAGCACCTCAGCGGGTCCTGGTCCTTTTGCTAATTAGCAACAAGCTAATTGTTTGCCTGCTCTAGCATCTACTGCTACTGTAAATCCCCAAATGTGTTATTTTTTTTAAATAGAATTTTAACTTTCTCCTTTGCTCAATTATACAACTCGTTTTTTTTTGCTGAAGGAAAAGAATTTCACCTTTTTAGTGCACTACATAAGAGAAACAAACAAACACACTCAAGAACCCTGCCAGAAAACACAGAGGTTGGGTCTTCCTTCCTGAAAGGCAATCCAGGTAAGATGCGTCGTACTGGCTCCAGGTACATCTGCCACTACCCTCATCCATACTGTAATTACCCGGAGCAGCAGAAAGGCTGGGGCTTGGATCTGTAACTCGGTATATGATATTGGTACATGAAAGCTGCAATAAATCGTGCATACTTTTCATTATCATTTAGTTTTATTAGCTGACACTTTCAGCCAATTTTCAGTATTTATCCATTCATATAGCTAGGAATTTATTCAGGATAAAAAAAAAAACTGCAGTAGGCCCCCTGCTGTGACTCAACTCAATAGCTTACATGACACAGGTCCTTCACTGTCACAATGTGTATCACAACACCAATGTTACTATTTAAAATATAATTTTTCATAATGCAACATTAAGGATCAAAGTTTTTACATACATGATTATTGCATGCAAAGAGTTTTTTTTTTAATCAAATCAAAAACAAGTGCTTATAAACACAATAAAAATAAATGCAACACTGTAAAAAAGCAAAGACCACTTCATAAATCAAATGCAAAAAAAAAACTCTTCCTTTGATGTTTCACTGTAATGTCCATATAATTGCTCCAGCACTGTAGATCAAAATGCCATTTATACATTTTAGAAGTGAAATTGACAGTAATGAGATTTTTTTTTTTTCTACTGATGGGGCTGTGTTGCCATCTCATTCATGGCTATTTATATTGTCCGTCTCATTCCATGACAATTTAAAAGTAATGATCATGATATATATATATATATATATATATATATATATATAGGCTGTGACGCAGGACAGGGATTGAGGACACAAACAAAGGTGTCAAGGAGCCCTCTGGGCACGTTTATTCCACACTAAAATGACGACATAGAGGAAGGGTGCAGGACCAAGCAGTGGTGCCAGGCAGGACACAGGCGGAGGCCCACTGGACCAGGTCCTCGCCTCAGCTGCTTTAGCAGAGTGATGCAAATGGCAGGGCTGTACCTTCTCTTCAGCCTTCCACTTGGCTTCTCCAGAGTCTCACAAACCAAGTTCATGACTATGAGTCTGACTCATTTCCTTCCATTAGGCTATAATTTAAACAAGGCCTCTCCACCACCCTGGGAGAGGCTAAGGGAGTCTGACCGGCCTTATTGGGGATTTTCACATGGTTGATTATTCTGCTTAATTTTGCGAGAGGAGATCTGAATGTTACTGGGGTGTCGTGTCTGCGCCACGTGATACAGCCAGTAGTGCATCAAAGGGCACATGCAGCATATTAGCTATTGAGCTCAGTGTAGCTGTCCATATATCAGAATCAGAATGACTTTTATTAACCATTTAAGTTCACACTTAAGTAAAATAAATGTGTAGTATATACTGCAGCCCTGGAAACCAAGTAATTAGGTACATTTCAGATTCAGAGTAGCTTATTTATCACCAAGGGGAAATTTTTGTGCCAATTCAATAACAATTCACAAAAGCACAGAGACATGAGGAAGGTATAACAGAACAGAATTATTATACACACACACACACACACACACATACAGGTTTGTAGTTAGATCTTTCTGGGGACTCTCCATTTATTTCTAAGGGGAAAACTCTAATCTGAACATGGTGACCTTAACCCTTACCCTGCCCTAACCTAAACAACACCAGAACCAAAGACTGAGCATGCAGGATCATTCCCAATCCCTTACAGCCAGCCCACTGCCCAGGGCTGAGATTCTGATAGCTAATATCTAGTGTTACAATCCCCAGTCTAGGGTTGGGGATCGCCAGAAAGGTAGAGGAGAGGGAAAGGGGTCGACGGGACAAGCAGGGGACCAGAAAGGGGAACACAGGAGACAAAGGGATCTTTTTTTGTATATTTTTTTATATTTATTCACAGACACGGGTACAACACAAGGTGCAACGACTTCGGGAGTGACCCAGGCCAAAACAACAACCAAAACAGCTAACGATCACGTCCCAAGCTAATCTAACACTAACGGTAATGAAAACAAAAGAAAACAAGATGACAAAGACTGCGTGTAACTCCCTAACCATAAACAACAGTAAACACCACGTCCGCAAAACAAAAAGGCAGTCACTCCGTACGCACCTAACAGACATAGACA
>JAODKF010000116.1:1043531-1056683 GCA_026779585.1 Mormyrus proboscirostris
GAAACCAAAACAGTCGTACACAGGAATCAATCACAGAATAGCAAACCAACAAAGCAAGAACAAACAAGCAGAGCTCTCGAGGCATTTTCGTGTCCCTCTTTTCTGCAGCCGGAACAGGAAGTCGTCGCAGCCGGGAGGCGGGCCAGGTCTGGGCGGAGCCACAGAGGGCGGGGCCGGAGAGGCGACGGACGAATGGCGAGTGAGCAGGGCGTCCAAAGAAGATGCATAACACGAATACAAACTTACGGCACGTAACACTAGGATTTTAAGAAATAAAAGTATTTGTTCTCCTGAACAATTGGCAGTATACATACCTGATACAGGTAAAGGTATATCTTGCACAGTTAAAGGTATATTACCTTTAGTTTGTTTATTTTTGTATAGTAGTAGTTTGTGTGTGTGGATTATGTTCATATTACATTGTGGGGACCAAATATTCCCAAAAATTGTGATAAAGACCTGTTATTCTGACATTGTGGGAACCATTTTATAGGTCCCCATAAGGATCTGTGAATGCAATCAAAAAAGTAAAAATGCCAGAAGTCTCGTCTTTTGTTTGGTTACTTATGGTTAAGAGTAGCATAGTTGAGAGTACCTAGTCCTGATAGAGTGTCTGATGTCCTTTTTTCAAGCCTCATGGGCTGTTTCCTGTCTGTCAGGAGATAGGACAGATGGAGTCAGTCACAGTAAGTTGGGAGAGTGCTTTTTGGGGATTTCTGAAATGATTGTATTGAATGCACAGCTGAAGTGCACAAACCCATATGTAGGACTCTGGGCAATCTAAGTTATTACCCCCACTCCTATAAACGTGTTCTTTTTCCAGCAAAGTTGCCTGACTTCTGCAGTAAACCATGGCTTGTCGTTGCAGTAAATAACCCGGGACCTTGTGGGAATACAGCTGTCTTCATAAAAGCTGATGTACGAGGTCACAGGACCTATGTATTTGTGTAGGTCGTTGGCTGTATCCCTGAAAACATTCAAATCCATACCATAAAAACAGCTCCCTGATCACTTCACCCAGGATAGAACTAACTTGGAAAATTTTAGTTTCTGCCAATATTTACTGATGAGGCTGACCATGATGTGGTCAGACTGTCTCAACAATGAACAATATGCATTCTGAATAGTACGCATCTTTTATCGTGGTAAACAGTAGCTATATTGTTATGGGTTCAATGTTAAAAGTAGCTTTTATTTCTTATATTACCTATGTTAGTTATTATTTAGTGTATTTTTGTACCATTCTTTGTTTTGGTGCATGGTTATATTATGTTCAGTCTTGCTTGAATTGGTTTTCATCAGGATAGGAACATTTGTATATCTTTCAAATATCCTCTTTGGCCTTAGTCTTTTGTTTGTAACAGCCCACACCCACCCCTTGTTAGCCTCATCACCCAGCTATATATGTGCCGGTCCTTGCCCTGTTTCCTCAGACAGTCATTCTGCTTGTTTCCCTGTGTGTTTGTAGCTATGGTAGTTTCCAGTGTTTGCTGTGGTCATTCTTGTGTTATCCCTCCTGTAGTTTGCCTGCTTTGTTTTTGTCCCCTTGTGGTTCCTTTTTGTTTCTTTTTTTGTTTTGAATAAACACCATTGTTTGTGAGTCACAATGTGGATCGTCCCTCCCTGCATGATGCTTTGCCATAATACCTTCCAACCATAATATCTATTACTCAAATCAACAAAAAAGAACAAGCTGGAGGGAAGTGCCATATCCTGGCTGCTATTTGTGGCACCATCTTGGTGTTATCTCAAAAATTTCTAAAGATAATCAAATGTAATCCACAGTGCAGTTCCACTGATAAAGCTGCTTTCAAATTATACCAAAAATATGGGATTTTTGAACAAATTTCAATTCCATTTATTTTTATCTAGTGCCATCCACATTATATTTTCCCCTAGGCATATAAAATATATGTGTGGTAGTACTTCCTAGTTCATAATATAAGAAAAAAGGGAAAAGCCAGAAGGGAATGGAGGAAAGGAACCAAAAGCTCTCACCACCTGGATGTCAAATGCTGAGCCAGAAGATAATCAAGGAGAGGAAGCAAAAGCCCTCGCTGTCTAGATGCCAAATGCCGAGCTGACCCTACCTTTCCAGGGGCCCTAGGCAAAGCCATACCAAGAAAACTGGTGACAATTTCACTTCCTCCGCAACGCTGGAAAATTAGGGGGCAGTTCTGCCCTGGTCATGTGATCTGCTTTCAAAAATTGATTCTTATTGAGTTTGCTAACATTTACTGTAGTTGAACAGCATTGTACAATAAGTGCTGTGGCCTTTTGTGCCTCAATGTCCTCTTGTGTTGCCTTTGTCAGGCAGTATTCATATTTCATGATGGACACTCGCTACTCTTTAACTACTGCAAATCCAGCCAGAAAAATGTTTTCCCTACAGCATCACCTCAAGGGAGAATTATCCAAAACCATTCTCACTGCCCTCTTGGTCAGCTTATTCATATTTGTTACCGATGGCGAGTGAACATTTTTAATTTTGTATGTTCGATGTGATAGCAGCAAGAAGGATTTTTGGATTTAATGGGGTTTTTTGTGTGTAAATTCAGAATGTCATTATTTTTTGTTCCACTTCTCTTTTTCTCCTCAAGATTTTTGATTTGCAGTGGCTGCAGCAGGAGAGTGACAGGTGTTGCCTATCATCTACGTATTTGCTTACGGGACACAATTAGTGAGGTTCTCTGAGGCTTGTCTATGCTGACGAGATGCTCACAGAGCCTGGTATGCTCCTGAATTCTGTTTCCCTAGACTCTCCAGAGATGTAATTACTTTGTGGGAAACTTCTAAGGCTGAACTTGCCTGTGAGAGCAGTATACCTGCACTTGATTGTTCATTTTCCCCATTGTTAATGGCGTCCACTTTCTGTGCTCCATCTAGACTGCTGTCTCAGATCATCATAGAGAAACTCACTTTGTTCACAAAGGCCTTAAATTTCACTTACTAGTTTCTTTGTGCTTTGTCACATGAATCCAGCTGCACTGTTTGCCCACCCATCTTCCACAGAGGGACTTGAGAGGTCTTGAGGCTGCTGGGGAAAATGCAGCCACTGGGATTTGGGAATGCTGACTGATTGAGGGGTTATGGAACAAGGGTGTGCAGACACCTGGTAGAGTACAGCAACAGGAAGCAGAACAACAGCTATGAAAATCAAACAGACCCATTATAATATGATTATAATGCAATGCAATGCAATTGTATCAATTACAAGGTTAACAGCCGGCATGATTTATTCTTTATACTGTAGCTCCTTGAATTAAGCATCATAAGTGGAGCTTGAAGACAGCATATGATCTGCTGCCATTTACTGAACAAAAGTGCTTAATTGTTTTTTTTTATTAAACCATTTATCTGGAAAGAAACTTACTTGGTATTTGGATCGAAAAACCAGCATGGCCACTGTCCCCGAGGACTGGCCCAAAATTAGTGCTACTCCTGAATGAACTAACTTGCCATTTCTTGCTGTGTTCTCCATTTATTGTTTTATTTTCTGATTGAATTTAATTTTCTTTCTCAGCTGACAGTCCGCTTCTCTCTCCATGACTCCCTGGCTGTGTATATCTCCAGTTAGAAGCGTAAGGACTCTTATGTATTCCCCTTTATTATCTGGTGCACTTAGCAAATGTAGACAAAGTAACCTATTTTTTGACCCAGTATTTGCAAAGTACTTGGCTTTGTCACAGAACATACTTGGAATATACAACTCCAAGTGCAGCTTTATAGGACTGCGCTCAATATGTTCATCCCTCTGAGGAGCAAACTAAGTACAAACACAATTACGAGGCCTTGCATCTCCTTCAAAACCAGACTTTTACCTAGAGCTGTCGGGTAGACACGCACAGCTATAAAGAATACATACTACACAAACTTCCAGAGGCTCAAATGATCTTCATTCTGGCTACCAGCTCCTGTGCCTCAATCAGCACCGTTAACAGCCTGCATGATTTATCCATTATAGCTCCTTGAAATAAGCATCCTACGTAGAGTCTGAAGACAGCATGCATAAAATTGATTGGACCACTGTCAAGGTAAAGGACATTAAGATCATTTCACAGCCTATTACCCACAATCCTCTCTGATTAAAGTGTCCCCATAGAGCAGTTTTAATGAGAGTGTGCATTGTTGGCCATCTCTTCATCAGCATGTACCCAAATATAAGTTTAATGACTGGGGCCTTCTGATTGTGATTGGGTTATATGACCGTTGAACCTTCCTCATCTGAGTTTGATGAAATCACTGAGAAATAAATGCTTTACTGCAGAGAGGTAAAACCTTCCCTGCTCTGTTTTTCTACTTTAGGAATGTTGAATATTACTAAATGCTCACAGCAAGCATTGCGCTGCAATTAAGTTTTTATAAACCTCGAATCTTTTTTTTCTTGTGCACAGAAGCTCAGGGTCAGACACTTAACATGATGCTAAGACATAAAATGTTGCTTAATTTTACCAACAGGAGACATGGAATGTTACAAGGATTCCCAAATCCTGCTGCAGACATATATAAAGCCCAAATGCATTATGGGTGTACACTGTATGATAGCAGCTAACCTACGCACAAAGCTCCCATCCTAGGGGGATCAGCTCTCATATTCCTACTGTATAGTCAAACAAGCCACTAGACACAAAGCACACACTCACCTGAGACACACTAAGCTCGCCCAGATCCCTTTTCATCAGTTCAAATTTGTCTGACAACTGGCTAAATACTCCAGGGTGCTTTTTTTGGCCCCAGGGTGATATGATAAGTTTGTCCCCACAGGGATCTTTGTGAGCTGGAACCTCACCCTTGCATGCATATAGGCGACTCACTCTAATGACATAGCCAAATCAGCATAGGCAACATGTTTTTCTGAGTGAGAGGATTGAAGTGCAGCCGGATGAAATACAAACTGACATAATGTGAGCATGCAATCTTCAGGTAGGACCTGATTAAAATCTAAGATCTTGAAGGCTACAGTGCTTTTCTCATCACCACAATGGATTAGTTAAGATTTCCAAAGATGGTAATGATTGAATTGTGATCAAAAAGCACATAAGGGATATTCATATTAGCGTTGTCAAATGATTCATTTTTTTGTCATCATGATTAATCACACACTTTGCCTATTAATCAAACAATTAATCACTTATACAGTGTTGCAATACCAGAAAAAATGATGTATAGTATGCATATTCAGTATAGATATGTATTTATTCTGGAATGAGGTCCCAAGAAGCTTCAAAACAAAAATAGCTTGTGCCAGTATCAGTGTTGCATGGGTGGAATAAGGCCGCTACGACATAAAAGCATCTTGGTTTATGACCTTGCTCTCAAAGCTGAATGTGAAAGCTTTGGAACTTAAATCTAAATCCAAAACCGGAGCAAATGGCTATAAAACAGAAACCTCAGTCACTGGCAGGGTGCTTCAGAACTGGAAAGATCCTCATCTTGAGGTATTAGCCTTCAATAAATAAAACAAATATTTCAAATTACAATATTGTTATCCTCTGAGCCATCTGGAAATTAAAAAAAAAATCATGGACCAAGGTATAATGTATCCTTGCCTCTGCCCTCCATCAGGTTCCATGTGAGCCACTAACTGAATTCTTTATTCTATTTGTAAATTCTGGAATTATGCACCATCAGGACCAAAGGTCACAGCCAGGCAGGAATATTGTAGGTCCCGATCTGAAATCTTTGGTCAAGCAATTCTCCTATTGGGGTATAAAAATTAATTCAATTAAAGAAATAACAATGCATTATGACTTTAAAATTTAAGCTAATATCTTAAAACGTTAACTTGGACAACCATAATACATGTACATACGCTTCAAAAATGCCCATCAAAGACATTCTCTTATCAATCTTCCAGCTTGTGGAAATGCATACTGAAGATATTAGTTCCAATGAATAATAACTTTAAATTCAAATAGAATGTTCTTACAAAAAGTGTATGTTTTACTTAAAAAACTGAATTCCTGAAGATTATTCAAAATTATTTTAGCATTTGACGAAAACGTATTAGGGCCACAGGTGTTTTTCAGTCTCTGGAAGCTGATCACAACAGCCTGTTTAAGCTACTTGGTAATTTACGGAGCGCTGTATTCAGATCATTCCTCGTAATCTTGTCAGGTTTTGTCAGTACAGTACTGAAATAGCCAGTTAAAGATATGCATTTCCTTATTCCTAAACACTGAAACGCTGCTCTGTCCTTATGGATCGGACCTTTGTCTTGATGAAAGGCAGGACTTGCCTCAGTCTTCGGCTACATCAACTGAAGTCACTTTTGACTGCATGCTGTGAATTTTCATTCACCCATCCGTCTCCCAAACACTTATCCCATACAGGCGGCACAGTGCACAAGGGAGGGAAAACCCGGGATAAGACACTGCTCCATCAAAGACCAGACACTACAAGCAATTTAGAGACACCAATTAGCCTGTCTGAAGTTCCTAGATTAATGAGTCATTGAGAACATGCACACTCCAGGCACACCGAGGGGGAGGGGCCCGGATCCCTAGCCACGGGGGGGGGGGGTACTACCCCATTTATATATGAGCTCCTGTCCTGTGTGCAGATTCACTCAGATCTTCTTCATACTTCATGCTTGAGATTTGATACTAGTACAGTTGGTATCCTCATATGAATTTATTATGGGATGTGATGCAATGGACTGGTATGCTGTGCAAGGTGTACCCCAGACTTGTGCCCAAGTAGTAATAATAATAATAATAATAATAATCATCCACACCCCCTACACCCCTTAAGATTTTGGGTCTTTACACATATATGCAGGTGTACAGTTTGTCAGTGATTATAACTAAACTCCGGTAATAATGCATCATCAGTGCACGCTTCACCATTCAGTGCCAGACTTTGAAATGCGAAGATAAAGGTGTTATTACGACATAACAGGGTTTTTAATTCAGTGGGTTCCTTTCCAATTATTCATGCTGTATAGGAAAGATAAAAAGGAATATATCTGTGGCGTATAATGATCCTTATTTTTTTAACAACTCTTGTGAAAAAGATCTTGCTGGCTTTTTTTATTCATGATCAGAAGAACAGGGAACAGCTGGACAGTGCTGCAATATGGACTCCATGGCACATAAAAATAATAAGTAAAATTGAGCCTGAAATCACATGCAGCCATGGCAGAGTTCCTGCAGTCTCTCAGCTGTCCATTACCCTGACGAATCATAGATGCGCAGCCATTGTAATTCGCTGAATCATCTTTTTGCTATGGTTCCTTAGGGAAATGTGTCCAAGACTTTTAGTTCTGTGCACAGAGTAAATTATATATGTTTTTTCTCATTATTTTAAACATTTAAACGTCTTGAATTCCAGTAGTCTAGGAACACTCAAATTGTAGATGCTGTCTCAGTACTAATAAAACTAAAAAATAACATCAGCAATCACCGAGTCAAATATAAAAACTGAGAGGGCTCTCAGGCAGCGATCTCAGCCAGCGTTTCAGATCGTTTGGTGGGAGGAACTCACACAGATGTGTAGAGTCTTCTTCAACTTTCATTATATCCCAGCACAGGGGGCTGAGTATGGTATGGGGCTGTGCCTGCTGGCTTGAGTTTGTCTTCAAAGGGAAAGATGATGTTTTCAGTTCAGACAATCCATGACTTGGTGGATACTGACAAAATCTGAGGGAGATTGATGCTTGCTAGTCTATGAGAAGAGTAGAAGTCCGGGCGAAATCCTCATGAAGTCACGCCCTCCCCTTGCACTCCACCTCCCCATCTTTGTAGAAGGGTCCCTGTCCGTGCATGAAGCAAAAATAAATAAGAACAGATTGCAGTGCGCTCCTCGATCCTGGAGGTTACATAACGCGGCTAGGCAGTTTAAGTGGGCCACACCGACGTGAGCAGAAATAGCACGGGTATTGGGGAGTATTGGGGAGTAGAGACGCCTGGCCGCAAAACCTCACAGAGCGAACAATAAACCTGGATGGAAGTTGGCTGTGCCTGTTGAGTCATACCACTGGAGAAATTTGGTTTGCTGCAGTCCACTGTATTCCTAGCCAGAGCTCCAACATGCTCAGAACTGCAATGAAACTATTCAAGAGGGGGGTCACTTGGGAATTATTGGTTTTCATATGTGATGTGGATTAAAGAAAGATGACTAAATTAATTTCCATATTTAAAGAGGCTGCTGAACTATCATCATATTACGTAGATGAATTAATAGGTGAAGCAAATATGTGAACAATGATCAGCCATTACATTATAACCTAACACTGATTATCGCATTAAATATTATATATTAGGCAAATGAACTATCAGTTCTTTAAGTTGATGCATTGGATGCAGGATGAATGGGCAAGGATCTGAGAAACTTTGACAAGTGCCGAATCGAGGACTGGGTCAGATTTCTCCAAAACAGCAAGCAAAAAAAAGTGATCCAAGCAAGGCGAACCTGTGAAAAGACAATGGGGTCATGGTCGCCCAAGGATCAGTGACGCCCATGGGGAGTAAAGGGCAGCCTGTCTGGAGAGCTACTGTAGCACAAATTGCAGAGAAAATGCAGTGGCAGTGTGATGCTCTGGACAATGTTCTGCTGGGAAGCCTTTGGTCCTGGAATTCATGTGGATGTTAGTTTGAAAGGTAACACCTACCTAAATGTTGCAGACCAAGTAAACCCCTTCATGGCGACGGTATTTCCTGAAGGCAGTGGCCTCTTTCAGCAGCATAGTGCATCCTACCACACTGCAAAAATGGTCCAGGAATAGTTTGACGAACATGAGAAAGAGGTCAAAAAAGTAACTTGGCCTCCAAATTCCCCAGATCTTAATCCGATCAAGTATCTCTGAGATGTGCTGGACAAATAAGTTCAATCCATGGAGGCCCCACCACACATCTTTCAAGACTTAAAGGATTTGCAGCTAACGTCTTGGTGCCTGATGCCACAGGTGACCTTCAGAGGTCTTGTGGAGTCCATGTCTTCACAGGTCAGAGCTGTTTTGGCAGCACAAGGGGGATCTACACAAAATTAGGCAGGTGGTTTTAAGGTTATGGCTGATCCATGTATACTGTAAACTATCACAAATAATTTGAGAAAGAGGTTTTATCCAATGTTTTGCACAAGGTTAACAAGGAATAGCGGTTTTCGCTATCATTACTCTTGATGAAGAGACAGCACACATCTCGTTTGCCTAAAAAAAACAAGATGTCTGTTTTCGGTGAACTACAGCATGCTACTAGATAAACAACCAAGGGGTTTCAGGGTGTCGGGAAACACGGTGATACACTGAATATCTCCAGCTGAGTTCACATAGTTATGTATCTGATATAATATAAAGAATAAACAGTAATAGCGAACCTATCAAAACACTGTAACCGGCTGACTATGAAGTCATTGATGTTGCCGGGCTAACTGAAATCATGCTATCATCGTGGCACACCCTGAGTGGCTGATGAGAGCGTTTAGCCATGCCTTGAAATCTTAGACAGCTTTTTGCAGTGTAATAATAGCTTGACAGCAATTAAGTCCTGCACATAAGGATCTGTCAGATTCTGAATATCTGGTGTCACAACACTGAATAACGTGCAGCACGATGAGAGGAATGGGGACAAGCTGAGGCCTGGAGTGAAATATAACCTGCCTTTTGTCACAAGAAAGAAACAGTGCAACAGTGTGCAACATGAAGGCTGCAGAAACACAGACAGGCCAAGCGTGCCAGAAGCCTTGTGAAAATAAACACCTAGACTTTATTTCCGGGTTTTTATGGTTCACCATGTTCATCCCATGTTTTTGGGATTTCTTCTGGGTCTTCTGATTTGTTCCTATAGTCTAAAAACATGCATCTATGTGAATTATTGTCCCGTTGACCTCATTGTTTGAGTGTCTTCCCTGAGACTGGCATTCCTCCTGGACACCTCCTGCATCGTGGGCTGTCCCCCACCCACACCCCCCAGAGAGGGTTCAAGGTAACATGAGATGAGATGAGATGAGATGAGATAAACTTTGTTGATCCCAGTAGGAAATTCTTGATTTAGACCTACAGGTATAATATTGTTATTCCACTGTTTGTCATACCTTTTCATCCAATACAGCATTTGTGAGTTGTAGAACTTGCGTTGGACGTGAAGGCCTGGCTCAAAATCTCAATTCTAGTTCATTCCAAAGGTGTTTGATGGGGTTGAGGTCAGGGCTCTGTGTGGGCCAGTCTAAGTCTTCCACACTAAATTCAACCATACCAAGACATTTTGGACAATTCTATGCTTCCAACTTTATGAGGACAGTTTGCGGAAGGCCCTTTCTGTTCCAGCATGACTGTGCCCTAGTGCACAAAACAAGGTCCATAAAGGCATGGCTGGGTGATTTTGGTGTGGAAGAACTGGATTGACTGTGTGAGCCTGTAGCTCGATCTGCAAATAGAGGGCAGCTACAAAGCTTGAAATGAAATGTGTTTGACAAACAATTTACAAGAGTACAAGAATGGGCACATTGTCGTGTTATCCACCGTGCTTCTACAGTATGTGCGTAGGATTCTAACAAAATCCTCAGTTCATTATTTATCCAAAAATTACATTTGATGCCAACTAACAAATCAACAAGTCATATGAATATTTACCTTAAACATTATTTTCACATATTAGAAGAACAGAAATGGAAGCGCTATGAGGCATGGAGCTGAAAGGCAACAGCACTATGCACTGCAGTTCACAGTTTGCTCTCCTCTAACTTTCTCTGCATGACTACCAGGCACTGATTGGACTAATGCAACTTGCAAAAAGGGCTTCACAGGTCCCACAAGCTAATAACGTTTCCTTGTAGCCAAGATACCCTGGATGATGAGTCTCTCCCTCTAAGTATGTCAATTAGTTCCTCTAGTCAGTGTAGCCACTTTATAGATGGCCATCTGTTCTTCATGTTTGTTATATTTTAGCTACATATTTACTGCAGTAATATGTTCCTCTTACGCCAACAAGGAGCACTTTTTAAATGTGCCCAATGTGTAGGTAATCACAGAGGAAGCCTTAAAAACCAAATGAATGCACAATCTGGTTAATTCCAAAAGAAGGAAATGGGTTCTCGTAAAAATATCGACAATCCTTTGTAATGAAACAAGTATGGTTGTAAAAATGTCTGATATTTCTGTCCCTTTTCCCAAGGACTCCATCTTGAGTTTTTCATGGCAAGGCTGTCACTATGTTTTGCACAAGTCATTATAAAACCTTGACTCTATTCTTTCTCTCTGGGTGTATCCACACTGAACATCTATTTATATAGTAATATATATATTTATTTTTTGCCCCACTGATGCCATGGTTTGAGCTTTAATGCTACAAGTTAAAAGTCTCTCAGCTCCATCTGTGAAAGAATTAATTTCTGGTGTATTTGTCATGGAGAATTAAATGTGAAGCATGTGCTTTGAGGATCCTCAGCACCTCAGCTTATTCTCTTGTCATTGCCTGTGATGTGATCTCCTGGGTGGGTGTTTTTGTAATCAAAATAAAATGGCTGGTGGCAGCCGGTGCATTTTTTGTTCTGCGGAAAAGCCTAGAATCGCATGGATGACATCAATCTTAGTGATACTTTTCATGTCTTGGTTGTCAGCAGAAAATAAGAACGCAAATCTTGAACTGGATCTAAAAGTGTCGGCTGAGGAGCAGATACAAGACTGGAGGTCGTCCCGTCTCCTCTCCACCTTGTTTATGTAGATGTTGCCCTCTAAAGCAATGACACTTATATCCATCTATATAGCATGTCTTGTGACTAATTTAATTATTTATCTTGGAATTTCTTCCCCTTACCACTATGCATTTGCTTCTAAGTTCAGCTACTTAATCAATATGCTGACTGATATGCTGTGATATGATAGGCTTTAATTATGTTATAAACAACTTGGCTGACCTTTCGTAATGCTCTAATTTCAGCTGAAATCCCCGCTCACTGAAGAAGCAGGGAAGTCACATATTGTACTGACTTGCATTGCCAGAGCTCTTAGTAATAGTTCACACTCTGAAAATTATGAAACTATTTTGACACTATGGCTTCTTGGTCCTCATTGGCATTCTACTGCTGCAGAAAAAAAATCACATTTCAATATCCATCCATCCTTTTTCCATACCCACTTGTCCAATGCAGGGCCACGGGGGTCTGGATCCTATCTGAAAGGCAAAGGGTGCAAGGCATGGAACAACCCAGGATGGGGCACCAACCCATCAAAGTCAGGCTTTAACATTACATCTGAAAAACCTGTGCCCATTCAAAATTGTATTTTTATTGTGAGACAGAGGTGGGTTGTGGACATCCTGTGGGGTGAGAAAAGTCATGTAATCCTTTCATTCGCCTGAAGCCATGATATAAAATATCTCCTGTTTTCTCTCTCAGAACACAGATTAGACTGATTTCAAATTAAACTTCCTGTGTCCTCATTTGTGTAACCTTCTTGTTAACCATCTATTGCTGAAGCAGAAATGGCCATCCTTTGTATTAGCCTCTATAACTATTCTATTCTCCAAATAATTCAAATTAAACCAACATAACATTCTCACATCCCAAATGAATTGCAGGTCAAACAAATTCCAGTGAGTGACCTTGATAAAGGTGCTGTTTGCGATTATATCCTCGCCCTCGGGATAACACTGCTCCCAAACAACCAAAATGCCTGCTGCTCAATAATGTCAGAATTATGCATTATAGAAAGAACAAGTATTGTGCCATTTAAAATGCTTTAGGAGAGTATCACAGACATTCAAAGCTTATTTTTTATTATAGGAATCACACAAGTCATCTGAATTAATGTAATGAGAATGACTGACTTGAGAGTGACATTTAAATTAATTGCATGTGAAAGCTAGATATTTATTCCAAAGATGACTGAAACAGCAAGGGAAGGGACGGCCCCCACCACTGTCCGCAGCTCCCTCTTGAGTCTCATGCAGATGTCTATTATTTTCTTGGTCCCAGTCATTCCAGCTCTCACGGTAGTTCTACTGGATTCCAGTTACTCTCGTTTTTCCCAACTTTATTTATTTGAACTTAAACAATAACATGATAGACAAGGTACAAATGTTGGTCTTGATATTATCGTTTTTCTCAGTTGTTTTCGTGCTTTTCTCAGATCAGAATGAAGTCTCAAAACCATTAGTGCAACCTCCACAACATTTAGTCATTTGTGCACATCATAGTAGCAATTTCTCCTTCCTC
>JAODKF010000116.1:1056783-1067458 GCA_026779585.1 Mormyrus proboscirostris
ATTTCTCTCAGGTGAACTTCAGCTTTCACTGACGAGGAGGTGTGTGAAGTATTAGTTGTAACCAATGACAAGCCACTCATGGATCAATCCCATGAACCCTCAATTGGCAAGCATATATGAACCAAGCAGGACATAGTGTGTACCAATTCTACACTTCTGTGACACAGAAATGGAAGGTCAGTATCGTGGGAGAGGGGGGGGGGACAAAACGTGGGAAGAGGGAGAAGACGCTAAATACATAATTATAAATTCCTAATGAAATTAGGGCAACACTTGTTGACCATGTTATCAATCACGGCCTGACAATGGATGGCTGGTCAGAGGGTGCCACAGGTATGTATAGTATTGGACAGTAATCCAACATCTCATAATATCTCATGTTTAGTGTACATTTACGATTTTGAGCAAGTGACCTGCTTTTGCAGGTTATCCACTAGGTTTTGCAGTTTATGCCAATTGTTTTGAGAAATAAACTAACTGCTGTGCAAATGGTAATAGTGATGTGAGAAAAGCACCAAAGCAACTGAGAAACTGTAATACACCCTATACACACCCCCATCCCCTTTAATACAATATAAAATGAAAGAGTAAATAAATAGTATTAACAATGAAAATATAGCAATAAATCAAAATATAATACAAAAAAATTGCTTAGCATAAGAAGAAATAAATCTAGTGGTCTCTATAAATTACCCTCATAATTATGGGTGTTGTGTTTTCAGGTTTGAATGTGTCGATGTGGGTAAGCAGTACCAAGGATCAATGGTCAGTCGCAGATCGTATTCAATTAGTTAGTCTGTTTTTAACAAACAGTTTATAATGTAGATGTGTTTCAGGGACGAGAAAGCAGCAAGAGCCGCAGTGAACAGCAGGACATCTTTCAGGATTATAGACTGTAGAAATACCTTTGCAGCGTCCCAGATAGTGCTCATTAATCATAGGTTAATTCTGCGCCAGAGTAAAGGATGCACAAATAAGTTAGTTCATGCACCTATCGTTTTTTAAGCGGAAAAAGAATATCAATAAATCTTTTATTCCAGTACTTAGATCTGTTCATTTTCAATGTTAAAAAACAACATCCCTGTCCTTTACGCTTTGAAAAGATAATGGTTTTGCCACTTTAACTTCAGATAGTCGGAATATAATTCTTGCAAATTATGAGTCATTTCTTAACAAATGTTTATTGTTTTGATGCAGTTTTTAGTTCATTAGTTATTAACAGGGAACAAAGTGAGCGGAAGCCAAAGTCAGCTTTATTGTCAAAGTGAAGCCGCCTGATACGTCTCATGCTAACATTTGGTAATGTGTGCAAGTTGGGGCGGGGATAAAGGTGATGCCCTCTCATTTTCAGTTGTAAGTTTAAATTTATAGAGATGTTTGGTTGCTTTTTATTTTTAGTTTTCATTTATGTTTAAAAGATTAATTTCGAGGATGAAAAATACGTGGCTGTCCTTTCATATCCCTGCCTTTTATTCTCTGATGATCCACTGAGTCAGACTGTTTTGTTTCTATCCATCTGTGTGTCTTTATTGAATATGGTTTAAAGCAAAATGCCAATAAAAACTGAATATGAAGGTGCACTTGAATTTTTAGTAAACACAATTAATGTGCTTCGGCTTCTATAGATCTGATAAAGGCATCAATTAGGAGTCCCTTATTAAGGGTTGGACAGACCGTTCTTTCAGTACACTGAAAGAAAACAAATTGCATAGAATATGCTTACATTTCTCCTGCCCATTCATAATATTTGGATGCAAATACTTACAGGATTCTTACGCTAATTACCCTATGTCTATCAAACTGCAGTCAATCTGACATACAGCCAAGCAGAAAGTTTTTTGATTGGGTCATTAAAGTATGCAAGTAATTGCAGCAAATTAAATAGATTTGGTCCAGAAATTATATGGCAATTCTCCCTTGTTGAAGGTGGATGTTATGTAAGGGCTGCACAGATGTGCAGACATATAACTAACAGGTGAAATTGCTTGCAATGCCTCCTTGCTTTAGTGAAATAGATTCACCTGGAGTGGGTATGCAGACATACTCTTCATATAAACACTGGCTGGCGCTTCATATGCTCAAATCTGTTTTGAAGACACAACAATTGCTTTCCATATACGCTTTACTTTGGAAATATAAAAGAACTTAAATAGTATTCATTTCCCCAAACATTACTAAGCAGCGCTTTCAGGCTTCACTAACAGCACCGCATGTACTGTGCTTTCAGTGCTAAATCCACAACAATAATGCTTTCTATTTTTCCCATATCTGGGGTGTGGCAACATATTAAATGTGTTTTTTCACACAGGAGAATTAAAATAGTCATGAGGTAAGAATGACACTTTTTTATTAGCAGGTCTATCAGGACTGAGATGTTTGCTGATTCGCTTCCTGGGTTTGAATGCTGGGTGCATAATTAATCCACCACCCCACCCCGCCCCGCCCACCCCCCGTAGTGGGTCACATATTCATCTAGCCAGGTTTAGCTTCTGACAAACTCATTCTTCATTCATTAAAACGGCCTGTTTCCTCCCTGTAATACTTATGTCTAAAAATACTTTTGGGGTCATTTAGCCAAGCTTATTACAATCAATATTAGTTAGATCCAACCACCGTCTGCCTGACTTTCTGCAGCTATCCAGCAGAGCACCGCAGACAGAGACACAAGGACGCTGCTGTGCAGAAATGCGACACAGCCATGCACGCTGAGCCCAGTTTGCCTTTGCCCATTTCAAACGGAACTGAACGCTAAGCTGATTTTTTAGACCGTTGGAGAACCTGATGCCCCATCACCAATCTGCTCTCTTTAAACACGTGTAGCCCATTAATTATTGTTTATTTATTTGTCTGGCACAGGAATTTATTATGATTATTAGAACATTGCCTGTATTTTTCACACATGTGCACCAACATCTGAATAAGAATCACATTCTCCTAACTTGTATCCTGTGCTTTCTGGGAGAGGACACCTGTTTTCTATAACCCTCTACTGGATGGATGGATGGATGGATGGATGGACAAACAGTTTTTCAGTTGTAAAATGTACTTAAGCCAATTAGATTTTTGTTTTCAAAATTGCTATAAAATTAAGGCGTGTGGAATCTAAAACTATCTTTTAGCAATGTACAGTAGTAACATAGACTGATTGTCACTGTCTTAGAGATTCATACAATGTGACTCTCTCACAGTTGATTAGTATTTTGACCTGATAATACCCTAGAGCACTTCCTTTGCTCAAAGATGCCTGTGAGGTCACAGGTCCAGTCCACTGGGAATCACAGCACTTGCAGGCCCACTGCAAACTTCATAAACTCTATTTGTGCCATAATCAGTTTCCATGCCTACTATCAGCCAGCAATAGCTTCCTGGGTATCTTAAATAGCCCCCAGCTGTGAAAAACAAATTACTAGTTGCAGCATATTCTTCCACAGACTGTAGCCAAAGATTTCACAAGTGTGCATCTTCATAACATCAAGAAATTGTGGGCAATATTCAAAATCAGTGCCAGAACATGCTCACTACAGTCCCAAAATATTTATAAGATATTTCAAATTGGAATATTTATATGCAGCATGAAATTAAGTAGTCAGAATTTATGCTATAATAAACAACAAATAATTGAGCATTAAAGACTTCAGTTTGTACATCTGAGTGGTTTTTGTTTTTCCTTTAAAGTCTACCGTGCTTCTGATTCACCATTTTATGGGTAGCAGTAAAATAGTTTTCTTACTTAAAAGTAGATTTAAATTCTATATTCACATGTACATAAAATTTTCAGTTCAATCTATCTGGAGTAGCCATTAATAATGCACCTGACAGTATAATGTACAGTCATGTTAAAGTCACATTCAAATATATTACTTTATAAAGCTCTGATTTGGTAATTTTGCAAAGAAAAATCATTATTCATCTGGCTTTATTTCAGCTTATTAAACATCAAAATCTTTCTTATTTCCATTTATAATACCTGATCAAAGTGCTTGGAGGAGCATTTGCTTGGTAGAATATCAAGAGAGAAAAGCCATTTTTATGAATTTTATGACATCCAGTGTCCATGCCGACACCCCACAATGTCAACAGACAACCAATTAAAATAGGTCTTGCATTCCTGGAACTAGTTACCACAGAGCTGAGTAATTTCAGAATCCAACTGAATCCAAACTAACACAACTTGCACAGCTACTTTAGCTAGTTAAACGCTCAGCAGCTAACTTCATAAATGAAAACCACATCTTAAAAATGAGGCAGCATGTATAAAACTGTTGTGCAATTGAGCTGCCTGGGGAACATATTGTGGCTTTATTCAGATTTATTGTGCATTCGTGAAGCATGTGACATTTATGTCGTCAAATAACCTGAAGCATAAAGTATGAGAAATGAGGCTCAACCATTAAATCCTTCTTGCATACAGCCTGTACCTTCCATATTGCTTGGTGAGGCATTGTAAAGCAAGGCTTTCAAGTTTAACAGATTTAAATTAAAGGAGAGCGGAACCTGCATATCTGCTGAGGCAACAGATAGGCCAAAGTTCCATACAAAAGACAGTGCTTGTAACTTGGAACAGTCGTAGCAACCATAGCAAAGCTGATAAAAATCCAAATTAACTCTGAGCACAAAGAACGACCAGTGACACATTTACGAACAGAACCCCGCTGCCAAAATGGCTCTACTTTCAATCCCCCTTTTTTGTTGTCAATGTGTATTAGATGACAGAGTCATTTAATTAGGTTGCTAAGCTGATGCATTTGTTTGATAAGGACTTGCGTACTTTCCATTTTTACCAATTTGTATGGCTTAATTTTCTTCTGAAAACATTTCAGGACCATGTTGAATGCTACAGCAGGACTTCACATAAAAAAAATATTGTTAACTACTTGTTAATTTTGATTTAGACATGACCAATAGTTCTTGTAATATTCATCCCCAAGTTTTGTGGTTGCATTGTTGCTACGCCACCGGGGTGTGTGACACTGCCACGCGCTGCCTCTCAGCGTGTGTGAGGGGCGCAGTGAGGGGGCTGTCCCTGACAGGCTGATGGCTTACAGTGCGGCATCTCACTACTCGGTTTGCGTCCAGACGCCGAACCCCCGCTTTGGCCATTACGTAACGCTGGCAGCCATGACAGGCGTACTGGTGCGAGCCCAGGTCCTGGAGCATGACAGCCGTCAAGCAACGCAGCAGCCCATTAAGGACAGGAAAGAAGAGGCATCCCGGGGTAAAAAGAAAAGAAAGAAAAATTAATATTTCATGCACCTCTTGATTAAAGGCCTCGGAAACTGAATTATTGAGAGGACAAGTGTCCACCGAGTCACCGCCGGGGCCAGATCTTGTAAAGTTAATGATGTGCTTTGCACTCAGTAGCTGCTGCCATTACCTGCCACCTTGGCACACGTGGCATCTAAGCACCTGTCATATCTGTGACGCAGGGTGTTTCTTTCCAGCTACCATCAAAAAAATACTATAAGGAAAAATAGGCTGTATGGCTTGAAAGTATAATTAGGGTCCAGGAATATTGCACCGATTCTCCTGTGTTAAAGATAGATCTCACATAAGGGCCTGACCATTTTTTTGCAATGTGTCACTTAACATACAGTATATTACATATTATATATAGTGTGATATGGGAGCGTTTAAAAAGACCCCCAAAATTTTATACAGCGAAATCCTTGTGGGAAGGTGGCAGTCTAAATGCTAACAGGTGGTGTCCCACTATGGGGCTTATTGTGATCTGAGAGGCGAGCGGGATGGAAAGGATCTGCGCAGGGCACTTTATTGCTGGCTGAGCTGATTGGTAATGATGCATGCATAACTCCCTGTGCCCTGTGATCCCTGGGAGTCTGTCCAGCCCTCCCCTGACCGTGACCAGGATGGGCAGCTTTCTCGTCCAGACATGACACCGTCAAGAAGAGAGCTAAACAACCACAGATGCTACTAACGCCTTACTGTCCATTTCACTTTTCTTATAGGTAAGTGTAATTCACTACACCATTACTACAATACAAGGCTCTAATAGGGATTAAAAGTTTTATACAAAGAACGTTCTTGCTCTCAAATAAGTTAACAGGAACAGCAATAAAAATGTACACAGAGACATTTTACAAATCCCTCATTGTACATAATGCATTATTTCTGCCTGGCAGCCACATTACAATTATTCAGTTATCGATGTTAAACAAAATGGGCAAAAGGAATGAATCCTTTAACTTTTCAAGGGAAAACAAGCAAACTACAGACAGGAAAACAGGCCTGGCACATGACATCCAGTCTGTGAAGAGCAACAAGAAACAGGAGTCCGGATGTAGTTATAAATTACAAAATGAAGGGGCTCATTACCGGATTTCAACTCCTTCCCACAAGTTCCTCATCTTACAACATATCAGAGTATTTCATTTTGCAAACTTACATTACAATGCATCACACCATGTGTCCTCCATTGACTAAACGATATAGTTATCCTTAAAACCATATTGTGTTTCAACTGTGTTATGCAATAGAGGTATTAAATTTGCAGCATCTAGAAAATGAAACCGCACACACTTCATAATCTTTTGAGTTACATCATATTTGTCTGGTCAGCTCTGAATGCAATCTTTGGCTTCCCGTTTACAATCTACCGATATTTCAATCATCATCATTGCTCAGATATTCATTCAAGCCCAGGAAAGTGTACAATGCCCATCTATTTATGAGTGAAAAATCACAAACTCAGTGGCGCTTACATCAGTGGGCTCATGCTATCTAATTTATGGTTGATAAAAACCTTAAGAGGCAAAACCTTGTCAGTCAAGTCTTCTAATGTGTACATTTATAAAGCCAATTAAATAGGTGTGCAGTCCAGTAGGCCAATAACTAATTTTAATTATTTGCTTAAGTTTTCTTGGCTGGAATCCATGTAATGTGACTATATTTGACTATTTTGGACACATTTACTGTTGGGTTTTAATGCAGGCAAACAGTCTAGATATAATTTTTTTTACCGGTTTCAACGCTTAAATGTTCTGATACCACAGCAGCAAAGTAGAACTGACATTTTAGAAAATTAACAATGAACATGTAACCGTAGTTAACTAGTATTTAGTTCACGGCAATAACTACTCACCATTTACTACTTCTATCAACTTGCATGGCCAACAGAATAAACAAACAAGCAAATAAATAAATGAGCAAAATAGCCATTAGAGCAGTGAATGATAGAAGTGGCAATCAACTTTGTGGCTTGCAAAATCTTAATTGACAGATGAACTGAAAAGATGAGAAATTAAAGGGACCATGAGGGGTCTAAACTCAGGTGGGAAGATAAAACAAGAACTAAGCAGGCTAAACTAAACACAGGGAAAGAACAATACCAAACAGCTACAGGAAGTACAGGTTAACACACTGGAACAAATGTATGTGCTATACAGAGAACAGACAGGAATCAAATGCAGCAACACAGGAACAAACACGATGACCGTCTGATGAACATAGTAAGGGCAGGCACTTACATATACGTGGGGACAATAAGTGGCTCAGTGGGCTAAGCCTCTGTGCCTGTAATCAGAAGGTCACCAGTTTGAGCGTAAGCAGAATAGTCACATGTCTGTGGGCCCTTAAGCAAGGCCTTTAATGCCCAGCTCCCTGTGTGCCAATGTACAGTAGGTGGCTGAGCTTATTGTCACCTATATGTTTGTCATGGAGAGCAAGATGGTGTAGGCAAAAATAGACTTTCCCCACAGGGATCAATAAAGTACAAGTATTATTATTATTAGAACAAGGGCTTCAAGAAGGAACAGGTGTGGGTAATCACAATCAAACACTAGAGACTAGGGCAACACAGGAGATACAGGGAACATTGGTGAAATAATTACAAAACTAGGTATACAGGAGGATAATCAGAAATAGATACAAAAACAGAAATGACATGAATACGAGAACTAACAAGGCAACCCAGGGAGCAGAAAAGACCTGGGAAACAGGAGATGGGAAAGCAGGCAACACCTGTTGGCCAAACGGGGAGATGACTGGCTAATCAGTGTTAAGACGTTTATATGTTTCCCATTATTTATCCTGCTGGATACACATAGTACACAAAGTATTCCAATGGATAAAGTCTGGCCACACTTCACCCAACTATTAAGACACCTGCAGCTCATGTACTCACTGGATATAACCATTTACTGGATATAATCAACATTACTGGATTTATTGATAATCTATTTAAATTGTGCATTTTGGACTATGATATAGATTTGTTTTTTCTTTCTGTTGCCTTAATCTATCCTATTAGACGACATCTGTATTTTGGTTCATGGGTTTGGATTGTGTTTTGAAAATAAATCTTTTGCTTCAGAATCTGGATCCTCTCATCATTACTTGACACTGCAATAATATAAAGATTATATACATGATGTTTTATGGTTACTCATGAATACATCTCTTCTATAGCACATGTTGTAATCTGGCAGAGTATAGTCCAGATTAACAAGGTAAGGACATGCAGGAATTGTAACTGCTTTTGATGGAGGAGTGTATTAATATACCAGAAACACAGTCTCCACTGTGCTCTGCTGCCTTGTGTCATTGCTTCAGATTTGGTCGTCATTAACGATAATGACCTTGGTTCTAATCATTGTATGCAATGTCTGAAACAAAAAAAAACATCCAAATTTATGTACAAATTGCACACACTTCGATGAAAACAACCATGGATCTAAATGGTTTTCCTTGCACATTTTATTTAAATTTTTGGATAGAAATACACTTTGAAACTATTCTTGAAAAGCACTTTTTTTTAGTTGGGGTTCAATTAGAATAAGACTCTCTTTCCCCTTCTTGCTGTAATTGATCATATTTAACAGCCAGGGGTGGAAGTGATGATCAATACCTCACTGCCGCTGACACAAATTAACAGGGACGGTTCAGCTGGACCCCTGAACTTCCCTGACAGAGAATGGCTTTCATATGATAATGTTTCTATTAGAAGAACGTTGAAAGCTTTTGTCATCTGAATTATTGTACACACACACACATAAAAAAAGGGAAACATGTGGTTTGATGAATTGCATTATAATATCTCAAATGCGTTTTATAAAATAATTCTAGAATAGAACAGTGGGTGCCTCACACTGGGGCCTGATCTCCCCCCCCCCCCCTTTTTGTTTCACCATAGTCCAAAAGCATGAAGTTAGGTAAATTGATGTCTAAATTATCCACAATGTGCTTGAAGCTCTGTGGTGTCCTGGAGTCCCACTGGGTGAATTCCCCAGTGCCACCTGCAGCCTGGGAAAGGCCCCAGGGCCCAGTGTGATGCCGCACTGGATAAGCTGTCCGAAGACAGATGGGTAGATTGCTAGATTATTATGTTGGGACACCATGAAGAATCAAGGTTATTGATTTGATGGACTTTTAACTGAGGTTTCAGGTTCAAATCCCACAGAATGTCTTACTTCAATGGCCTGAAATAAATATTCAGATGCATAATTCACTTAAACTGTGACCTCTAGGTCACAGAGAATTTAAGCACAGCTTCATCTCACTGACATTGTATCCTTTTTATACCTGATTGAAGCCTAAAGTCGAAAAGATTCAAAATTTGAGATTTTATGGCAACAGTAATGACATTACAAAAAGTGTTTTGAGAAGAAATTGGTATTTGATATAAATCTCATATAAAAATTATCAGTGTGCAAAAGATTAAATGAAACTTGCTGTGCCTATTAATAAATCATTTAACTATGTATTCCTGAATGCTTACTCACATCAGTCTTAAATAACCAAAATACTCAGGCATTTTAAAAACATTATTAATGTGAACTATATCATTTACTACTCCTTAATTATTTAGATATAATTATAATTTAACTATTTTCCCATCATTTATGATCTTAATGAAGCTTAATCATAGTTTACTTCTTAACTAAGACTGCAAAACTACACATTTCTTTCCTTGAACAACTTAAAAATTATAACTGGTTACTGATTTGACTGGCTCATTAGAGTAAAAATAAGATTTATATCGAGAGAGAGACCTGGCTGCCTTGTTAAATCTGCCCTTTTAAGAATGTAGCCTCTATTACTGCTTCAGTTTAGCACAGCAATTAAAGTACATGCAACCAAAATATTGGCAGAGATGGATGTTAAAGTTCATATAAGAGAGGCCTTGAAGACTCTTCAATCACTCAGTGGTACATGATCATTTTTTCTCCCCCAACTTCCAAACGAGCCCATCTAGACAAAATAAAATTCCCAGACTATTGGGAACGTCAGACCAGGGCCGCAGATGCTATCATGGCATTACTTCAAACAGCAGGCAATCTAAGTAGATGTAAGTTCTATATAATATTCCAAGCCTACTGTATGTCATATATCAAGCCAATTTATGTCTCTGAAACAAAGCTAACAATTTTATCTATCTGACCAAATGTGAAATTATGTCTGTTCAAATAAACCAATAAATCTATAACCGTCTGCTCAAGTACTTGAGCTCAGTATAGTTGAACTTGTAACACATTGGAGAGAAGGCTGTTGATCGATCTGTTAGGCCATTTGTGGGTGACTGAAAACTTCATCACATAACAGTGTATGTACACTATATGGAGAGAAGTATTGGGACGTACCTCTTGATCATTGAATTCAGGTGTTTTATTCACACCCATTGCAACTGGTGTATAAAATGAAGCACAGAGCCATGCAGTCA
>JAODKF010000116.1:1068405-1080260 GCA_026779585.1 Mormyrus proboscirostris
CATTAACCCCAGTACAAAAACTGTGCACTGGGAGCTTCATGGAATGGGCTTCCATGGCCGAGCAGCTGCATGCAAGCTTCACATCACCAAGTGCAATGCCAATCGTCGGATGGAGTGGTGTAAAGCACACTGCCACTGGACTCTGGAGCAGTGGAAACGTGTTCTGTGAAGTGACGAATCACGCTTCCCTGTCTGGCAGTCTGGTGGATGAGTCTGGGTTTGGCAGTTGCCAGGAGAACGTTTCCTGCCTGACTGCATTGTGCCAAATGTAGTTTGGTGAAGGAGAGATTATTGCAAAATGTTGTGGAAAGCCTTCCCAGAAGAGTGGCAGCTGTTATAGCTGTAGAAGGGAGACCAATATTCATGCTTGATTTAGAATGGAATGTCATAAAAGTTCCTGTACCTCACAAGTCAAAGGTGTTTGCACACCACAGGTTTTTACCACTTTTCCATTTATTTCATAAACTGCAGATTTTTTATTCTTGTTAAGCATTGGAAAGTTGAGTGACCAACTATAAAAGAAAATATAAATCAAATAAAACAAGTTCCCTTTATAACATGGAAAGAGTATGTAACAGTGTATGTCTGACATCCTATTAACTGGTAATATGGTGACAGCATAGATTCTAGGCTGTCTTTTAACTATAAATGCACTAGAGAACTGTTTCATCCCATGAAACACAGCAGTATTTAATGTCCCTTATAGAAAGAATGCCTCAAATTTTCTCTACTGTTATAACTGCTACAGGAGGTTACTTTGATCAGTCAAAGATATGACATTTTATTGCCAATAAAGGTACTCAAATGCTGAACATACTGTAACTTTATTTAAGAAAGAATATTGAGTGTGTTTTTAGTAAATGTCAAGTGAGTAACATGCAAATTAAAGCCATTAGCTGAAATGACACCAAATGCCTCATCTAGCATGGCTGGATTACCTTAAAGAATGAGACCTCTTGCTCACTGCTTGCTCCTCCTCCCCCAACACTTAAAAAAACTCTACTGTGCCCAAGCATCAGACATTATCCAAGTATGACATATAAACATTCTTTGAAGTTAGATTATCAAATTAGACAAATGTTTGGTGCTAAACTTCTCCCACCCAGACTCCCAGAGTTCTGTGCATGAAGAATTTCAATGCTTTTATGTGTTAACTTCAGCTTCTCCAGGATACCAGTCCTCTGTCATGTATCCTGTATGTCTACAGATAGTTTCTGGACTCACTGTGACCCTGAATAAGGAAAATGGATCAATAAATGACCAAATCAGTTGGTAAGAGCAGCCAAAATGTCAGTTTTCTTACATCTTAATTGCTGCAGTTGTCTTATGAAGGACTTTTCATAGTCAGGCTAGTAGGTCACCCAAAATCGTCTACTCAACGCTCATGGCCACGTATCAAGTATTGATTTGTGACTTTACAACTAGTCAAAGTCAATGTCTGAAGTTGTCACTTTACAGCAAATTAGAGGTTCTTGAGATAAGAAGTATCCACCTCCACTTTCAATTCCCTAAAGGAATTGTGGGTTTAGATCCCACAGGGGCTTCTAGAAACAAATACTCATGGACTCATAATGTACAAGGTTTGCCAGCTTTCCAACTCTTTTGCTCTTGAGGAAATGAGAATATAGTGCAGTGTCTTTGTATTGTGACTCAGATCCTGGGTCAAAGTTTGTGTCTGTTGGGGCAGAAAACAGAGCCTTGTGACACAGAGACTGTAGGATGGAATGAGAAGTTCATTAGCACTCTTGGGATACCACAGGAAACATCTGCAATGCCCTTTCAACACTAACAAATGATGAACCAACACCAAAAATATGAGTCAGATAACTGCTTGTGGTTTCTCCCCATATTAACCTGGGTTTAGGAGGCTCTAAATGGGCATTAAAGGATAATACACAGGTCAGCTAAGTCATAGGCCGAGGCACAAGGCACTTAAATAGCACTGTCAGGCCCAACGCCCCCATGTGGCACAGTAGGTATGATGCAACATCTAATGTGTCAGACATGTGTGTCATCAATGAGAAGGAGCTGAGAAATGTGGTTCTGATATAGATTTTGATGGGATCTCTCCTCAGGGGGTTAGTTTGTTGGACTTGTCAAACTGTCAGAGCTGCTTTCTTAAGTTTTTTTTCCTCCATACTTACCTTCTGCAGCACAGGATTCAATTTTTATAAATACACCCAACATGCCAACCCTGGAGGAGGTACGAGCAGGCAGCGGTCCCTAAGGACTAAAGTTGCTTTGTGTCAACAAAAATTTGAGCCTTGTATTTTATGTTTGTTCCTGTTTTGTTTTAAGGCCATCTGCAGGTCTAACACCCAGTCCAATTGCCATCACCTGCAGAACTTCATTCTCCTTAAAATGTTTGTGAGGGGATAGTGGAATCTAACCTATTTATAAGGAGTATAATAGTGTTTGACATGGATCATGCCATTCACTATGGATGGCACTTGTGTGTGGTCCATGATATTAGTTAATATTCATATTATGCAATGTGGTTTGATGCACTTGCCATTTTCATTTTTACGTAATTATGTAATTGAACGAAGTATCTAATTGTAATCAGGCAGAGGATGTTGTTATGTTATACTCTTTTAATCTTTCTGGAGAAAGGTATATGCAGTTGTATATACAAGCATTTACTCTAATCCTTCTGTCATGTCTTTCTTCAGAGTAGTAGAGATCTTTTTCTTTGCTTCAAGCATCAGTTCTGCAATTTTTGTGCAGCATATTTGAACAGGAGTATGGAATTCCTTTGAGAGCTATTGCATGATTTATGGCTTTAGAATATAGGTTACTAGGTAACCAAGCATCATCAAAATTCTATCCAGCCTTAGAAATTCACCAGGTGGAAATACTGAGGTGTTTTGTACTTCAGTGTATGCCACACAAAATGTGTTGTGAGTTTGCAAGCTAAAAAAGGAAGCTCAAAATGTTTGAGGGCATGAGATGGATACCTTTTTTCTCTAGAACTACAAAGATTATAGAATGTTCTTTCGGAAGTCTGTCATCATAAAGAATGTCTCAGTGCTTAAAAGAACACTGTCAACTTGTATGGCATTAACCTCTATCTGTCCATGGATCCTTCCGGTCCATATCCCAGGCTCAAGCTATGGGAAATCAAAAGACATCACATGATCTAATGGCTTGGGTCTATATTGCCAAGGAAACCACAGCCACATGGCAAGAAGACACCGATTCCAGACCAGGTAGAGCCAGGATTGGAACCACCGACCTTTGACTTGTCAGCCAGTAATACTACCCACAGCACAATCAAGCCACCCATTTTCCCTTTTGATTGGAAAAAATGCATTAAGTTCCATCTAATACATTTAGGCTTGACTATCAATAACATCAAAAACAAAAGTCAGTTCAAATCACTTGTTTTTTCAGTATTTACAAACATGTATGTAACCTAAGGTTTGATTTTTTTAAGCAGCATGTTATTTTATCTTGACAACATTGTTCTATCAGATTATTTTGATTACCTGTTATACCCTCTAAATGTGCTGCTCCCTTGTGAGTCAGTCAAGCTAAATGTCAGATCCCAATTGTTCTCGTTCCCTTAAATTATTCTACAAATGTTTTGCAAAAGCCCATTTCAGAAATATTCCGTGATTGTCTACTGCAATCTCAATGCTACAGAGCAATCATAGCCAATAGTTGAAAAATGTCAGCAGAAAACATACTGTGGGAAATTACTCATACAAAAACAAGTTCTTATACCAAATAGCCAAATGGATGACTCTCACTATTCAGCACCTAAAGGCCAAAATGTTCTGCAGCAGATACCAAATGCTATCTGTACTTTGCTGTAATCTCTGTCTCTGTGACATCCGGCACCTGCATAGCCCTGTTTTCAGCTTCATTAGTAAACCTTTTTAATGGAACTCCAGTTTTGGAGAGGATACATGCATAATTTTAAAAAGAAGACAGGCTTTTGAATTATTTCCAGAAATTTGTCCTTGCAACAAAATACCAGGTTTGTTTCCCCTCCCGATTTTAGCTGCTTTTTAGCTTGCATTGTTTCACCTGACGCAGAAGGGCAGGATTTGTTTGTAGTTGCCCATGAAGTCACTCTTGAAACTTGTGCTTGTGAAGATGAAGTTAATGAGTCTCGTGCAGCTCTCTAAGTGCCTTTCACGAACAAAGCTGCTCGCATGATGCAGCACAGCCAGCCCATTTGAGGTCCAGTCTGCCTAATTAACTTTGCCCATAAAGCCATTACTTCCACTGTCACATAAGATAAGAATGTTTTTGGCTTTTAACAGATGATTAGTCAAAGGGTACTGAGTAGTTTGTCAGTAACTGCTATGACTGGCAAAAAGCACAGACGCTAGATAACTCATCAAGGTGTCTTACACCCTTACCCTATTTAAAGTTTTCACAAAGGTTTAACTACATTTATATATTTCTTCTATTTTAATAAAATAATTTAATTGAAGTATATTTACTCTTTTCAAAAAAACCAGGATAGAAAAATATTAGTTTCCAGCATTTTTTATGACATGTTTAATATTCCCTTCTGAATCATATCTGTAAAATTGGTTTATTAATTAAGCTTGTTGCATATGCAAAGGGAGAACAGTTTGGTCTGTAAACAATATATTGTATGAAAGCAGAATTCTGATGAATACCTTCTGTTCAGCTGGAAAGTATTTCATATAACATAATTGCCCCACTTTCTCATACAATACTATAAACATCATTACTTTAAGCAAGTATAAGTGAGGGATTTGGTATGAGACAGATGGTAGATTTAGTACATTTTTATGTAAAGCCATGGAACATGTAAAGCAATTATCCTTTCTCTGCACTGCTCTACATTTAGATGAAGTAAAAAAAATAATAGACACAGCATGTGGAATTAAAATTGTAAAACCATAAAATAGTTAATGGTCAAATACATTTTTTCTGACAGTACTGACTCGTGGATCTCATCAGGTGGACTGGGGGTCAAAACCGACACCTTCATTTGGGAGTGCAATTATTTCATGAAAAATGGCCATGTAAACAACTGTCCTGGCAGTACAAAGCCATCCTACATTTCTCTCAGACCCTAATATCCCTCAATGCATTATGACATTCTAAGAATTACATTTTCCATTTCTGAGCAGTTTACATTATGACATCCTGTAACTCTAGTGGTACAGTATGACAGCCTTTTGTGCACAGAAAGTTCCTGATTGATGCATGTATAGCTGACTTGCAGCTTAATTCACATATAGACACAGCTCATTCCATTAATGGCAGCATAGTAAAATGGTTTAAAAAATTGTATATAAGAGCCCAGGTATTGGCTCTTGTGTTAATGTGACACTTTTATTATGTTGCATAATCTCCTCAGCCAGCCCTTAACAGTGATGAACAATAGTGATTTTGTGCCGTGATCTTCACCACAACATGGTTTTATTTTAGTTTTTTTTTTTTTTTTTTCGGGGAGGGGGGAGCATATGGTATTCAGTAAATTTATATGCCATGGAATTATGAGGTGACCTTGATTTTCTCATCAAAGGGACCAAATGGAAGTTAGTCCAGGGCGCTGGAGCTAATCGGCCCTCCCTTTCAGACTCTCAGGCCCTTTTATGACCTCAGTAATTCAAGCACATGTCACTCATAGGACACTTTGGAGTCTGACTATCAGTCTCTGTAGCTTCCAAGCCAATATGCACACCAATATAACAACACGACGGTCTCTTTAGAACAAAAAAAATAATGTCTTATAGCTGAGGTTTAATCAAGAGCCCCAAGGTACAAGGGACCGGAAAGGAACTAACACGCTCTCGCAATTGCCCAGCTTTATTGCGTTCTGGGGTCTATTGATTCCTGCGGGATGCCAAGGTAGCACTTTCAATCATTTGGTGTCAGTGGAATATCAGACCTTCAATTTCAGCAATCAAACCACAGTTTGTCCTTGTTGATTTTTTTTTTTTTAGTATGTGTGAGGACACAATCATCTCTAAATGAAAAAAAAAACACTGGCCAGTCTAACCTGACATATATTGTAAATGAAAACTCTTTTTGATATGAACAGCTGTCACTAGTTTACCTCCAGGTGTTTTGTTTTGCTGAGTCTATTATCGAAGGCAACCTGCAATTTTAGCTATTTACAGAGCAGTGTGTTTTCCTGGTACAGTTCAGGGCTCAATACTTTGCTCAGAGATGCTAGAGTAGGGCCCAGGGCGTAAAACGGTACTGTTTAGATTACAAATCTGTGTTCCTAACCACTATATTGGGTGTAAACACAAGTTTTGATCAGCATCATATAGCTCAGGACCCCTGTGACCCTCAGAGCTGGTGGATAAATAAGAATATAGGGTCTGATAAGCCTGTGATGGATCATTCCCTGCTTTGCAGCCGCAGCTCCCGGGATCGGCTCTTGAAACATGCAACCCTGCATAAGATAAGTGGGTATGGAAACTGGATGGATGTGTGGATGGTTTGAAAGCAGTAGGGAAGATGCATGGATGGATGGATGGATGGAAAAACAAAAAATTTAGATCACATACTGAGAAAAGTTAATTTGAAATTAGTTATTGAAATTAGCATTAATATCTTTCCCATTATCTTTGTCAGATGCTTCACATTTGTTCACACTGATGCACATGAGCAACACTGATTCCTTTTTTCCTTTAGGAATTTAGCCCATAAACAGTTCTTGTTGAAGGCTTTTCTGCATATGCAGTAAAACCAATTAAAATGTTCCAGTCGCAATTAACTTCTCAGATGCTGAGGCAAATTGTGCTTGAGTGAAAATGTTCAACTCTTGCCCAACTCGAGGACAATGCAAGAGGCAGTTAGGGGGAGTGGAGAGCTAATTATTTGGATCCCGCATGAAACTGGTGTGGAAGTGTGAGCTGACGTGCAATATTGAATTAAAATTGTTTGGCGGTTATCCAAACTTAAGAGCTAATTGGTATTTTCCCAGTGCTGTTCTGTGCACAATTTTAAAATATACAGTATAATTAAGGACTATTCAGTATTATTTAATCCTACATCATATTAAACATTGTAAATGTTAGGAGGACTAAACTACATTGACTGCTACTTAGTTTGCTTACTGCATCTGTTTTAGTAGAAACTTTGTCAGTATCATTATTGTTTAATGTTTAGGGTTAAAGGCCATTGAAAAATGTTGCCATTTATTTTTGTTTGTATTATTAGTGTTTTATTAATATACTGTAATTCTGGAAGCCATAGGTCTTTCAGAATTCAGTGGTCATTGTTAACACACCACAACAAAATGTGTCCTCTGCATTTAACCCATATGTGACTTTCGTGACATAGCAAGGGGCAGCTAATTCAGCGCCCGGGGAGCAGTGCTTGGGGACGGTACCTAGCTCAGGGTACCTCAATGGTGACTTGCAGGTGGAGAATTCAAACCTGCAATCTTTTGATTACAAAACCAACCATCAAGCCACCACTGCCCACCTCATCATTCTACTATGTCTATTATTCTATTTCTATTATTATTTACACCATAATATTAAAACCACTGACTGACAGGTGAATTGAATAATTTTGATTCTTTCGTTACAATGGCAACTGTCAAGGGTGCCATTATATATTAGACAAGTGAACAGTCAGTTCATGAAGATAACGTGTTGGAAGAAGGAAAAATGGGCAAGAGTGAGGATCTGAGTGACTTCGACTAGTAACAAAGTGTGATGGCTAGACAGCTGGGTCAGAGCATCTCCCAAAGGGCAGGTCCTGTGGGGTGTTCCAGATATTTGGCGGTCAGTACCTACTAGAAGTGGTCCAAGGAAAGCTAACCTGGCAACAGGGTCATGGGCACCAAAGGCTCATTGATGCGTGTGGGGAGCAATGGCTGCCGAAAGAACCTACGATGGACTTCAGAAGTGGACCATGGAGCAATGGAATAAGGTAGCCTGGCCTGATGAATCATGAATCTATCGTTTTCTGTTACATCATCAGCACACTGTGTTTGTCTTTTGCCTGGGGAAGAGATGGCACCAGGATGCACTATGAGAAGAAGGTAAGCAAAGGCGGACATTTCAGGTCCAGAAAGTAAAAATCCAAACCAGGATTTTGTTTCAACCAACAAGTTGTGTATAAAGTGTCACAGTCGCAGAGTACTCAACCGGTTGGTTGAAACAAAATACTGGTCTGGATTTTTACTATTTGGACCTGAAATGCCCGCCTCTGAAGGTAGGCCAGTGGAGGCAGTGTGATACTCTGGGCAATGATCTGCTGGGAAGCCTTTGGTCCTGGCATTCATGTGGATGTCAGTTTGACAGGTACCATTTACCCAAACATTGTTGCAGACCAAGTGCACTCCTTCATCTCTCCAAGGCAGTGGCCTCTTTCAGCAGCACAGAGCACCCTGCCACACTGCAAAAAATGTTCAGGAATGGTTTCAAGAAGATGAAAAAGAGTTCAAGATGTTGACTTGGCCTCCAAATTCCCCAGATCTCAATCCGATCGAGCATCTGGGGGATGTTCTGGACAAACAAATCCGATCCATCGAGGCCCCACCACACAACTTGCAGGATTTAAAGGATTTTCAGCTAATGTCTTGGTGCCAAGGTTGGTCTTGTGTTTAGAGGTCTTGTGGAGTCCATGCCTTGACAGGTCAGAGCCAAGGGTGTAGATTTGGGTCTGGATGTTGGGGACATGTCCCTGCCAATATTGTGGGAGTACCATGTGTGTTTTTTGAGGGCGGGGTTAGGGGCTGATTCTGTTCCTACCAGTGTTGAAACCAAAGCTATACCCTTGGTCAGTGGGACCAACACAATATTAGGCAGATCGTTTTAATGTTACTGCTGATTGATTGTATTATTTCCATCATCCATCCATCCATCCCTTTTCTAGACCCACTTGTCCTATTCAAGATTTCAGGGTATCTGTTTTATTCACTATGCAATCTTTTTCATTTGTGCAATAAAAATCTAAAGAAGTTCTCAGCTTGAACACAGCATGACTCCCACAGTGTTATATATTTCTCCCACTGCCCCATTGCTTCTTTAAGTTTCAAACATGAAACATATAATAATAATAATTGAACTTTATTGATCCCTGTGGGGAAATTCTTTATACCCCTCTGTCAACTTACTCTTTGTAGAGCAAGCTGTCTGCGAAGGGCAGCCACCTGTTGGGGCACCCAGAGAGCCGGGGGTTAAGGGCCTTGCTCAGGGACCTGCAGACACGCTGAGGATGGGTTTGAACCTGCAACCTTGTGATTACAGGCAAACAGGCTTAGCCCACGGAGGCACATGCTGCCCCCAATGGAATTTTCACCCACCAAATGTTCAAGTGAAAAACAACCTAGCAACAGCCTATAGGAAAACCCTCGGAAGCTGTCTGATAAGCATGATTGTGTGTTAAGGAATGCTATTTATCAGTACCCATTAAGGAGACAAAGTGGGGTCTGCCAAAGACTGCAGCAGAACACAGGGACAGGGTCACGTACCCCATCCTCACTGATTTTTTTGCATGTCCTTGAAGAGTCTGGCTTTTGCCATTGACCGTCTGCTCCACGAGTCATTAAGCTGTGGTGCTGAGTGTGGATTTAGAGGAAAATGCCACCATTTTTCTAAACTTTGTTTTAGCATTGAAAGGTACAGCAAATCTTTGGTATCTGATACACACTCTGGAGACATTTAAGGGATGTAGGTGGGTAGGGTGATGTGTGGGGGGGCTGCAGTGTGGGACTAGAAGCAGAAAGCCAAGTGCTTCATGTATAGGCACTGCTAAGACCGCAGACAGCTGCTTGGGAGCTGCCAGAATTAATCTGTTAGCAGAAACTTTGCGATTTATCTTTAACGTGATTAAACAGGTATGCTCGGAGTATAATTTTATGACCTGCTTTTAATGGCTTGGTTTAATGGGCAGTTATGGTTACACATTAGTTCTGATTTTTAACAGATTTTGGCCAGCTCCATTACTACACTGTGCAGTGCGGAGAAACAGGGGCTGACCTTCCGTTACATGCAAGACCCATATTTCACGCTACATAGTTCGTGCAAGTTTAAAAGGGTGACACATTCAATCCTTTATCACGTCTCACTTGGAGCTGATGCATTTTTATGCTTTTGAAATTAGAAAGTCTGTATGTTTTTCTATTGTACTCTGACAATGGACTGTGCATAGATATATGTGATGTTTTCTACAGCTGTTCCACTGTGTACACTGGGGCAGTGGTAAGCACTGTTGTGTCACACCTCTGACTTTGAGGCTCCGTGTAAGTTTGCATGTTCTCCCAAGTCCAAAACTAAAATGCGGTGAATATGCATTACCAGATGCTCACTGGTGTGAATGGGGTGTGTGTCTTTCATCCTGTAGTGTTCCCTGCCTTGCTTCTGTAGCTTCCAGGACAAACTCTGGACCTCTATGAACCTGAGTAGGACAAGCAGGTACAGAAAATGGATGGATGTTCTGCAGATACTTTGAAAATAATCCAGGGGGCTTTTTGGGTCACATTTATCTTATCGTATATAATTTCATGATAAAATTGTGTTAAAAAGGATTTGTTTTTGTTTTACATTATGGCATTTATTGTACTTTTTTTTTTCAAACTTTTTTTCCCAAAAACACAGATAAAACAGTAATATGAAGTTGATCTGGGAAGGAATAACTTTAGATTTGATGGATTTGAATAAAATGAGAGTATAATTTTTAAGGTGTAATATTAGAAAACATTGTCTAATGATTTAACTACACTGCTTTTCCGGTTTCCCCTCCAGTGAGACAAAAACAGATCAACTCTGTCAAAATGTCTCATTTCTGATCATGTTCAAGGTTTGGTTCTGACCTTGCAAGCAACAAACACTGAAGACACTTGTTTCAAAAACAGTCAGTTTTTCAGGCTAGCCAGAGTGTTCCAATCAGCAGCTTATGGGACTGAATCCCATACTCCGTAGATTCTTTCCCATTGTAGTTTGTACAGGCAGTTTCGCTGTGTTGAAAACACTCCAATTATGTCCCTTCCAAACTATATTTATGAATGATATATACTTTAAAAAAGGAACAATACTTTCAATCAGTGGTCTCACCTTCTGCTGGTTTTACCATCCAGCTCATTCATTAAATTTAACTGTTGCAATTAGTAGTTAAAGTTCTGTTTGCACTGCTGTCATACAACATTGACATTTCCGGGATATGTGGCAAATTATCTGCATTCTTTAAATGTCCTTTATATTAGAACAAATATCTACAGACCTCGTCTGCCAAGAATCGAACTTCATATCCGGCTTTGAACAGCATTTCATTCCACAGAATTAAATCGGAGCACATGACTGATCATGCATACCACTGCCTCTAATTACTAATACAACAATGGTCTCATTTCACTTCAATACATGATTGGCACTTGTGTTTTCGCGAAGGAAAGAAATAACAAATCTATGTATAAACCTCTCTTTACAGAAGAGAATAAATGTAATATGAATTAAGAGTATGTCACATCCTGCCTGCCTCACCTTCCTGTCTCTCCCTGACGTGGTCCTGATGAGGCGAGCTTGTTTGTTACCCCTCATTAGTCCTTGTATTTAGTAGCTGTTTGTCTTGTCTTGTCTTGTTAAAGTAGAACCTTCCTCTTGTAAGGCCGCAGGCCTTGCAGGGCCCGTCGGTCTGAGCTCTGGCAAGCCTGCAATGTTCCAGTCAGTGTCCTACAGTACGATAAAGCTCCACCGTCTGCGACAAGACTGGACCCAAATCACCCGATCATTACATCAAAGGGGACACCTCACCCCCACTGAGCAGCCAGAACCCTGCAGCCAAATTCCAGCGACAGGGCCTGGCTGCGTCAAGATACAAATGCATCCTACACTCGCTAACTCACACCAACACAGGGGGTATTACCCCAGACTAACATTAGGGACACATACACCCAAGTT
>JAODKF010000116.1:1091285-1105147 GCA_026779585.1 Mormyrus proboscirostris
GCAGAAATGTAAAGCGCATTGAGACAATGTAATGTTGTGATAACGCGCTATATAAATAAAATTGCATTGCAATTGCATTCTAACACCCTGTATATCTGTGTCTGTGTGTCTGTCATATATATTGTTGTAGTGATACACGTTACATGTTTCTGTTCATGAAAAAAGTATACTGCCTTTTCCCTGCAGTATGACCTCAGATGTGCTCTTGCTTCGTTTTTACACTATTGTTTATCTTTGTTTTGTGTCCCCCATCAGCTGCTTGCTCTGTAGGAGGTCGCTGGATTTCTCATATATGTCCTCCTCCTCCTCCTTCTCGTTTCCATGGCTCTGCATTGGATACAGTCCCTAGTACTTACGGATGACGTCAGTTCTACAAATGGTCGTCAGCTGTGAGAAGACACGGGGCTGAGAGCATTCAGCACCATTTCCACAGGAAGCCCGAGCCGTGTGTTCACCACCTCTACTTCTGAAAGCAGGAACTGTCCATTCAGCACTGTTCATAATGGATGCGGGTTCAGCACCATGGAGAGCAGTCTGAATCTCCTAGGCATGGATGTCTTACAAATTAAACTTCCACTTCCATGCGTTATGGCCAACAAAAGGGCTTTAAATAGAGGCCAACAGAGAACAAAAACACAGCAGGATAGATCTGGTCCACCACTAAAATCTTAATAACTTTCTTTCAAGTGTTTTTGTGGATGTTTTTTAGTTTAAAAAAGTAATTCATAAGAATCTATCACAAAAATCCAAACATTCATAGATGCCATTTGTCTAAAATTGCTTCAGTGTTCCATGAATGTTCATTCAAAGGCACCATCTGCTCTCGTGGCATAAGGCCACCGCACTGCATCCAGTGTACACGCCCCCAAGCACGTGGCAAAGAGCCAATCAAAATCCTGCAATCTCAGATGCACTGCACAAATTTCACTTATGACAATACTTTACTGAAGACACCAAAGTTTTGCTTTAATAATTTATTTTTTTGCCCATCTGTGTAAGGAATTTACATTTGCAAGGCTTGCAAAATCTGTATTTTTCCATTTCCAAAAAAAGATCCCGCATATTATTTACTGACACTCGAGGGTTAGTGACACGGCTGTTTTGAACAGTCTGACAACATGTCAGTCAAAACCTACAAGACGAATATGAATTAGGAGCCACTTACTCAGAGGGCTCTTCTGATAAGCTAAATGTCATATATACATAAAAGAAAGATATTTAAAGTGTAAAAAATCTGAAAAACTAGTATGTTTTCCAGTAATCCAGAATCAGAAATTTTACTGAAATAAATAACATTACTGAAAAATAAATTAAAACGCATTATAATAAAAGAAAATTAGGCCAGACGTGGAAAGGAGGATATACACAAGAATATACACAAAATAAAGCATGTATTTACAGTTTACGTTGCAGTTCCCATGATGGATTTTTCATTGGGTGCCTGCACATCCCCTCCGGAAAAATAAATCATTTTTAGACTATCAGCACCAAATCTGAAATGGAAGTTCTTGCGGTTCTAATGTTAGGCTGCAAGAGTTAGCAAAAGGGGTGCAGGGCAACAAGAACCCGGAACATCATTTTTGGCCACACAAATAAAATATAATTAGTTACAGTGTTTTTAGTAATTTAACTGACACTCTGAGTAGTTTTTCGTATTAATCTGCTGCATCTCAGCTTTCAAATGAGACCATGATTATGCCTGTAGTCTAACTGGATCAAGGGCAGTACGCTTATTTGGGGAATGCCAGTTTGGATATTTTCAGAAAGGGGCTTGGAACAAAACAGGTTAAAATAAGTGTCTGGTCAGCCAGGATTCTGCAGGACAATTTGAGGTCTGGGCACATCTTTACCTACTACAGTAAATGCTAAACGATATGCAGCAAACATCATGAACATCCCATAACATTAGCAAGTAGGTACATGTATGTACCGTAAAAATTCTATATACCACCCAGCCCTAAAAGGTAAAAGTTCTTTATTGGCGGGCGGTGGGGAGGCGGAGGGCGTTCATTTAAAATTTGTCCTCAAGTATTTGAGTCCATTGGTGGTCTTCTGTTGCTGAGAACTGCTTCCAGCATGTCATAATTAAGACTAATGTTGGCTGGGCTTCCTAGGATTTTGTACAGTAAGTTGTGGTCGTGGCCTTGAGGCGGTTTGTCGAGCTGCATAAAAATTTATACAGGATGTAATATTATGTACGCAAGCTATTTTTAGACTTTAAGCTGCTAAAAACTATAAATGTTTTCAATGTAGCTGATACTACAAAATATTTTTTTTAACGTCACCCTGATACTGATTTCTCTCACTCCGTTCTTTACAGCACACTACAATATTCTTGCCTGCCTGTTGCCTCCTTCATATCCAGGACTATTACACACATCACATGTATCTTCTCATCGTAGAACAAGGAACGTACAATGTGCAGCATCACAGTATTCTTTCCAGCGGACTCTTACTGGCTAATTTAGCAGTTATAGTCATTAGCTATAGAGCCCAGTTAGAACACAGGCAGTGATTTTTATATCCATATCTTCACACACATATGCTGTGCCGTGGCTTTTATTTACCGTCAGCTCTCCTACTGTTCAGATAGCAAAATGTTCTGCCTGGTCTTACGCCTGACAATACAAAGACATGTATTTACCCTCATGCAAGATCATCCATTACTGTCTTGTACACAATGCTGGGAAAAAAAAAATGTTATCATCTGTATTATTGTGTCATTTTGAACAGTGGTCTGGTCACATTTGGCCAGAGAAGAAATCATGTGTTATGGCGTTCATTATTAAAGAATATTAATACTCTGACTCCAGTACTTACCCGTGAATTAATTAAAATGATTATGTAAATGTATGAGAAATCCTACACATTTAGCTTGAAGCTAAAACAGGCAATAGCTTAGCCTAATAGTTGGGGAGACTGGGCCTATAAACCCTTTCTGGGCAAACCTCCCACATGCTGTAATCTGAATGGTCTGCAGACTGAGGAGCCTGCAGAGAGGTGAGTAGGTCCATGCAGTGATACATCAGAAATATATACATGGTCTTTTTTCAGCAAGTGGGAGGGTGGGTATGAGTAGCCGCCGGCAAGGGAAAATGTTGCATATAGCTGTTCCCGCGCAAAGAAAATGGTTTTCTTCAGTATCTTTTCATTTAGATATATGAGCTGTTTAGAAGACACCCTGCTATTGCCATAGAGGTCCCTCTGATGCCTCATAAACAGCCAGCACCTAAACAGGCTTCATTAGAAAATGTCTCTCCATTAGAATCAATTACTGTGCTCCGTATAAAACCAAGCCATGTAAGTATATAACGCCCTTTACCGAAAAATATTCCTGATAACCATTGAAAGAGAGTAAAGTTAGGGAAGTTGGTTTAATATAACTTTTGCGATCCATTGGCCTGGAAACATTGTCAAAGTACGCATCATTAGTGTTCCACGCAAATTTGGGAAAAATAAATTGTGTAAGAAGAGATTTATTAAAGATATTTTGAAATTTGCACAGATCATATATTTAATGTACAATTTGATGAAGCTTCTTTAGTTATGTGAAAGCTGCCCCACTCTTTATTAAAATTGGTGATTTATTTCCATACAAACATTTTAGGTGGTTTAGTTACCATGAAATGCCCAGATAGCTTTTGATTTCTTTTCCTCCTCCTGTTAATGTTCAGCAGTTTCTGCATACGGAACTGATTTAAGTGCTTATTTAAATAATAAATTAAATTAAATTAATAATAAAATAAATTAAGTTGCGGGAAAATGAGATCCGATTACAAACGGTCAGTCGAGACGCATGCGGAGAAGCATGTTAATGTCATGCATGAACATGAGCTATATTTGCTAAATACGGATGTATTTAGTGCTGCCCCCTGGTGATCAGATCATTCAGGATGCATGTTAATATCAGGTGTGAACAGGGCCATAGGAGTACATAGACCATCTAAAGACCTTAGTCTTTCTACAGTCAGGAAGGTGTATATAATGTTTAAATGAAAAACCTGTAATGGCATCGTCTCTCTTCCCCAGAACGATCTTTGGTGATCACATGGGACAGAACGATCTTTGGTGATCACCTGGGATACTTCCTCCAGGCATCTGTTGTCTATACCCCTTTTTTCTCACAAGGTCATGGTTTTGAAGGTGCCAGTGAATCTGGAGTCTGTCCTCCCAAGCAGAGGACTCACAGTTGGGGAGCTACAGGGACAGGATGCCAGGAGAGTATTCCAAGAGGTCAAAAGATAAATACCCACATTAATCTACACCAGAATAATGGATCACACTCACCCTATTGAAGCTCTGAAAGTCACTAGATAACAGTCATTGAATATAATACTATTGCAGCTTCCTATTCAAAACAAGTGGTATCCTTTTCTTAATTGGGTAGGTTGTTTCCAAAAATAAATCCATCCATCTTCAATACCCACTTGTCCTATACAGGGGTCCAGAGCTTGTCCCAGAAGCCAAAGGCACAAGGACTAACCCAGGGTAGTGCACCAACCCATTGGAGGAAACCCACCATTAACACCTAAGAACAATTTGGCAAATACAAATCAGGGTTTTGGACTGAGGAAGGCAACCGGAGAACCCATAGGGAACCCCTCGGGAACATGGGGAGAACATGCAAAGTCCACACCAAGAGCTTCAGATTTTTTATTTGTATTTAAGAGAAGCTTTATGTATTTTGGCTTTTGGTCCACTTGTGGGTGATGATGTGTGTTTTGTATTTGTATGCTTGTATATGACATGTTTTGGGTCCACCTGCAATAGGAGTGATTCCTGATCCTAGTACCTGTCACTCTTCAGCACCTCCTCGAAAGTGGCCTCAAATACTAAAAACTGTACTTTTATTAAAGTAGTGGCCTGTTAGGAATTTACTCTTTTTTCCACAAAATATAACTCCTGGCCTTTAGCATGAATAAAGACGTCTGGGATTTTGTAATTAAAGTTTTTTCACCTTCTGGAATTCTTAATCTCTTATCCATCTCATGAAGCAATATTTGACTTTAACCTTTCAGAGCTGAACTATTATAATGAGCTTTGTCTTGCATTGCAGATTAACATAGATTCAACCAAAAAGTCAGATGAAAGTGAAAGATTAAATGAAAGTGAATAAAACTGTTGATAGTGTTTTCTTATCTGTTATCTGTAATAAACCATTTATCTTTAGAAATGTTCTTTTAGTCACAAATGAATAATAAATGTTTTTACAATAGGCTCCTTATCAACTCAACAATTTAGATAATTATTTGATAATAATTGTTATTTGTCATAATGCTGATCATCAAGCTATAGAATACATCAATATATATCACCAAGTGGTCAGTCTCATCAACATCCAAAACGAAATACAGTTGAATCTGGTAATGAATGAAATCGATCAATGCAGGTCAGCAAATTTTATCATTGGGGAAACCCCTGCCCCACTGCACCCCCCAGGTGCATATTTTATGAGGTACAGTACTGATGGAATTTGGCCCTCACTTAAAAACGGACCCAGCCCTGGTATACATACTAAGATGCCCACATTTGTTCTAAATTTGATAAACAACCCCTTACACCATGTACAAAAACTGCCGACTTCACTCAGTATCACCCAATGCCCGTGCAACTCATTTCTCATACAAATGCCATAAACATGCATGTGCTTTACATTCTGACATTTTGAAACAATCATAGTGTGTAATAACACGCTGCTGACTGTCATGCATTCTGCAATAAGGGATTATCTGAATCAGCACACTGACAGTAATTAATATCTGTTGATTTGCATAATTGTAGTTCAGTGGTAAACTGCAGAAGACTGCATAACAAGTTGTATAAGTGTTGTCCCCATTTGCAGTAGAGTGTGGTTCCTTTCAATCAGTCAGTTTCACATTTCAATCAGGAACAGGAACATGTGTCAGTTTAGGGTTTGATTTGATAGTTACTATGTATAAATATGTTTGTAGATATTTCTCATATATACAGTGGTACCACGACCTACAAACAGCCCTGTTCACGAACAAATCGGGTCGTGAACCAGATGTTCAAAAACTTTTTGTGTCGGTTTGCGAACCATGTTTCAGGCTGCGAATACAAACATCCCCCAAATGGGTCCATTGAAAGCACCCCAAAGAACCACCCGAAACACGAAGAAGTGTACATTATGAATGTTCGTGGAATAAAAAACTTGTATGTCTTTATCTCTTCAGAGGTTGAATATCTGAAAAAAAATAGAGAGAAAGGACGTTCTGTTAAAGCGGTACCTTTCAGTGATTCATAAACCTGTTTGTGATGGTTTTGAACAGTCAGATATCTGAACATAAAACTACAGAATTTCATTAATACTGTAACATAAATTATTAAGTAACTCCTATTTAAGTGTTATATTCTCCATTCACACATAATGGAAACTGCATATTGTTTGCTTACAGTAGAAGTTCATCGCCATACAACGCGTGTCATCACGAAATGTACACGAAAATTTTAGGCATATGAAAATAATGTATAGTATAATAAAAAAAATCACATTTTCAAAATTACTGTATTGATTTTGACTGTTAGTCTTTTAATGTTAATTGTTTAGGGGGGGTGTTTTGTGGTTCTTTTCCGTGTTTTGGCATCTTTAGAGCGACCAGCCCATCAACAAGCATATGCTCAGTTGTACTGTTTTATTTAATTTAGAATTACTTAGCATTATTTGCATATTTTAATTATTCTAATTATTAGTCCAATTTTGATTAAGGATCAAGACAAAGTCTATCAATGAATCCGTTATCCATGTTGGCCTGTGAAGGCTGGCCGAAGTCCATCAGTAAAGCTTTTGCTCCACGCTGGGCTGTGTCAGGTGGCCATGAAGGCTGCACCCACAATATTTTATATATATATGTGTGTGTGTGTGTGTGTATGTGTGTGTGTGTATAAGCACACTCCTGTGCATCAATGAGAAGTCATCACCAAATCCTGCGTTCACAACCTGAAATGGGCTAGGTCAGAGGTCCAAGACAATAGGACTTTACCATAGGGACAAAAACCAACTCCTTAGTCCCTTAAAGGATTAACTGTAGGGCCTATGCTGGGCCATCAAAACTAATCCAATGCCTCACATCCTAACCGTTAGCCTAACCCTAAGCCTAAACCTAACCCTAAACCTAAGCCTAATCCTAACCTGCACTTTCTTAGCTCCACCCAGGTAACCACATTCTGGATTCTGTCAGGGTCCTCAGTCTAATCAGCATTGACTGGGCCCCATGCATCATTTGCCTTGGATATACAATGCATTAGCCAATCCCAGCCTCATTCTGTGGTTACTGATGCATGCTTTTATTATTTTGAAGACTATAGCCCCAATGTTTCTGGAAGTGGGGAACAGTGCCATAATTCCCCAAAATGATTGTAGCATCTCTGATAATCACAGAGAGCACCAGTCTAGTCTGTCTCAAAAGGGTCATAAATTTACAATTTGAAAGTTACTTGCAGGTGTCTGCAACTTTCTGGAGTCCTTTTGCAAATGCTTGCTAAATTCACCCCCAGATCCTAGGAAGTTTGTTTCTCTGAGACACAATAAAGAAAATGGTGTGTGAGTGTGTATGTACTGTATGTGTGTGTCTGAAAGGTGTGTGAGTGTGGGTGAATGGTGTGTGTCTCTGTGTGAATAGTGTGTGTGTGTGTGACTGTACCCTGTGGTGGCTTAGTGCCCCATCCTGGGTTGTTCCCTGCCTTGCACCCAAGGCCTCGGTTATAGGCTCCAGACCCCCCACAACCCTGAATTGGACAAGCAGTTTCAGAAAACTGATGGATGAATGGACAATGTTAACATTATGAAGATATGAATAAAAATGAAGTGCTCTTTAATATTGTCTTTGTAGGATCTTGGCAAAACTAGAAAAAATTCCTTTTGAATTGAATGGATCATTATTATCCTGGTTAATAATAATGAATTATGCTGTCAAACAGTTAATTTACTTTTAAAATAGGTATGCTTTTATTTCAAAAACTATTATTACACATCGTCAGCCAACTCCTGCCTCGTGAAGTTAATATAGGCATCTTGTTTCAGGAAAAAGTAATATTTAGTGAATATCACTTACGTTCATGAAAACAGACCATGCAGTAATTGCTTAAAGGTTAATTTGCTTAGCTGAGAGATTAGAACACATTTTTATACGCTCATTTTCTACAGATTAAAGAATTCCACAGAGCAAATTTTATTTTTCAAATTGAAAAACACAGTCTAATTTAATACACAGAATTACATTTACACATTTAAATGTTTCAGACAGTAGAGGAGAGGAACAATCATGTCAACACTGTTCTGTCTTTATTGTAAACGGATGCATCTACTTACTACAGGTTAATATAGTATGAACTTCATTTCATACAGTTTTAATAAAACATTTTTGTCAATAATTTTAATTTTTTTTTGCAATTCCAAAGTTAACATGAATTGCAGGGTGAACAAAAAAAAAATCATTCTGTCACCTTCAACAAGTAACTGTCCAGAGCTGCATACCTGGCAAAAGATGAGCTCAGGTATGTAAATGAGCTCTGAATGAACAGAGTGACGACTGAACCAGGTTATGGCCAGGAAAGGAGAGCCAGGCTCACATTCATCCGCCATTCCGGCTCCTTCCAGAGTGTCAGATAAATCAACCTGCCTATCGATGATCTATCTGCTGAGGCATTTGGGCCTAACCGGCTAAATCAACAGATATACTAATTTAGTTCTTTCACACTACTTTTAAAGATTGTCTTGGCCATCCTCTGTGGACAAAACCTTACATTGCATGGAATCACTCTTCCCAAAAATTAGTTTAAAAATATCAGCTTCCTGACATTCTATTGAATCTGCCACAGTTTAAAGTCTGTTACTTTGTTCTTCCTGTATAATGCCTTGATCATATAAATTCACCGTATATCTTTTACCCCAGTAATGTATTGGCATATTCGACTTACCTGAGGGTCCACTACAATTCTAGGATTTCTCTTCACAAATTCAAGACCTGTGTTTCTGTGCTGCATGATACGCATTAATATTAAATTCAGCTGCTCGTAGCTGCTTGCATGAGAGCTATACAGCCTTGGAAAAATGCTAGAGTTAGGCAATAAATGTATACAGCACTTAAATCATATAGCATAGCAAAATTAGAGATTATGACCTGTTTTATGTCTCTCCAGATAAATAATGTTACAGGAGAAATCAATCAATGTGATATCTGAAGAGAAAAATTCAGCCAGAGAAACAGACATCTTAAAGACACACAGTCCTCCTTATATGCATATAATTTGTAAACCTCCAGTCCTTCTTATGGAGGTATTATTGGTGCAAAACACCTGAGCATCTTTAACAGTGCAATCTGCAGCTGTAGAAGAGAGTCACACATGGAACAGCTGCCCAAATGAGTTCCTTTGATTGGTCAAAAGAGTACTCGATCTGATCTCCGAATAATGCCCGCCCCTGGCCCTACAGGTACGTAATAATTTTGCGCCAAATTTCGCTGAGATATTTGGTGCGAAAGTAAGAGCATGCGAGAGAACGGTACTTCAGATAGAGCAGTTGCGATTACTGCAATTACTGCGATTATTTTTCTGCTAGAAAAAAGGCCAAGAAAGAAATATAGTTGCGAGAAAATGTTCTATGTGTATGCAGCTCTAATTGTACGAATTCACGAACTAATATGCCAATGTGTCGCTTTTGTCCATAAGTTCACATTTTTGGATTACGTGTGTGCGAATGTGTTTTGCACCATATTTACTGCGACAAGTGTAGCAAAACTGCGAGTGTATGAGTTTCTTAGTTTGTGATGCGCGGAATAGGATTTGTGCACCTGTAATGAAGAATTTGTGAAGGTGCAACCGTTGTGTTGTGTTTGTGGAAATCCTCTCACTTCAAATTTACTGATACACGTGTGTGTCTCTTTTCTACAGCTACAGATTGCACTGTTTCAGATGCTCAGGTGTTTTGCACCAATAATACCTCCATACCTTCTCTTTCCCATCTCATCTATTTACATAACCCATGTTGTTCTCATCAGAGCTTCACAATCTGCCTCAAGAAATGGCAAGATTGATAGTTGAGTATAAAGAGTCACAGTCACAGAATACTCAATTGATTGGTTGAAACTAAATCTAGGTTTGGATTTTTACTTTCTGGACCAGAAGTCTCCACCTCTGAGGAACAGGTACAATTCCCCCCACCCCCCCCCCCCTCGCAGACTCCCCGCTAATGTCAGTTATGCACTAACAGCATCAGGCACCCACACCTATGTCTTGCTAGTAACTACAGAACTGACAGTTCGTGTAGCTGGGATCTGGGCTTCAAACGTTTCATGAATTTCTTATAGGCCTAGTTCTGTGTTAGAGTATGAGCTCATATTGTAAATGTCAGGCTTTCACTCGTCATACAGAGAGTGGTCATAATAATGACTGTAGTATACAGCGCTCACAGTTTTCTAATATGATTGTGGAAGGCCAGCTTAATTCACACGTGCGATGCTGCAGGTGACGGACCACCCAGAAGTCCATCACCTTCCTGGGTGAGCTTCTGCAAAAGCCTTTCTTGTAGAAACATGCTCACACGTCAGACAAGCCTTCAGATCAGGATGTTGCAGAAACACGCCGTAATGCAATCTCTTCTGTAAAAATGGGTTCAGTGGGACATGTGTTATGAATAATCAAACAATATTGAGCAATAAACACTGGCTTTTGGGATGAGGTTAATGATTGCCAGGAATAAAGCTTTGAGCTGGGGGCTTCGCCAACGGCAGCTGCAGCCAATCAGAGTAGGCCTCTAGTCTCTGACATTTCCTCTTGTAATTAAAATCTCGATTTGGGGTGGGGTTCTATTTATGGTGTGAGGTTAATGATTTCTCAAAGATGTGTTGTTTTGTCATTTCAGATCCATTATCCGAATGTGGTTTAATCTGTCAGAATTCCATGCCCATTTTGGCACCAACAAGGCCTTAATTAGCTGGGTTCTAATTGCAATAATTATCATCTTCCTCCAGAGGCAATGTAAATGGGGGGAGGAGGAGCAGAAATCAATATCTCTGTCTACGGATGTCTGTAAGGAGACAAAACCATCTTAAGAGTGACCTTGAGACTATGAGAGTGCTAAGGGCTGTAAATCCCCGAGAATGTTATTGTTTACCATTAATGGAGAATAATCCTTCTTTCAACCACTTAGTACTCACTGTCAGAGTCACATGGGGGATGGATATAAGGGCTGGGCGATACGACAATACTATCGGTAATCAAATATATCAGAGAAGTAAAGTTGGTGCTGGTATCTGACAGTCACTATCCGGCGATTATCGCATTTGCTGGGGAAGTAGTGTTAGGATACACACAAAGCCAGACAGATTCATGATTTGGCTTTGGCTTTCCGTTCACCCTTCTAGTCTACGTTTCCGATGCAGTTAAAAAATTACCGCAGCGTTTAACAAGCATTGCCCATTGCAATAACAGTCTGTTCGCCAGTCTGAATGTCAGCTGTCAGAATGTCAGCTGTTCAAATGTAAAGCTCCTGGTGGGAATTTCAAGCTTCCTAACTTATTCGAGTTGGTCGAACAAGACAAGTGTTTTCCATTGTTAATTCCTTTTCAAGATAAGAACATCGCTTACAGCCTTTGTAGTCTAGCTAGATATTCCTTTGCAGCCTGTTTTATTTTTGGGAGGGTGTGGCTTTTACAGGCTATAGCCAAAATTTGAGTTTAAAAATAAAAAATCATTGACAAGTTGTAGATGAACTAGTCTAGGCTATTAATTAGGTTTAACTTTGTCTGTTGTATTGTGCAGACTGTCCCGTATTGAAAAATAAAATGCCGTATCTAGTATTGGATCAAGAAAAAACACTATTTGCCCCATATGTTTTGAACACCCATCTTGGCAAATTTTATCATGGGGAAGGGGGGGCTCACCTTGCATTCTGTATACATATAAAATATAAATGCGTGAGGTAATGTATAGCTGCAACTATTGATCTAAAATGGCTACTGACCATGCCTGCATCAATGGTTGGGGTGGGGGGGTGGGGTAGACACAGAGGTGGAGATTTCAGATACAGAAAGTCAAACTCCAGACCAAAATTATACTCAACTGGTTGGTTGAAACAAAATCTTGGTTTGGATTTGTACTTTCTGGACCTGAAATGTCCACCTGTGGTTAGACAACTCAATACATCATCTATCCATATATTTTTAAATATCTTATATTATGATTGGAGATAAACTGAGCTACTGTCAGAGGCCACATGTGACACAGCAAACTGATGCAACTAATTTAGGGAAATTTAGGAAAATCCTGTTGGTTCTTTAAAGATACCCATCTCTCCTTTGCCCAGACCTCACCTGATTTTCTCTGGCCTGGCAGCTTACAGACCTCACCTGATTTTCTCTGGCCTGGCAGCTTACAGACCTCAACTGATTTTCTCTGGTCTGGCAGCTTACAGACCTCACCTGATTTTCTCTGGCCTGGCAGCTTACAGACCTCGCCTGATTTTCTCTGGGCTGGCAGCTTACAGACCTCGCCTGTTTTTCTCTGGGCTGGCAGCTTACAGACATTGTCTGATTTTCCCAGCTATCATGGCATTTCTTAGAATCGTGTTATGCTGTGTTTCTTAATCTTAACAGCATTGTACTCTGAGATCCACTGCTTGCCTAACTTGTATCTCAGCAACATACAGGCCCCCATATTTGGGTCCATGTTTGTAAATCAACAGGTCATCAGCTTCACTCGTGACCAATATATTGCTGGCTTGAATTCCAGCCCTAGTCCAGCTACAACAACCTTTCTTAGGTTGGTTCAGAAACTAGAGCAAAACAGAATCAGAGGCCCTATTGTTTATCCAGCTGTGGTAAATGAGTATGTTGTATAATAAAATGATAGAAGATTGATTAATTGAGAGCTATAGTTATGGGGTTAATTAATAAACACAGCTGTAAAACGTGATAAGATTGGCCAGTGCTGTGATGCTGACACTGCAGGTCAACCTGAGCTTGATAGCATTACTGAAATCTTCAGAGTTGAATTTGGACTATTATTGGCACAGAAATGCAATTTTATATGAACTGAGGTGAAGGAATTGACTATTATTTCCCCATAAGATGTTATGTTAAGCACAAGACTTACAAATGCATTAGAGAATAATCCCCATTCTAACAATAAATGTAGCGTAATTCATGAAATGACAGCAAATCACTCACTGATCATAATATACTTACTGTAATGCTGTTCGTCTGTAACGCGCTGTGACTGCTCCATGATTGTTGTTCATCTGCAGTTTATGCGTTAAAGTTAATTTGGTCAGTTTTTAATGCTAGCTATGACATAGAGAATTATTTTCTATTTTTTCAATTCTCCAATAGAATCACAGTAATTGGCAAATTTTGTCCAATTTTTATTCCCCTTGGTGACAGTAATGAAATATTTTTTGGAGCAGGAAGAAAGTAAGGAGCAAAAAGGTTTTTAGCAGAAGCTGCTTTATGAAGCATCCAGGTTATTGTTCCATTTCCAAGTCCATACAAGTTCATACAACTTCTCCTCTGTGTCACTGAACCGTTAAATTAATATTTACTATTTAAAATGAAGAGCTTTCATTCATTTTCTCCTGCAATTTCTTTCATGCGAGGTAATTTAAGATTCATCACTTTATGAATGGCTATGACCATCCATTGATCTCTCTGCTCATTCAGTCTATGCCACATGGCTGAAGGGACAAATGATTGTGTGGATGATGTGCGCTATTACCATGCTGTATGCTAATAAAGTCAGGTGCCAAGTCTCATTTTGTGTCCAGACAGACTCTCTTTCCATACCCCCCTGCCCCGCCCCACCCTAACCCTACCCCACCCCATACCACAGCAGCACACGGACCTGGGTCT
>JAODKF010000116.1:1117562-1150706 GCA_026779585.1 Mormyrus proboscirostris
TGTAGCTCAGCACGCTGGGGGGGCTGTGAGAGGAACATGGCACAGGTCAGCTGTAAGGTGTAGCTCAGCACGCTGGGGGGGCTGTAAGAGGAACATGGCACAGGTCAGCTGTAAGGTGTAGCTCAGCACGCTGGGGAGGGCTGTAAGAGGAACATGGCACAGGTCAGCTGTAAGGTGTTGCTCAGCACACTGGGGGGGCTGTAAGAGGAACATGGCACAGGTCAGCTGTAAACAGAACTGTCTGAAGCGTAGGGATGTCGGGCTCGGTGCTCAGCCTAAATCTCAAATATTTACCGTCTGGGTCACTGCTACTGTGTCTTTTCCTGTCTCCATCAAATTCATCTTAATATTTTGATAAAATGTTAAATGATTAATTTTAAAGACTGAAATAATCATAATTAATAATAATAACATGAATACCCCAGATCCCCAGCTGGGATTAAGGGATTTGGAGGATGGATGGATGGATGGATGGATGGATGGATGGATGGATGATTATTAATATATATTTCATTCATCATGAAATCACAATGGACCTCAAGCTTGTTTCACTTTGTTTCATTTTTGTCTGAGTGGATTTTTTCCAGCACAAAGCTAAGTATTAGCAAGGAGTTCCATGATGTTTTATGGTTTTACTTTGTCTCAATCTACCATAATCCATTATAGAAATGAATAATATAATATTGACATTTCAAATAAATCTTTGAAAAAGGTACCAAATTAAGCTGAAGCCTTATCTGCTGTTGCTCCCTCACAACACTTGCTAACTTCTACTCTCTGTTTCCATCCTGTTAAATGTCTAACATGAAAAAACAACATTCCTGTGCAATAAGGATTAAACTTCTACCAAATAAAAACTGTGAATCTTCACATTTGTCATTTGAAGATATATTTGTTTGATTTTCATTTTTAATTTTAAGGTGTTTTGTAATAAGGCATCTGATGGGTTTAGAATAAGGCACAGCATAGCAGGAATGAGCCGTTGTTTTATTGAAATCTACTTTCTTAAATGTGGCTGCTTCTGCTGCCCAGCATAGCCATCAGAACCATTTTCCCAGTCCCCCTTTTCCTCGCAGCTACTGGCTTTGCCTTAACACATGCAGTAGTCTAATTTTATACTGTGACATGGCCACTTTACCTCAGCTTGTGTATTCTGAGCGAGATGGAAATTGGAGGGCATAGCGTTTCTCAGAGTGCAGCTGAAATCAGTGCTGCAGACCACCTGGTCTCCGAGGCCAGAGAAAAGCTCTTGCAGCAGTTTCAAAGATGCTGTAGAATCTTCCAGAGAATGATGGAAGTAAACAGGAGGACGTAAGAAATGGGGCTGCCAGCCGTGCTGTGCAGGGGCCAGCGTGTCGTTGGCTTTCAGCTCTTACCTAATAGTATTATAGCAAATGTTTGAACAGAAATGAACCAAACCTGGTATATTCCTTGTAACCTGCAAAACCACAATGCTTAAACACCAATGATCAACTCGGATCCAGGAGGAAATGGAAATACTTATCGCCAACTCTTGAACATCAATTCATGTGAATTCATGTTGCAGGTAAACCACAACTGCGTCACCTAATGATAGGACAACAGCTCCTCAGCAAATACATATTTTCATATATTCCTACAATTTCCATTATTCATCAGGCTGTTCTGAAAGATTTGGTAAAAAAAATAAAAGATGAATACCTTTTGATTTGGGCTTTTTTTTGTTCCCTGATTTTAGGCTGAGCATGAGGCAGTGCAGAACCCTGGAGGGACTGATGATGAGAAAAGATCAATATTCATTGTAAATGGAACGTGTCTTACCCATGAGTCATCTGGACTTTGATAGGAAAATGTCAAAATCTACAATTCATTTTTTATATAAAGCGGTGGGCAAAAATATAAGCACTATGTTAAATGTGTTTACCGGGTACTAAGCCTCTACAATTACCTTACAGACCTTGTGTGTATAACCTTCCGATTTTGTATGTACAAGAAGGTGGAATCTTATTAGGTATTGCAAAGTACGGTTTCTGAGTGCGACCTCAGCGGCATAGCTCAGGCTCCCGTCGTCAGCGTGCTTCACTTACAAAGGCCACCGAGTTTGTTAGAGTGTCACAAGTAATGGTGTGAAAGCTGACAGCAGCCGAGCGAACAAGCCGGAGAGAGTCATTAGACAAAGTGCAAAGGGTCTCTTTTGGGAGGGGACATCTCCTTTTTTGGAAGCACTGAGACGCAAAATCCGAGAGAGTAATGACGTGCAATTCTCATGGATTTCAGAGTGACTGATGGAGCTGCCTTGATGGACAAAAATGACTGGAAGGAAACTTGGCTGGGTGTGATATTAAAATCGATGGTGTCACCATGACTGGTTCACTGGTGTGAGGAACGGGGGAAATAGACCCTGGGGTAGTGGCGTGTTCTGGACATATGAATGCAGTCGCTCAGAAAGTGTTCTGCTGGATTCGTATTGACTTCAGACTCTTGCCACAGGTTGTTTTTACCCTGGTAATGTTCTGGTTCCGTGCATGTGGAACAGAGCTTAGTCAATTTAAGCTCGGCTGAAAGATTAATGGAATTCTGACTATGATATTAACAGCAGTGACAGTTTGGATTTGGATACATATCCAAACATATATATATATATATATGTTCTGTGACCACCTCTGCTGCATATCAACATGAAACTTAACTGATTTTCTCTTGAATTATATATAAGAAATGTTGCTATAATCAAATGATTTAGATATTTGCCATTCCATTGTCTGCTGATTTTTATCTGTTTTGTTCCTAGCCATGTTTACTATGCATTACAAATGCTCTATGAAGCTCTCACCCATAATGCATTATGATGGTCAGTTTAAGTCATTATAATCCCTTATGAAGGTATTTATAGTGCATTACATATGACAGCTTCATAGAGCATGTATAATGCATAAACAACATGGCCATAATGTGTTATGCCTTTCTATGAATAGTTATACAGGTATCTGTCTTTATAATTTATGAATGCATTATGAACGTATCTATAATGGATTATACATGAGTGCTATAAGTAAAGTGTTACTAATATTTTTTATCACAAGTATACATCTATTCTAATATAAGTCTAATACAAGTCTGCCTGCAAAGAGCTTACTGGCACACAGATGGTCTCAGGGACCAGAGCTGGATCATTTGCAGGCAGAATAATGTGCTTTATCTCCTTTTTTTAATGACTGGCCCTTTTTTGTATTATATTAATAACAAAATGCTCAATGGCCACTCTCCCACGCCAAAGGCATGTTAAATCTTACACTTGGCCTTCAGTACCTGCTACTATGGGCTACTGGCACTGCTTTAGGATCTGTGGCACTGCCATGCAGACATTATCCCACTGACACCAGTGCAGCAGTGTCACTGGAGGAGAGCCTACAGCTCAATCCGAACCCCGATCTGCACGCCAAGGTCTCGAACCCCACAGGCATGTATATTCATAGTTGTATGTTTTCTTAATCCTGCATGTTGTTTATATCCAGGACAAGCCTGGGAGGTGACAATGCAGGGTGACGAGCCCGGAGAACAGTCCTGGGGACAGACTAATACACAATGGGCCATTTAGGGGCACCAGTTAACCAAACTACATGGTTTTGGAAAGTGGGACGAAATTGCAGTGGGCAGACAAATCCAGAGAGAACACTCTGAGTGCGCCCACCGAGCCTGTGTACCACTCACAGCAACAATAATACATCATTACAATTTATTTTTTAATTATATACAGAATCAATTTACATTTTAAAATAAAGACTAATAGTCTTAAAATAAAGACTAATAGTCTTAAAAGACTAATAGTCTTAAAAGACTAATACTTTGACTAAAAAAGATGAATTCATCAACCAAGATATGCCTCCATTTTATTCTTAATCTTTAAATAAGACCAGGGGTGTCGGAGATGCATGGATACCCCGGCAGATTCAGGGGGCCCAACGCTTTACAGGGGCCCCTGAATATGAAAATATGGGTGGGCCCACAATTTCCAGGTACGCCCTTAGATCAGACTGGTACACTTATGACATAATAATAATTATATATATATATCGTGGAATAGATAGTAAAAATCATACATATCATGTGAACATGAGCAGGATGTACTAATTTATCACCATGTTTGACTCTGGAAATGAATTAATAAAATGTGACCACAATTTAACTAAAACGAGGAAACAAATTAGTAGAATGTGCCCATGATTTAATACATTGTGGGAATGAATCAGTAAAATGTGGCCACGATATATATTATTTTTATCATTATGTCATGCAGACTGGAGAATGTAATCAGAATTCAAAGTTCAGGAATGTCCAAGGAAAAAGGCGTTTAGCTGAGATCCTCCGGTGCTTTGGTTCCCAGCACTGACTGACGCAGCCTGCCGAAAGCATAAAGAGCCAGCATTGATTTCATCTTGTGCCCCTGCAGAGAAGAAAAGAAAGAAAAAGAAAGCCCATCATTAATGATGACGATGAAACGGCCGTCCCTAAACAAATCCGATCAACAACACCAGCGGTGAGAAGATGGAGGGTTTAATCACAGAGGTGTGAGCAGCCACGTCTCAACCATTCAGGCAGCTTACAGAAAACATGCGAAATGACTGAGCCGTCGAAAGGTCAACTTTCAGTGGTACTGTAGATACAGTACGAAGTATATTTCAGTGGGTTTTAAGTTTGAGCTGTAACTATAGATAAAGATAAACGTTAAAAGATTTATTTTTCTTAAACAAACCCAAAAAAAGCTACACATACAAAAGGTGCAATTCTATGTATGATTTAAAGGAGTTAATTTTGTAGCTGGGGTGGCATGATGGTGCAGTGGGTATCAGTGCTGCCTCACGGCTATAGCACCAGTGTTTGAGTCCCTGCTCTGGCACGTGTCTGGTGTTTGCATTATCTTATCATGCGGGAAACTTTTTTGCCAAACTGTCCATAGCTGTGAGTATGTCTGTGCCCTGCGATGGCTCGGCTTTGCACCCTTAGCTTCCGGGAAGGAACGTGGGAACCACGAGGACGTGACCCCCCAATGTGTAATTTGGCTTCATTCACCCACCAACCCCAAATAAACTGCTACAATGCACAGCACAGGTACAGAATATGGATAGAGTCCATGGTGGATTCAGCCAGATTCCCCTACTTCTCTGTTGTTTCTTGTCTACATGCACGGTATAAATTGACAAAATCGAATGCATTTTCCTCAGATTTAGGTCTTGCTTGTGCATTTGAGCATTCAACTTCCCCAAGTATAACTCGTCCATCTTCTGTGTCACTTATGTAGTACAGGGTCTCAGTGAGCCTCCAGCCTTTCACAGGAAGCACAGGGCTTGAAGAAACTGAAAACCTTGAACTCACCTACACACAACCATGCACTAAGTGTTTCCGACCTACAGAGGCACCCAAAGAACATGCAAACTCCAAACTGTCAGGGGCAAGATTCAGATCAAACCCACTGAAGGTGTTTAGTGACAGGATTACCCAGTGATTCATCCTGACAGCCAATGGTGGAATGTACTCCTACAAAATGTGAGTATGGTAGCCATTGTCCTGTTATATTTCTAGGTGTACATTACTAAAACAATCCAAAACAGGGTCCAGCACCATGTATATACTCTGGTTTCTTTCACTTAATTAATTACTTTGTGAAACGATCCATTCAATTCTATCTCCTCTCTCACACAAGTGGTTGGGAGGGGGAGCTGATTAATTCCTTTAATCTTGTTTAATTACCAGACTTCTCTTAATGAGGAAATAACATTTAATGAGTATCAGATGTGTCATAAGTCGTTGATTACAATGATTCTTTAAGAGGTTTTTGGGTTCTTTGTAAGATTGTTGTTGTTTTTAACTGGTTTCCTGACAGATAATTTGATTTAAAGTGAATGCAGATTTACCCATTTATGCAGATTCGCACTTAGGTTAGAAAAAGCCATTCAGGTTAAGTATCTGCAGAGAGCTCTTTAACAGGACATGGCCCCTGACTTTGTTTCTTTGGAAGTCCAGTTCATTTATCACTAATCCACTTCTTTGATGCACATGGCTTGTCCTCATTATAAATATTTTTCATTACTTAACCTCTTTATTTAGCAGGCAATTTTATCCAAAGTAATTTAAAATCGAGGCCCTTGCTAAAGGGCTCAATGGCGAAAAAATTCTGCTGACTATGAGATTGGAACCAATGACCTTCTGATCACAGACACAGAGTGTCCCCGGGGATGAGGTAAAACCTTACCCTAACCCTAACCCACAGAGCTTACACACTGCCCCCAATTAATAGGCTGTTTTACTGTATTGTATTTTCTGTTACATGATGCTTTTGCTGACAGCCAAGACGCTCGGCTCCTGGCTTCTGCTGTCTGTAACCGTTCACATGACATTTGTGAGATATACACTTGGACTTCCGCCCTCAAATTCCTTCCCCTGCCCTCTGTCTGGCATCGTTAAATCCAGGTTTCTCGCTTTTTCTTTTTTTAACCTCGGCATGCTTCGTTGGCACCACTTTGACAAAGTACAGAACAGCTGTCATTTTTGCGTTCGCACTTTCCTCCACACCTATAGCCTAGCAGCCAGTGCACTAACCTCCTCCGGAGGGCTGTTTTTTCTGGGGCGGGGGGTAGAGCTCTGGTGTAATGCGGTTTAGCTTCAGGGGAGCCTTACCTGCAGCAGGTCTTGTTGGAATTTTATTTATTTATTTCGGTAGCACACTGCAAAACCCTTCGTTATTACAGAGCACTCTGTAAATAGCCCCCGTACTCATTCACCTGGAAATAAAATGAGAAGCGATACAGCAATATGATAGGTGCGTGTTTTTTGTCTTGTGTCCTAAATTGAGCGCTGGCTCTGATTTCGCTCTCCTGTCAGTACATCTGGAGTATGTATGTATGGGCATGTCAAAAGATAAAGCACAATGGGGTCTGTGTTACTTCTCCCCATCGAATCATATCTGACTGCCAAACTAATTTTGTGCAGTTGGTAAGGTAAAAAATTTCAGTACAGCTAGTAGAAACGCTTCTACCATTTAATGCCCTTATTTTTTCAGCCGTTCATATTTATAGGGAAAAAATGGCGAGACACGCACATAACTTTGTGGAACTCAATTTCGTCTTCGGAAATAATATTCACTGATAAATATGACTGACACCTCGTTTTTGTTTCTTCACCATGTCGGCGAAGGAGAGAAGCGATACCGGGCTGAATACCCGCGCGTGTCCGCGACTCACCACGCTGTCGCCCGACAGATTCAAAACCGCGCCGACGAGCATTAGTCAGAGAGGAATTTTAATAACCTCACACTGAGATTGTGAGATGGGTTGATATGCTCAGTCAAGCGGGCTCATCTGTCAGAATTAGCTTTGTTTTTCCAGACAGCAAAGCAATACATCTGTGTTTACTATTATTCACTTTCTCATTTTGTCTCAAAATTAAAGCCCTCCCTCATCTAGTGTTAGGAAAGACCAACAAATAAACTTGATAGGCACATTAATAAAGGGACAATATAAATCTTACTGATACTGCTGTGTATAAAAATTAATTAATACTCACTTTAAAATATGAAACTTTTTATCAATGATCAATAAACCAATAAATCACCCCTAAACTAACCAAGCCTGCTAAATTGTGATTAATAAGAAGCCCTGTTAAAGCAATGAAAGATGCTCACTGATGCTGAGGCAGGAATTGTGTAAAGCTACATTTAAAACAAAGTTTAATGAATGTTTTGGTTTGAAGACAATTAGGGGACAGCATGTGGCCTTATAATCAGAAGGTCATCAGTTCAAACCCTGCCTTGGTTCACCTGCAGGTCCTCGAGCAAGGCCCTTAACCCCCAACTCCCTGGGTGCTGCTACAGGTGGCAGCCCTTTGCAGACAGTCTACTTTACAAAGATCACGCTGGGAGGTATAAAGACACTTTCCCCATGGGGATCAATGAAGTATAAAAAAAATACACATTCCTGTGATCAACCGAATCACCGCAGTTGCGGGGGGGCTGTGTGTCAGGAGGATGTACCTACAATCAGCACTGATTTCACCACTGGGCATCTTAGCAAGGACCTCAACCTCATTTAATCTGACCCTGCTTTCTCAAAAGTATATGTTGCTTTCAATAAAAGTGCCTGCTAAGTAAACAAAATGTAATTGCAACCCGAAGGTTGCTGGTTTGAATCCCAGCAACAACTCTATAGGAACTACATAGACCCTTTAAACGAAGTGTCTCAGCCTGCACTGCTCCAGTACAACATCCAGCTGTATATTTGGTAAATTCCATGAAGTATGAGCGTCTACCTGCATTTACTTGTACTATTATTTATTTTCACGCTGAAGCTTTTATTCAGAGCAGCTGACAGCCAGGTTTTATTCACTTACCCATTTACTCAGCTGGTTGTTTTGGGTTCCACGGTTACTCTGCTCCTGGGATTTGCACCAGCGCACTGCCTGTGAATGAGTGCTTAGCGCCTTAGCTGCACTCGCTGCTGGTCAACAAGCAACCACCTGTGTTTCCGCTCTGCCGTCCTTCCGTCGATCCATCCGTCCCTTTTACCAAACTGTGCATCCAAAGCAGGGTGAGCCTGGGCCCAGTCCCAGAAAGCCGTGGGCAGAGGACACTCTGGATGTTATGCCAGCCTGTGATTTCAGTCCTCCCTCAAAATTTTGCGCGTGCGGAACGTTGCCATTGCTACACAAGCAATATAACTGAGTTTAACAATAATAAACATACATACATACATAGTCCACCTGTTCATAATGTGAGATACATGAAGGATTTAATGGTATACAATGTAATTCAGTGAGCTTAAGTAAGATGCATAATATATTTGCATATGGAGTGACATATTGCAATAACTTCTGGTCATAAGGGACTAGCTTGAAGCAACCATTTCCCGTAACTGACCCAAAGGCCTTGTGTGTGTGTGTGTGTGTGTGTGTGTGTTTGAATCATTTGTCACTTTCAGTTTGCATCATTTTTATGTTATATACCCCTACACATATGAGTATTTTAAAATCAAACTAAAATATATTAGAAATAATGCAAGAAATGTAAGCAATGGAAATGAAATGTTATGGTTCAGTCTGCAGGTCATTGTATATACCTGTTATTATGTTAGACATGATAAAATTAAATGCAATTAAAATTCAACACGGTCAATAAGTGCTGAAAATGACTAATAGGTTTCTGCTTGCCTTGTCAAGTGGAGTTCAGCATTTCTAAACCCAAATGACAAGAATCAAAACAACATTGCATGCTGTGTTATTTAACCAATGATGAAAAATCATCCATCCATTTTTCATAGCCACTTACCCAGTGCAGGATCACAGTCAGCCTGGAAGCCAACAAAGAACTCGTTTGGCAGAAGGTAGCGGATGTCAGCTCATCATTGGGCACATGCTCACACACACACACACACACACACACACACATTTGTTTGCATCCTTGTCTTTGTGGGGACCATCCCTTCTTTTCTATGGGAAACCCCTGATCCCAGCAACGGCAGCCTTAATCCCTACCCAGCCCGAACATTAACCGTAGGTAACCGAACAAAATACAACACTTTTGGAATCTTTAGTTTTCTGACTGCAGTCACAAATTTTTAGAAAATTGAGTTTCCCCTTGCAGGGGACGGAAAAACGGTCCCCACAACACCAAAATAACAGGTTTATTGAATATATTACTGGCCTCTTGCACCAGCTCAGCTTGTTGGGCACTGAGGTCCGGCATACAGGGTCTTGTAGTCGTCGCACACCCCCGGCTCACGGTGCCTGGGGATTGTGCCTTTCAGTCTGTTGCACCAAGGCTCGTTTCATTCAGGTAAGTCAGCTGACTCATTTAAAGCAACTTTTTTGTTTAAGCAGGCATTTTAATTTCTTTTGCTTGTATCCTGTTGTTTTTCACTACTGCATTTTAAAATAATTTTCCTTGTTTTGTTTTATCTTGATGGTACGTTTAAGTGTTTTAGTGCTGTACAGCCCCTTGTGACCTCCTTTCTCTGAAAGGCACTGTATATAAATAAATTTTACTTAGTTACTTACATTGTGGGGATGAAATGTAATAAACACATAACACCTTTAAAAAAATGTCTTTTAACCTTTCAGACTGGTGCCAAAATATTAACCTATCATGTGTGTTTCCAAGGGCATAGGTTTGGTGTGGGATCAAATCAGATCCCTACCACTCGGCCCCCAAAACACACACACACACACAAAATGAGTTGTTGGGAAATTATAAACCCATGTAGAAACCCAAGGGAACACAGAGAATTGAGCCCTGAGCTCTGTTGGCGGAATAGCTCTGTGTAATTTTTATGTCAGTTCCTTGGAAACAGATGCAAATGTCAGTGACACAGTATCAGACATTTCCCAAAACCCCTATTACACTATATGCTATAAAAGTGATAACAGAGTGGAAAATACCAAATTACAGCACTGTGACCATTTTCAAATAACAAAAGATATATACTGTAGTGCCGGTGGGATGGCTTCCGCTAATTAGCATGTCCCCGTTTGTGTCATTGATAATACATGTTGTGTTTCCAATAGTCATGAGTGCCCTTGCCTTTGTCATGCATAAATCCTGTTCAGTCTTCCCGTGTCTCTAGCCATCATATAACTACTCACCATGTGTGTGACTTACCGTCGGCGTCAGACCTCCCTGCGTTTCCCCATTGTGTATGTCAGTGTAGTGATTAGTGTCTGTGTTAGTCCTTCAAAGGGCTATAATAAAAGTCCTACATTGTGTAAAACCGTCTTGCTAATTCTTGTCTTGGATGTCTCCGCTGGATGTTTCCTGGGTTTGCCAAGCACTACGGTGCAGTTCTTATAGCTGAGGATTTGCTGTAAAGCATAGAAATACTACTTGTTTTAAAAGGTGCTCTTACATTCCTGTCTGACCAATTCGCAGCCATCACTTCTCAACAGCATGAGGGAGACTTCACCTTGGATCACAACAGCTTCCATCCTCCATTAACGGCTGAGCCCACGCACCTAACATCTACTCCACCTGCTGTGGAAATTCAGAAGTACAGCAGGGATCTTTTTTAGGGCTGTAGCTGTGCCGAACACACATTGCGGCAGCGTCCCCAGAGCATACCTACGATCTTCCTGACCAAAAGCACGGCAGAGGGTCAACAGCATAAAAGAGAGTTTGATACTGGGGCCACACAACTTAATCATTTAAATGCAAGTGTTTTTTTACTTGGGGATGGCGGAAACAAAATCAAATATTGGGCGGGGGGCAAATGTCCCTCCCGGTTACTGGGGGAACCCTCCACAGGGGCATGCGATCTCAAAGGAGACACAATCTTACGTTTTAAGATCAAGAAACCAGGGACTACGTGAAGAACTATGAGTTATGATGAGCTTTTATGTTCTTAACAGCAATGCAATATCCACTATACCCACATACATGGATCAATTTATTATATAAAAATAGATTCTTATGTAAAGACAGATCAATATTACTGTGAACCTACCCATATTGTTCTGTTGCCTTGTTCCTGAAGCTGCCCCCACACACCGATGACCCTGTATTGGACAAGTGGTTACAGGGCAGATGGATGGATAGACGTCCAGCACCCCCAGTGTGTAAATCAAAGTCCGCAGGAGGGGGATCATTTCAAACCCCAGGAGCTATTCAAGAGATTTTAAAGTTTTGTTCAGTCAGTGTCAAAGTTCCACCACTGGCACAAATTACAAGTATTTAGTGTCCAAAAAAGCTCTCAACCTCTCCACAACCTGCCCCGGATGTGAAAGGACCCTTTAAATGCCTTGGATTAATTGTTTAATTAAACATTCTTATTTAAATTGATGCCTTTCATTGACCTGCGCAGCTGGAGATTGTGGTGAGACAGTAAAGGTCAGCTTTAATTTCTCTGCCTCCAGGAATTTGGGTGAGCAACTATTCAGCCACAAGTTCTGTTTAGCAATGACTAGCGCGCCTGCTGTCGCTTGCTGATAGGGCGTCCTCCGGGACCTGCTGGCCCAGACCACCATACTGTAGGTGTTTTCTGTGGTATTCTGGGCTCAAGATGCCATAGTGTGATGCTTACAGGTTGGAAGTCAGCGATGATTCTGTTTGAGAGTGCATGTCCTATGAATAAGCAATCTAAATAATTTAAAAGCCATCCAACTTTCCATAAGCACTTTTATAACAGAGGGTCATGATGAGCGTCGACTATATAATATTTGACTTCCTGTTCCATCCATTCGTCGTCCAACCGCTTATCCTGAACGAGGTCACATGAGGGTCTGGAGCCTATCCCAGGTAGCAAGGCAGGGGTGCACCACAGATGCTATGCCAGCCTATTTCAGAGCATACGCACGCACACATTCACTCACATTGCAGGCAATTTAGAGACACCCATTGACCTAACTGCATGTCTTTTCACTGTGGAGGGAAACCAGATTACCTGGTGATGGAGAAAACAGGCAAATTCCGCATCCATGGAGTGTGGGAGGAATTCAAACCTCTAGCCTGGCAGGGTGAACCACCCCACGGTCCCTGACTTCCTGTACTTCAAAATATTTTATGCATTCGCAGCTGGCTTTAGTCTTGTAACACTCACACTTTACATCCAGTCCTGATACTAGGAATTCTATTGTTCACTGATTGACCATTGGAGAGATGCTTAAAAGCACAAACACAGAGATTCCAAATGAATGCTGAGAGATGGCTGACTCTGACACTAAAAGTGCTTTTATTTTACATCTGATTGGCAAAAAACTGCAAATTTCTTAAAATGCGTGGAGCTTCATCAGTGGGTTTTTTTCCCAGCTCAACAGGATTATTCATCGCTTGGTGATCCTGATTACAATGGCCTTAAAGTACTGAGGTGAGAGTCAGCTTGCAAATGCAGTGAATATTATTTATTGAAACAGTAGATAACCGGTTTTGCAGGACACCATGTCAGTGGAATTTTTAAATGGGACATTTCTTATAAGAAAATCTATGGCCAAAATTTGAGAATTTTTTGCCAACATGAGGCAAAAAAAGGTGTTAGCTTTTTAAAATCTACCTGTGAGGTAATACTTTTTTCTCATTTCTATATTTACTGATGTCACGTCAAAGCTCCCACAATTATTATTATTGATGTCCAGTTCTGTTCATGATTATTGACACAACTACACCCTCCCCCCCCAGGTAAATATGATTTAAATGATGCAAATGTGATTTGGACTAGGTTACTGCTTGATGTTATTTGATCTGTGTGAAAATGTGTGCATTTGTTTATTTGTCTGTTGTTCAATTAATACAATTAAAATCAAAATTCAATTAAATTTGAATCAAAATTCGTACATAGATGTTGTTTGTTTTATGCGATATTAGCCTTTTAATTAGAACACTGAAAGATGGTCTTTTTCACTCATCGTCAGAATGATTGTTTGAAGTCAAGATGTTATGTTTCTGCCAAAAAAAAAAAACAGACTGACTTGTGTGTGGGGGAAGCAGAGCCTTGGAGAATGATCCAGAGACAAATGAAATCGCATGGTGTCATAGCCCCAGGTGAGCAAGGGCCAGATTAGAACCAGTTGTTCATAAATTATTCTCGTGTAGAACATCATCGGAAAGAACCATCATCTTTCATTACCCAGTGCACTCCAGAGCACCTGGCCTGTTAAAATCACACGCTGCTCGAGGCGAAAGAGCACAGACTGGCCTGCAATACTGATGGTACAATTATTTTTTTACCACAATACATGGGGAGGGGTGAAAGTGAAGAAGAGAACAATTTGCTGCAAATATGCGTGAGAGGGACTGGGTGCTGCTTGACACAAACGCATTAGCAGAGATCCATGCTAATGCTAATGCATGTTTTCTTTTTACACAGGTACCAGAGTGGCTCCTTCACCAGAGGCCCGTCTATCCATGCTACTCCACAGAGAGAATAGCCTGCAGGGTGGATTTGTTCCTGCAGCCCTTAAAAATGTGCTTTTATTCTTACGATTATATATCCTCATTGCCTAGCTGTGGGTGGCCGATAGCAGAGGGGACATTCAGGGCTGTGAGCTGAGCGTATCAATAAGACATTGCTAGGCTGGGAGAATTTTTCGGGGATTTCAGCACCCTGGCTGCAGGCGACTTCGGCTTACCGTCAGTTCAATGTGTCCGCTAGCCAGTGAAGTGCATCTTCGCGACATATTTCAAATTAATGCAATAAGAAACACACCCCCCCCCGGGTCAGGCTAAGCTAATAAAAGCCAGTCCTTGGAGGACCTCAATGTGCCATCAGATGCCCTCTCTTGATCCACTCCAAGGCCGACAAGCCTTTGTGCAAGATTTACAGCTGGACATTTATCAAAGCAATACCAGAGATGTGTGTGGGTGAGTGTGTGTGTGTTCTGCATTAGACTGACATCCTGTCCAGGGTGTTCCCTGCCCCCGTGTGTTACCTGGTATAGACTCCAGGCTCATTGTCACCCTGAACCAGACACGTGGGTCAGGAAAATGGATGGATGAGCTTCACATGCATAGTTCCTGTGAAGGATCTGCTTCTGTAATCAGATCATAGTGGTCCAGCCTGTTAACCAATGAACTGCCTCCCATCTCAGGGTGCACTGCATGCATCTAGGACCCAGGAGGTTCTGGGATTAACAGAGGTATTTAGGGTCAGGGTAAAGCTCTTTCATGGTTGGCAACGTTGGCTACTATTCTGACCCTACACATAAATGCTGGATGCTCTGCATTAGATATTCAAACCCACTAGAAGCATTTTTAGCTGCAGTATCTTCATCTGATGCCACAAGGCATTTTCACCGCCACTCACAGTGCCTGTGGCAGCTCCTAGATCTCCCACTTAATGAAGACAGAAGCCAGTCCATCATTCTGCCTATTTACAGTATTTATGCTGTATATCAGTATCTATTTATCCAGACACTCATCCCTCTTCCTGCAGCTCCTTTGCATTTCATCACGACCAGATGGTTTCTCTCCCAGTTTCAGTTTCCGGACAAAAGAAATAAAAAATAAAAAGAAGCTTGTTGACAGTTAATTCCAGTGTTTTATTTTTGGATTGAGGATCGTCAGGTGTATCTCCCTCTTTCTCCAAGCTTGCTCCACCGCGCAAGAACAAAGCGCCAGCTAGAGAAGGACACGATTAGCCTCATGAGTCACAGAGGACTGGAGGTCATTATGCTTTTGTTCTTTGATGGGCCACATTTTGTTTATCAAACTCTGGATGTTTTTAATTGAAACAGACATGATAGGGTATATTCCATCCATCCATTAATCCATCCATCCATGAGGATGCCTGCAGCCTATCCCAGGCAGCACAGGCAGCAAGGCTGGGTTAAACCCTGGATGAGATGCCAGTGCAGGGCAGTGAACATGCACACACATACAAATGCTATAGGAAATTTAGAGATACCATCCATCCTAACTGCATGCCGTGGACTGTAGGAGGAATCCGGAGTGCAGGAAGGAGGCCCACGACAGGGCAGAGGAGCAGTTATATTTTATTTAGTCAGGGTTTAAGGGCTTAGTAATTTATTACTAAGGGTATTAATACAATTTTTGTCCACTCATCTGTCTTCCAGCCTGGTGAGGGTCACGGGGCTGCTGAAGCTTGTGAAAAGCGGCAGGCAGAATGGCTGAATGCTCAGATCCAGAGAAAGGCTGGACACTAATTGCCCCTTAAAAGCCGCTCTCATTGAACACTGGGAGTCATTGTGCCTTTCCTTCAATTATATGGGCAATAATTATCTGACATTATGTATTCTCATGCTCAGTCAGAATATCATATTTAATTTTCATGTCCTTCTGTCACCCTCCTGTATATAAAAAAGCACCTCCAGTGTTAACTGTCCCAAAGTTCTGATTAAATTGCAATGGATGAGCCACAGGACTGAGTGGTACAAGATTTCAAGTTTTTAAATCAATAATGGAAAAATACTTAAGCAAAAAATTGAAATCCCCTGCTGTCTAAAAGTTCAATATATAAAATTGAATTAATATGTTCGAATAAACTGCTGAACTTAATAATCTATGTTACTTCAAGCTGAGAATGTACTGTTAACCTTGCCTCCATGTCCAGTGCTTTCAGAAATACCTGTTTAAAGGCAGCGAGAATGTCGCCTCTTGTTCAGTTCACTAACAAAAAAGGTCTTATGGGTACTTGTGTTCAAATCCCTTCTTTTGTGTGATTATAGAAGAAATTCCCACTTAGAACTTAGCTGAATGAATTGGGGATTTCATTTGTTTATTCTACTTTGATGCAGTGAAGTACCCCTAACTCCCCCCATCATTTAATCCATGCAGGGAGAAAAAATATAAAAGTACAGATATTTTATAGGTTCCACTGAAATAAAGGTAGCTGATTACGAGAAAGATCTTGGTGTGTATGTTGATGCTTCCATGTCCCACTCTCGCCAGGGTGGGGAAGCAATTAAAAAGGCCAATAGAATGTTGGGTTATATCTCAAGGTGTGTGGAGTTTAAGTCGAGGGAGGTGATGCTACGATTTTATAATTCCTTGGTAAGACCCCACCTAGAATACTGTATGCAGGTTTGCTCAGCATACCTTAAAAAGGACATTGCTGCCTTGGAAAAGGTGCAACGTAGGGCTACAAGAATGATTCCTGGTCTTAGAAGAATGTCTTATGAGGAGAGGTTGGCTGAGCTGAAACTGTTTAGCCTCGAGCAAAGGAGACAAAGGGGGGGACATGATCCAGGTATATAAGATTCTAACAGGTCTGAATGCTGTTCAGGTAAATCACTACTTCAATAATAGTTTAAATATTAGAACTTATGGCCATAGGTGGAAATTAGTGGGAGAACATTTTAAACTGGATTTGAGAAAGCACTTCTTTACACAGTGTGTAGTTAGAGTATAGAATAGTCTTACTGTTAGTGTAGCACAAGCTAAAATCCTGGGTTCCTTTAAATCAGAGCTAGATAAGATTTTAACAGTTCTGAGCTATTAGTTAAGTTCTCCCCAAACGAGCTTGATAGGCCGAATGGTCTCCTCTTGTTTTTACTATTTCTTTTGTTCTTATCACTACGGCTTGAGCTGTCGTCTTATTCTTCAGCAAAAACTGCACTGTCATCATGCCTTTATTTATTAGTGGATGATTTCAGATGTCGATCAGTAACTAACCCAGAACCCAGAATTCAACAACGCACAAACAAAAACTGGCAACATTTCCCTCCTTTGTGACGTCCACCAGCTGAATATCCTCCATTTGTGAAACACAACCTATAAGTTCACAACACAAAGATGAAGTGTGTGCCTTCTCGGTTGGGCATTGCAAGGGTTAAGCTCATACATATCTCACAAAAGTAGGAGAACCCATTTACTGATAGGCTTTTTGTTTAGAAGCATGTCTCAAAGTCGTTCATCATCGGCTATCACCATCAGTACTTGGCTTCAGGAAGCGGTACAGAGGAAAATTTATAATTATGTAGAAACTCTCTATCCAGAAATCTCACAAGGAAACTCAGCAGGTAGAACTCAGTTCTAGATTCAAGTTTCCCCAGCAAAATGCTTTACCTCAGCACCTGAAATTCCATCTTAGCACAGGTCGCTCGAGTCTTGATTTATGCTCTAGAAATGTCCAGCCCTCCATTAGACTGACCAGCCAAAATCTGGGAGATCTAGATTATTGCAGGAAGGATCCAACGGCCAAGGCACCTGCCCTGTGCTCAATAGATTAGAATTACAAGCCCCCAGAGGAACATTACTGTTGTAGCCCTGAGCAAGGTGATTAACCTGGAGAGATGCAGATGACCACCCAGGGGAATAAAGTGTCAAAGTTGAATAAAATTACTTGAATAAAATCACCTTCTAATCAAATAAATAATCAAATAACTAACTAAGCAAATTAGTGTGGAGGATTGACCTGTGAGATGCAGCTTCCATGAAATATCCATCTTTCATTGGTCATTTGATAGATCACATTCAGCAGCCTCTGATGTTGATAAAATGCTGTCTGGGCTGATGTAACACACACACACACACATACAGTACATTACATTACCCCAAGTATGTTTGTCGACGGTATCAAACACTGATGAGCCAAACGTGGTCCCATATGCAGCAGACATCAGAATTACCTGATGCACATCAGAATTATCTGCCATTTGCACCACATGGGAGAGCCTTCATTCACATCTCGCATCACTCAGCCGTACAACACCCTGTTGGCGGTTCCTGGTCGCTCCCTCCCTGGACCACTCTTAAAAGGTACTGACAGCTGACTGTGAGCAGCCTGCAAGCCACGCTATCACAGAGATGCTCTGATCCAGTCGTCTGACCATGATTTGACCCTTGTCAAAGTCACTCAGATCTTCATCCCTGCATTCAATATCATGTTACCGTCTAAATTATTGGCTAAACATGGGGTTATAATGTTTTGGCTCATTGGTGTGTGTAGGTGTATATATAAAATTTATTTCCATTTTTTCGTGCCTCTCCTTTCTGAGCACATCCCCAGTGACTCCCAGATTTACTTCACTAATTATTATGCTGATACTGCAAATATTTTAGTGTTGATGGGTAAGTAATGCAGACACAATTACACTGTGTGAACTAAATACCACAGTGTTGCTATTTTATGCTTCTACACGCCTACAAAATGTGTAAATAATACGGAGATGTGTTTTTCCTTCTGCTGCATGCCTTCTGTGTCAGACCCTGTCATGACCTTCCTGAACTCCTTAGCTTACATTCTGCTATTGAAGCTTTAATTCATACCAATGTCCAGTTTTATATATTCATACCTACAGATGGGTTTCTTACATAACCAACTCAGCTTAACTACCTTATATAACAGCAAGAGTCCAGCCACCTTTGCTTTCTATTTTTAATTGCCATGTTACCAGCAGCCCTGCATTTGAAGGCACACTCTTCTAGGCTTTTTCAGACGTCGTCCTCAACATCCGGACACCTCAAGCCTGGAAGTTGAGGTCTTGCAAGGTCACCCTCAAACTCCAGATGAAGTCTCCTTTGACTATGCTTCAGTTCTGACAGCATCGCCATTGGATTACAGTCGGCAGGTTCCGAAATGCACGCGCATATAGACTAGAATTAAAGCTTCTCTCTGCTAGGAAGCTATTTGAAATAGTGCTATTAAATCTACTGGTGTTAATGCTTTGAATTGTGCATAAGTGTTTATCTTTAGCTGTCATTCATGACTGTATAAGCATGTTGCTTCATGTCTACATTAAATTAACATACAGTTTTGTACTTGATGGTCGAGTACTACAATATCCTTTCCATGTTGAGTTGATGGGCTTTGTATTTTACCGTATTTACTATTGCATTTTCTGACTGATTATACTTATTACAGATTATATATTTAAACATAAATGCTGCACTTGTTTTCTAATAATGTTGCAAATAACATATATAAAAATACAAAGAATAATGTAAAAAATTAGTAAAACACCAGTATTGGATTTTATGGGTATCTATTTGTAGAGCATTTAAAACGCAAAATGCCGCTCTTTCTCGGAAAGCAGCTCTGATGTACTGGAGCTCTGTGTGTTATAGGTGTTCCGACAGCACAGAGACTCCCAGCTGGAAAGCCAGTAAGCATCCTGCCTTAAATCTCCACGCCGGCAGGAGCCTGGTGACAGAAGTGCACCGGCACGTCTCTTGAACTGAGTAGTAATCAATAACTGGAAGCCATTCCTAGTCTCATAAAACACATTCAACTTAATGCAAAGTAATTAAAAGCAGGAGTGGCATAAATAATCCCAACAGAAAGCTGCTGTAATGCGTGGTCTGCTCAGGCACTGTGTTCATTTTATTGAACAGGCCAGACATACTATGCCCTTAATAACCTGCATGTTCCTTGAAGTAGCTGATTAAAAAATGCTGTGTCATGGGCTGGCAGTTTGACTCCTGCCCCAAGCTTGTTTGTGGAGTTTGCATGCTCTCCATAGGTTTGCATTGGTTTTCACCATGTGACTGTAAATAGCCTAAAGTGTGCCCACGATTGCATGTGTGTGCCCTGCAATAGACTGCAGCGTTGCCCACTCTCACACATCTGGTGACTCTCAGATGCAACTCTCAAGCAAAAAAAAAAAAATCTATAAATAATAAATATATATCATTCCATTACAAACACTAAAATTAGATACATCAACAGCATTGGGGTGGTTAAACGGTTAAATATATGTAAAAAATCTGCACACACGTATTCTCGAAATGAAAATGTCACTGGAGGCAGCTGAGCGAAGCCGGCAGCCCTGAGACTGGCATCCCACGCTGGGTATCCCCTGCACATGGGCTGTGCCGACACCAACCCGGCAGTCATGCAAACCCACACCTGGAAAAGGCCTTACAGATTAGGCACTGGCCACCCAAGCCAGGGACTGCGGGCTCAAATATTAAATGCTATTATTATCCGCCTATTTTGTATGTCCCTCTGCCAAATAAATGAAAGACAACGGCTGGTTGAATTTCTCCAGAGGGGGGCTATTAGGTAACTAAATGGCTACAATTAACATTCATACTCTTGTTAGACCGGTTACACTACAGTTTTTGGGCACCTCCCTGATGTTGGCTGAATTTCCTCCCCTAATGAACCTGACCTGGCCACCTCACCTAAAATAAACCTATTATCCATGCTTTTAAAGAGCCTATGCCGTTAGATCAGGCTTAGGACATGCTGCTCACAGATCAACCTCTTCCTTGCACAACAACAAGTCCAGTTTTTCCATCTTTGTATAAATTGATAAATTCCTACCGATGCTCAACATTTAATGAAGCAAACACCATATAATAAACTGAATGTAAAGCATGAACTGCCATAAAGTTGTGACTTCAAAAAGCATCAATCCATCAGAACCTGAGTATCCAAATAGCGTCAGTGGATAGCAAGGAGCAAAGCTAGCTTAAGGCCTAAGTGGAGTGCTAAGCCATTACAGCCATCTCTTAAATCACAAACACTTCATACTATCAAGTATCTTCAGGCCGTTTAGAATCCAGGACCAAGGCAATGCTCAGTTATTTCATTACCATTTTCAGGATGGCAACAGCTCACATCTGGAAGCTGGTGAGCGCAACTGGAATTTACTCCAGGAGTGAAACGTGGGTGACCGTGAGCCTGCTGATTAAAATAGAATTCAATGATGCTAATGCAAAAAACCCCATCTGTCAACAGCAAACAGCCATGTTTATACCTTGCATAAAGATGTTTATATCTACATTGCACTGTCTGAATCCAAGACCATAAATATGCATAAACATACATTTATTTTCTTTATGACTGGAGTGATCTTTATTTAAATAATGGAATTGGTAAACAGATCATAGATTTGCATTTACAAGAAAACTTTTTGGTGGTTTACAGTAGTAAACAAATATATAGGACAATAATATCACATCAGCTGTATTTATACCTGAGCCATCTGAGACAATGTGATATTGTGAAAATGTGCTATGCGAGTAAATTGAATCGAATTTGAATTAATGCCCTTAATATTTCAGTCAGGACCTAATTTAATTGTAGATATAGCAGATTAGCAGACAAACTGAGTATTAAGCCAAGCAGACCAACCTCAATCAGCAATGGGAGCCACATGAAACGCTGCCCTTCCCTCTACTAAAAGTCTTTTGGACAAATAAAGAAATGTAAACATGAAACAACTCGCCAAGCTTCACTCTCTGCTCCAAAATGGATAATCACCGGAACTAGGCTGGAATAATGTCTGAATACTTTTAGATGCTAAGACATAAAAATCATATAACACTGTCATTACTGATAGCTATTGAATTATTACAGGACTAGTCTGCGTTAGTTTTGCATTTGGTAAGTGTTATTGAACACGCAGTTTACATGAAAATATTAAACGGATTATAATACTGCCAGAAGCCTGAGGTTTGAGGCGATATTAAGGAATGTTATACTTATTGTTTAATTGCCAAAAGGAAGAGGCCTGCGTTTCTGCAGCGACGTTAGTGCGGGACAGGAACCTGCCAGGGACTGGAATCCAGCATTTCTCAGGCTGAAGTTTAAAATGAAATTACATCAATACGAGAGTCCATTAGGGATATACATTCTCTACACAAGATGATGTTCCAACTGGAGTTATTTTTCAACCTTATAAGTTCGCAACAAAAATGACAGCATTCTGGATGCATCTTGCCTCCTCTGAACATTAGGACAATTCATCCCATTCATCAGTTAGTGAAAATTTACTTCACTTCAGTTTTTTTTTCTGTGGTTAATCTACATTCTGTAACTCCTCATGTTCATTAGGATTCTTAATGCATTCCTGTAATGCCTGATTCTGGGAGTGCAGATAGGGTAATTTACCACATAACCTTCGTCTACAGCACCTATATTGGTCAAATAAATAAATGCTGGTACAGTCATCCACTATAACAAATTCAGTCTATTTAGCAACCACATCTGCTCTGTAAAATAAGAATGATCTTTATCTAAATTATACCTTGAAGAATTGTCAAAGTATATATTTGATTGATTTTCCGGTTCAGGTGACAATAAGTATGAGAAAAGCAATTACATAAAAAATGCAACAGTACAAAATATAAACAATCCTTTTAAAAGCCCATACATGTAATTTTAATTCAAAGAAGTGTAACTGTACATCATGGGGAGCCATTCATCTTCCATTTTGAGGCCAACAGTCTGGATACTTTCATTGTGTGTCGATTACACACAGGATGTTTTTTTTTTTAGGAGCTAGGCTGCCCCCTGCTGGGCACTCCTACCCACTGTTCTCCAGAAATGCAGAGAACAAAGGGCTTTTAGCCATACGCATCCATAAATATTTGCACACAGAGCAGGAAACTACATTAGACTAACATAACATTTCTGTTTGTACCCCAGGGGCTATGGGGTGATACACTTTCATTTTTACCTACAGCCAGAAGTCTCTTACAGCACAAAAACACATGTTCATGTGTGCATAATGCTCAAGGACATTTTTGTCCCCCCCCCTCGCAAAAAGGCTGTCTGAAGCTGCACCTCAGCCTTTGGGCAGCAGTGAATTCCCACCTAACCCCGTTTTCTGTCTGTTCTCTCTTCTGACCTCATGTAACATGTTCACAACTGTAAGCTGTAGCTTCTTTGGGGGGGGATATGGCAGGAGCAGGGGTTTAACTGTTACCTAAATCAGTTTTGGATTCTTCCAATTTACAATTTACAGTTTTGTATTCTTCCAATTTACAGTACATGTATATCACATGTGATCCTCTTTTTTGTTCATTTAGTTTCATTATGAAGTTCATCATTAACATGGAACATTTTCAGCATTGAGGCAGCATGAAAGAGTTCTGCTTCGGGAGAAAAATACACATTGTATTTTTCCCCTGAGCCATTTAGATTGTAAAACAAGGCAACGTGCTCAATATACATATATCCCAATTCTTGATTGTTTTCATTTCTGACCAAAACGCCCCCGGCACCCCGCATTCTAACAAGAGTGATTGTGCAACTATGTGCCATTTATTGACAGAAACTGTGATAGAAGACATGTAGAGAACAAGGGCTCTGAGAGACAGAGAGCCCCCGCTGAAGCTAATGAGAGCCCTATCTGGAGAGACTCTCCTTTTCCCCTCTAGGGGGGAAAAATAAAAAAAAAATGACACCTCATTAGAACAAGCCTAATTATGCTCATCGTATTCTCTCTGCATTCAAAACTGACCATTCCAGAGCTGAGCGCCCAATCTGAGGAGCGTACCACAATGCGATACAAACACTGCACTAATGCAGTGCAATGACTGCAGTGCAGCCAGTTTCCCTTCAATTCTCCACAGTGGTAACATTATCCCCGTGGGTTGGTTGTTCAGCAATATAAACAAACCTTCTGTGAATACCCGGGACACAAACAATTCACTTATAAGATCTCATTAATATTGCAGTGATGTGACTGATATTTCAATTACTGTCAGATAATGTGTCTGTATTTCCAGATCTTGAGCCCACATAAAAGTCACTCTCTCTGCTTTGTGGGTTTCTGGTGCGGCTTATAAGCTCGTAAATGGCCGCATTAAGTTATTGCATCTGGGTAAAAACTGCTGTAATAACACAGTGATGCAGATAATGCCTCTGCAAATGCATGCATTCCCCGATTCCAAAAAATAACGGCTTTTCTATTATTAAAAAATAAAATGAAATGGCATCTTATACTGTATAAAATTTATATAAACACAGCAAAAAATAATTTGATTACATCCTGAAAAAATGAATCAAAACCTTATTATTAACCTGGTAAATCCACTAGTGCAAAGGGTCTGTTGAATACAGAATGTTGCCAGCTACAAGCAGGGATTTTTTTTGTGGTTTACGTGGTGTTGTCTGGAGGTAGGAGTGTCATGGCTATGTTGGAGGTGCAGAGTGTTCTAAGGTGGCCTGTTCTCAGTGAGGACACTGTTCCCGTCTCCATGACAAAGCAGGACGTTCCTCTTAGAAGCTTCCAGCCGTCCTCAGGACTCAGCGGTACTGAACCCTGATGCAGAATGTCTCCTCGTTTGTGTCATCGTGGTTGTTGATGAAGACCAGGATCTCCTCCACCCCGGCGCTCTGGCTGGGTGCGAAGCGAAGCCCAATAGTGTAGGTCTCTCCTCCCCCAATCTATCCAAAACACACACACACAGAGCAGGCAGTTAAAACCCCGATGGAATGAGTGAGCTCACATCATTTTTTAAAAAACAAAAAGATGTGTGTTGTCCTCATGATGCCTTTGCGAAGACCTGCAGATGTTATAGCTGAAATCTGTCTTCAGAAAAACGTCTAGAACTATAATTAGCTTTGCATATCAGCATTACAGTAAACAGTACTCATATCTGAATATTGGTCATTTCAGAATGTACTGCTACAAGAGACGGATCATCTGTACAATCATTTTCCCAACAGATGCTCGGATAAAGACTGCGGAATAGCTAAGTAATTACGCAATAAAGTAAATACGCAATACTTGTTTTCTTTATTTATGTTTCCAGCTACATTGTCATCCTTCACACGAGTCCGCGGCTAACAGTGACTGGGACAGCAGATCCCCACACAGAATTTTAAGCAGACCTACAGAGCTTCAGCTGTTCACCCTCAGTTCCGTGATACACATTGCTGCCTGACTGCAGTGGCACCTGCATCTCCTAGGAGTAACTCGGTCAGGATAAGCATCAAAATGCAGATGTTTCAGAAGGTAGGTCTAGCAGGCGGCATGGCCATACAGCAAAGAGACTGAAGCGTAAATTAGAACTGGTTACACCACTGAAACATAGGTGCTTAAGCACCCTGCTGCCAAGCAGGCCAAATGAGTAAGCTGAAGATATGCTAATTGCTTTGGAGATGAGTCCACTACTGTACATTATAAATAACGTTTATTACAAAGATGATGGCAGGAGATTGGACAGTTAGCTCTCAGCTTTATGGTACTGAAGGCCACTGATAAGACAGTCTGGCCCCAGTGTGTAAGATTGTTATAAAATATCAATCTCTACACCATAAAATAGAACCAGCTAACTAATTTCTCAATGATCTGTTGTCCTCAGCTTCTAAAAGGCTATGATCGTAAATTAAATGATAAAAAGAGATCACAGTCCAATGAAATATCTTTTTCAGTCTTACCTGTTTTTAAGGCTGTGCATTTGATGTCAACACTGCAGTCAAAATTGTTTTGTCTAGATTCAACAACGTTGTTCTGGTTTGAAAGAAGTTTTCATCGATCAAAAGAAGCATAGGATGTATTCATGGCTGTGCATTTGCCAGTCAGGGTTACATGTAAATGTGAGATTTCAGATGTTCTTAAGTCCATGCCATTACACAGCTTGACTGGCCAAAACGAATAAAATATCTGCCTGATTTTGGGGATGTTGCAAGCACCCCGTATTGTGGGCTGGAAATCACTGTCTGGGACTACAGCTACAGAGCACAAGAGTTTAAATTTTGAGTTAAATTTTGTAGAATAATTTCTGCAATACTGTATATCTCTAAAGGTTACAAGAGCAGCATGCTGTTTTATTTTCCATACTAACTTTTAATATTTTTAATAAAAGTTAGTGGTTTATTGTTGTTTTTCTTAACCTCTTCCTTGTTATGCAACCATGGGCTTGTGAAAGGTGCCACAGAAATATAACATTATTATTATTATTATTATTCTTTAAACCTAATGTATCCCTCTTCTAGTCGCCTGTCCCACTTCGATTTGGGTGGTTGCTGCCTCTCACTGTATCCATGCGCACATACATAATGATGAAGGCGGAGGAGGGTGGAGGAGGGTGGAGTTCAAGCTGCCCACCTCAACGGCGTCCTCTTTGAAATGCAGAAGGTCGGGGTGGGTGGTACGCAGCAGGAAGGCCCTCTTGTTTTGGTAGGGGTTGGTGTAGGTGATCTTTTTGCTGCTGCCCTTTCCGCCACCAACCGGAAGGAAGATCTCGAAGGCCTGCAACAGGCGGCGGGGGGGAGAGATAATGGACACAGAGCTGCAAGCCCCAAAAGGGCCTCTGCTATATCAGAGAACACTGCAGATATCAAACAAGCGTGAATGATTTAGTTCACTATGAATAGACCTTGCTCTGTGACTTTAATCTTTTGTTTATTATCCAGTGTAGTACAATGAAAAAAGCAATTACCTCCACCCAGAATATATTACAGTATGGTTATACAATATATCCAGAAATTCAAAATGTCTAGACTATACTGTTAAAGAATACATATTTTTAATTACCTATTCAAATCAATTTCCAGTTTACAGATTTAGGTCACACTAATTGTTGTTTAATATACTAACTTACCACAGAGGCAATATTATGCTTTCCAAATATGGACATTATATACTGTTCAGTTACAAAATCTAGTAATGTATTAAACAATATGTATATATGTGTATATGTTTGTATACAGACGGTAGAATCATGTCGCTACCAACACCATGGCAGTGCCATACCGATGGCATTACCAACACCATGGCAGTGCCATACCGATGGCATTACCAACACCATGGCATTATCCATACCGATATTTTTAGCGTTTTTTCACTTTAAGATCCTCATAGCAGAGTTAAAGTCAAAACGTTTTCTTCGGCTTTCATTTGTTGTGAGAAATAAGCAGCGCCTCCCAATACCGTGTCATTTCCTTCCTTGTTAGTTTTTAGTTAGGTTAGTTTTTTTTCATATATATTAATGCGCAAATTAATGCGCAAATCACTTTCTGCACTTGCATCCACCAATCAATGCAAGAAACATTGCAAAAGCTAGTAAATGACTAATATTTCCAATATGGGTACGTGCTGGGTTCAGGTTTCATATTTGCTAGTAGTCCTCGGACTAGATGGGGTTCAGTCTCAAGGTCTCGGGTACGAGCCGGGTTTTATTTTCAGGCCGTATAGGACTCTAGTTTGCATGCAGTTTGGGACCCCTGTTAGCGACTAGGTGTATGCAGACACTTAAGACTAGAGTGCGGTGAACGACACCAACATCATTCCATCTGTGACTATAACAGCACCCTGTGGGGATTTTCGATGATTACGTTTGGTACAATTTTTGCACATGCCACGGTTTATCTTTGACAAGTGCTAAGCACTCGGTGACAGACAAAGCCTCATGTACCTTTACATTCAACAGTCATTTAGCTGGCAATAAATTATATAGCTAAAGTGTTGTAATGTTCTGTAAAAGCTCATAGTTGCTCTTTTCCCAAATAATTTATCATCTTTAGCCTATTTTCTTCAATTCTTGTACTTTGATTTTAATATTTCTGTTATTGCCCATTTTGGTAATATACTTACTTCGAAAACCTATTTTTTGAGTCCACACATTTTTGCCAGATCTGTTTTCCAGTCATTTTGATAGGATTGCTATTATGATGTCATGCTCAGTTAAATTAATCGAGTATTTAATGAATAGCTATTTTGAAGTGTGTGTGTGGTCATTATACTGTGGGGACCACAATGTGAGGAAAAATCTGTTATTTTGACCTTGTGGGGACCCATTTTTCAGGCTCCCACAAAGATCTGTGAATGCAATCAAAAATCTATGAAATACAACTGAAAATGCCAAAAGTCTGGTATTTTGTTTGGATACTTGTGGTTATGGTTGTGTGTGTGTGTGAGTGGTCCAGGCATAACTTAACTTGTGAGGATCAGCATTAGCATTTAGCATTAGCATTTTCCCCACATAAATGAATGAGCGGTCCCCATAAAAATATAATTACGCGACTGTGCGTGTGTGTGTGTGTGTGTGTGTGTGTGTGTGTGCGTGTTTTGGGGGCTGAGTGGTAGGGATCTGATTTGGTTCCGACCACTGTTGACAACAAACCTATGCCCTCGGAAACAAACATGATAGATTAACATTTTGGCACCAGTCTGAAAGGTAAAAAGGCTTCATTCATCACCTTGGAGATGAGAGGCTGTCGACAGGACAAGCAGAGTAACCAGGATGACACCAGCTGGCGGTGTTCCACATCTACCACGTTGAGATACACGAATCTGCCCCCAGGCCTCCATGCACGCACCCCAACTCGCAGGTCTTGCACAACGGCCGCTGGGAGGGCAAATACCTCCGCCGGATCTACCTGTTCAAGGACGGCAAGCGAAGGGGGCTTGAGGTGGAGTTGCTGGTACCTTAGCTACAGTAAGAACCAAAGCTGATATTAAAATAAGAAATCAGCAGGGCGTGTAGCAGATAAGAAGTGACCAAGTGGCTACTGGGCTATGTCTAGGAAAGGACCTAGAATCATGAATAACAGTGCATGCAAATTGGACCAAAATATCTTCAAAGCTAACAGAGATAGAAAAATTGTGTCCCGTTGCTGTGAACCTACCTGGATTTCCCGAGGGTGTGAGGTATAGCACCTGACCTTTCGCAGGGCGCGTGTTCCCCGGAGAACGAGAGACTGCCAGGTAAGCTGGCCGCTGACGCAGCTGATGTCCACACGCTGCAGGAAGTGAACGTAGACCTGCCAGACCTGGGCGGGGGCCGCCAGCCACTCGTCGCTGTGGAAGCCAGAACCAAGCGAGAACTCAGCTAGAACCCACAACGGTTTGCTAATGACTGCGAATCATAAAAACTCACTGAGGCGGGAAAACAAAAAAAAAAAAAACACTTCACATTTACTTGCTGTGAATAATTGTTTTATAGTATTTTGTATTGATTGTACTTCTAAGGGGATTTGTCATACAGCAAAGTGAATGAAACACCAGCAAACAATAGCATCATATCCTCGGATTATACAACACATTAGCAGCCAGTGCAATTAAGCATAAGCAGTAAAACAAGGATGTGAAGGGTGTTCTACAGTTCTCGAGGTTTAAAACTGCAAACCCAGTGTGCTCTACCTGTATATCCATAAATACATCAACCACAGCTTGATTAAATCAGACATCAATCTGTTCGGCACGATCAGGTAAATCAGACAAATCACAGGCAAGAAGGTTTACGTGTCGTGATACTTACAGGAACACAGCAACGAAGAACCTCTTTATCTGCGGGCTCTGGGAGCCCGATACTTTGAGGTACACATCTTGGGGCTCCACTGGAGACTGTGTGTTACACCCAACAGACACATTTAAGTTTTGTTATGCTGCGTTATGAAGGGACATTACCCTGTGGATTGCAGAGCATTGCATAATTATGGATCCTTGCTAAAACAACCTATCGTCTGGTCTAATATTGTGTTTTGACATTTTTATTAACAGAAATGAAATGATACGAAGACTGTTGTTTACAAAACTAAGTGTAACAATTAGAACAAACATCACTTTCTGTTACAGTTCTTCTGTTACAGTAAACAAAATAAAGATACGTCTTTAAAACAGCAAGTAATAAAAACGAATGAAACCACCATTAGCGCTGACGAAACCGGATTTCAAATGACAACCATCAAGACGACGCTACAGTATTAAATAATGAACCACAAGACTGCGAAACAGTTTCTACCTGCAGGCTAACAGGCTTGTGAATGGCCCTCGTCCAACGCCTGCCCCCCCGCTTCCCCCCCATTCCCAATTCTGTTCATCTACCAATCTACCTCCAACCAATGAGGTGCTGCTTTCTTTTTTCCGCGCACCCCAAACCTGGCACAAAGGACAGGCCAGCTATGTAACCCATTTCCTTATCTGCTCTTCTAATATTTGCATTATGTTTACATTGCACTTCATTTGTGTTCTGTGCTTAATTCATTCACTCTAAGGGCATGCAGAATAGCATCTTCATCGCATAATGGAACTGACTGTTTACTCTGCATATAACAAATGAAGTCCTAAACCTTGGGTCCTGAATGCAGCAAATAATTGTGCTGATTTTGTGAATTGGTTAAATCTGTGCTACTTATTGTTTGAGCACTGCTGACCTGTGTGCCCCCCTAATCTTTTGCATGTAAGTGAGTCCAGCAGGAGGTGCTAGCTCTGTCACCCCCCCCCCTCACCCCACCCATTCTTCTCAGCTGTACTTCACTCACCATGCTTTTGGTGTCGCAGATGACGTTGGGGTCACTGCACCGCACATGGATATGCCGCATCGTGTGCTCATTTCCACCCAGAACCCCTGGAAAAGCATGCAGACAGGCAGGTAACGATACCACGTTCGGAGAGAGGAAAGGCAGGACGAATAGCGACAGTGTGGAGCACCTGGCATGCTGCCCCACGGCGGGAGTCTGATCGCCTTCTTCAGCACGGTGAGCTCAGGGTGGTAGAAGCGGAATGTCTGATCGATCACATGGGGGATGCGCTCCACGCTCACCTCACAAACGGCCATGGGCTTCCCGTCCTCTGCCCTAAAAACAACCTGGAGCCAAAGAGAGGCAGGTGGGGTCACAGAGGGCTGTTCCACGTCAGCCGACCGACCTGCCCCCGCTACAGCACGCATCAGAAGGTTATTAAGCAGCCCTGCCCTCCGCCGCGTATAGCCAGCATACACATTCCTGCCAAAACACAGTGATGCACAAACAACCTACTGCGCCTTGAGGACTTGGAAAACAGCACCCGTGGTCATAGTTCATCTTACTTTTATAATCTTGGCCTGGGCACTGTTCAGCTGATGCTCCTCAACTAAATTGACGGTGCTAGTAAACACGTCAGTTGGTTCCTGCAAAAGAAAGTTTGACATGTTCAACAGTGGATCAAGTGCGTAAGTCTGAACAACCAGAAGACATACAGGGTGTAGAAAATGCTAATTGTGGTTAAATTATTTCCAGGAAATCCTCAGAATGAATGATCTGGGTTTTTGAAATGCAGCAACAGTCATGTGAAAGTTGTTGACATCCCTGCAACCTATTATTGCTATTAGAACTAAATTTGCAGCTTTTTGTAAGCTGTTCTAGGTAGCAAACAATATATTACATACAGTATGTGCCGTAGTTATATGCTATAGTACATACAAATATGCAAACATTAAGCACATTTCTATCTCCAGTAAGATCCCCCAATAACTCAGACAATGGCAGTAGGTGAAATGCAACAATTACAGGTATCATGTCCAGTATTTCAGCATTGCAACTTTTGTATGTGTTGCAAGAAGGTTTTGGAAAACTACTGTAATGCTACAACTGTTAGTAGATAAAATTATCATTTCCCCAGTATAACAAATGATGTTGCAGGAACGTCACACCACCATGAGAGACCATGTTTCTCTCCGGCATGGGTGGACCACACATACCGTGCACCTAAAACACAAACAGCATTTCTCTCAGTGACTACCTGCGAGATGTAATCCAAGGTGAAGGTCTGATACTTCAGAGGGATGTGGAGCGTCTCTTTCGGTCGGAGGTAGACCTGGGGAGCCCGTGTGCCCCCCTTCAGGTGAAACATGTCCTCCTCCAGAGGGGTTGTGCTTCTGGTCAGTCCCTTAAAATGCCTCCATTCCCTGCTGCTGGTGATTACGCTTTGGGAAGGAAAAGAACAAAGCAGGTCATGCGATGTTTAAGAACTACCTGGCCTGTTCTTTTCTTAGTAGGAGACATCAAAGAGAGTCAGCGCATACAAACACCTGTGAAAACACAGCAAACTATCCAAAACAACTACATCCTTCAAAGTAGAAATTACAAAACATAACTCAAATTAGGAACTTTCCACATATATTCTGGACTTTGTTTAAAAAGAATCTCATATGGATTTTTATTAGACTTCTTCTAAGATGCTACATTTTAGAAACAATTAGAATGTCAGAGGCAGCATGATCATCCCAAAATGCAGTGTCAAATTTACTGAAGACAACTATATGGATGCATGAGACAACTTATAAACAAGCAGAGTTGGGCAGTTGCTACCTATACTGAGACTGGGGCATATTTGGATGAGATGGTTCTCCTGGCATAAGACTGCTAGGAAGGAGCCTGACTGTAGAGAGCCATGCTGAGAGAACGTAACTAGAGGGGACCCAGATGAAGCAGGCCTGCTGTTAGAAAGTGGCCAGAGGTTCTAAGCATGTGAATGGGACCGCCCATCCAATGCCAGTGGAAGAGGGAATGGGACAGCCCATCCAGTGCCAGTGGGAGAGGGAATGGGACAGCCCATCCAGTGCCAGTGGGAGAGGGAATGGGACAGCCCATCCAGTGCCAGTGGGAGAGGGAATGGGACAGCCCACCCAGTGCCAGTGGGAGAGGGAATGGAACAGACCACCTGGGAGAAAATGGCTGTTGTTTACTGTACTTTATTAGAAGCTATTTTCTGTAAGACACTACATGAGAACTAAGTCCCACAAGAGGCTTTGCCCTCGGTTGTCCAACACAGACTGCTGGGAAATCTGAACAAAGCTGCATTTCTGCCTTCTAATACAAGCTCTCTCTGGTAGTTTATTGATCAAGAGGTTTTTCCTGAATTTACGGCAAATAACTTGAAGCAAACATATGCTGTTATTCAGGCTACAAATGGGAAGTAAAAAACAAGCATGAAGGACTTTTGGAAAGACTTGCAAGAAACACATGTGTAGAGCAGTGTTTCTGAACCCCCCAGACAGTCCAGATTTTTGCAGTAGCGAGCGGCGAGGGAGCAAAAACATGGACCATCTGGAAGGGAGCTGGGAGCAAAAACATGGACCGTCTGGGAGGGAGCTGGGAGGGAGCAAAAACATGGACCGTCTGGGAGGGAGCTGGGAGGGAGCAAAAACATGGACCGTCTGGGAGGGAGCAAAAACATGGACCGTCTGGAAGGGAGCTGGGAGCAAAAACATGGACCGTCTGGAAGGGAGCTGGGAGCAAAAACATGGACCGTCTGGGAGGGAGCTGGGAGGGAGCAAAAACATGGACCGTCTGG
>JAODKF010000116.1:1169284-1184472 GCA_026779585.1 Mormyrus proboscirostris
TGTGAGTGTTTAGCTACTCTTACTGTGCTTATCGAGGTCCTGCAGACGGAAACGGCAAAGAAATCACGAGGAATAAACATATAATAGCCTAATCTTTATTCTTCCCACATGGCCTGATGCCTTACTCTCATGCAGGAGAGCATCTGCAGATGTGCAACATCTCTAAAGGTGATGGCTCAGGTAACCTTGTCAACCACAGGTGAGTATTTTTCACCACCCAAGTCAGTGTATTTATAGCTAGTCTAGACTGTATTTATAGGACCTGAGGTGCTACAAAGTAAATTAACAAACAAAAAAGAACTAAAACAACTTCACGTCATGAAAAGATGCACCTTGCAGATTCATGCATGTTAAAATGTTCTAAGTTGAATAAGTTCTGTTATTACATTCCACTAAAATTTTGGAACAACAAACAAGATATTGTCTTCAAAATGGAATTAAATAAAGTATCTTCAGTTCCAAGTTTCATCATTCATTTGGGGTCAAAACAGAACATGGATCCTGACAATTTTGTGGCCTCACTGTGAGTTCCCTGTTTGAGTGTAATTCTTTTGATTAATTGATTTAATTGCTTAACCGATGCTTTCAACCAAAGAGGCTTAGATTCTTATTCACCAAAGTCATTTTGATATTATCATTCCTGGCCATTGTTATTATTGTTTCATTGCTTAAACTGCACTTCAATCTATATTGCCTTCAAATCTAACCCATTTACACAACTGCTTATTACATCACAAGGGAAGCAGCTCAGTTTAAGGACTCTTCTCAGGGATGAAAGAGCAGAATTACCCATTTCATTTTCTAAAGGGGAAAACCTACAATCTTTTGGTTGCGAATCCTGCTATGAAATGTCACCTTAGAGTGTTTAAGTGTGTGCTTGGCAGCCGGGATGCTACTTTGTGTATTTTCTTTATAATCCACCAAGCACCGCCCTCCACGTTCAGTCAGTGGCTAATGGCCCTAACCTCCTGCAGTCTGAATAAATTAGTGCCACCTCCATGCAATCCCATACCATTTCAAACAATGGCCTTTTGATCTTGACTGGCAGAAATGGACAGGAATAGGTGACTCCGGGGAACACTAACACAAATGCTAATCTGGACAGGAGTTCACCCAGCATGTTCCTGGGCATGAGAGGTGGCTGCGCGGCCCTGACAGCACCATAAGTCTCCCTCGGAGATTTAGCTCAAAGAGTTATGAGAGAAGGTCTGTACGTCTATATCTCTGCTGTCACTCAAGAGATGGTGCGTTTATTAAATGCCTGTATTTCCAACCATTCATTTTCTATACACACTTGTCCTATATGGGGTCATGAGGGGGCAACAACCCTTCACATAGCGCATGTTCAGACACAGTCACACCTACAGCAACTCCAAATCAGCTTAGCATGTTTTTGGACTGCGGGGGGAAACCAGAGAACCCACAGGAAACCCCACGATGACATGGGGAGAACAGGAAACCTCGAAACACGTAGAGCCATGGTAAAGACTCAACTTTGGCCCCAGAGGTGGGAGGCAACAGGACTAAACTCTGCATCTGCAGCAGGCTATGTGAAAACCCAGATGAAGATAAATTGTAGACTGGTTTTCTGAAAAGAAGCGACTATAAATATCTGTGCTCACTCACTGGCCACAGCACAAATAGGTGGTTAGATCTCGGAGTGACTCAAAACCTTAAGACTGTGAAGTGGCCACGCTGGTCCATTGCAGGACACTCTGAGACACACAAAGCAATTTAAAGTCTACCAATTAACTTTAATAATCTTTGGATCATAAAAGAAGCCCATGAGCACTCAAAGAAAACAAATTTAACCCACAAGCAACATGCCCGAATACCTCATTTGTAGTAGAAATTTGTTTTTTGCATTTCAGTGCACAAAGCATACTATAATGCACAAGCAGAAATAACTTCCAAATATCAAACATTTCTCCATTTCGATGTGGCTAATAACACCTAGATTGGCTTCCTGGAAAAATGAACCTAAGAAAAAAACAGCACAAGAATTTTAGTTGCTAGAATTTCTGAAGTTTGCCGCAGTTGAGTTATTAAAATAGTAACTGATGTTAGAAATAGGCTTACAATGACTTTAAAAGATTAGCAGAACCTATATTAAAAATACAAAATATTCAAACCAAAATAATGCTTTTGATTTACAAGCATTAATCTCCAAATATAGCATATTTTCTACCGACATACCAACCTTAATTTGAAAAAGACAATTGTGAATACCTTTTTATTAATTTGGATGCCTACGTGTTTGTAATTAAAGAAATTCAATTAATCTGAACGCTTCATTGATTTTAAAGCACATTTATCTCAGATTCTAAGAACCCCTTCAAATTACAAAAAATACACTGACATTACCTAACAAAAAAATCTGTATCTTACGAACTGGGAAATTAAATTTTCACAGGTATCTGACTCCTATGTTATGTTGTGCAAATGTATGATGTATGAATTAAATAACATTCAGAACCACATTCACAAAATGCTTTGCCTAATGCCTTAGGGCTCAAAACTCGTCTATGTTTGGGTTATATCTGTTATGAGAATGCCATGGATGTTGCATTTAATGGACGCTTAAGATTATGAATTATAGTTGTAAAATGATACAGATATGAATGCTACTTTTCTGTTGTACTGTTACAGCACAAGCTCTGTGATGAATCAGGTACTATTGAAGGAAGACAAACTCCATCAAGCCTGTGAAGCTATACTGTAATTCGACAAGCAAGTCATCTGTTCAATGAAGGGTTGCAATGAAGCCTTTTGCAAATACTGCAGACTCAAGCAGTATTCTTATGAAGTATGTCTCACACTTTAGTGAGCACTGAAAATCACTGTTAGCCACCGGGGCCTTTGCATTTGCAAGCTTTGCACAATTGGATGTTGTTGTTAGTGCTGGAGAAATTCTGTCATTAGAGACAATATTCTTACTCACCCATGTACCTTTCAGGTTAATGGGACGTACAGCCGTCCTTTTTGTAATGCATTTCAAAATTTCAAAGTTGACTTTTACAGACAATGCCCACTGGTGCCAACAGAGGTGTCACAGGAACACATCACCCTCACTGGCCATGAAGACACCCCCCTCATTGTTCATTTTGTCTCAGTCATGTGATATCCCTGTCATGCCCTCTGAGACATCATGCCAATGAAACATGATTAACCAGCTACACAGAGAGCTACAGAGAGCAAGGTCACTACATAAGATGGTAGTTCACCACCACTATAATGCATTTTAGTCATTAAACATAAAATAATATTAATACATTTCACCACAATCTTGTACTGGATAACCAATTATGGAAGATGCATGAATTAACAATTCTGAAAGCCTCATTTTTTAAAATAACCCAGTAGAAACAACGTATCAATGACAAACCGTTAGATGGTTTTGGACTATAAAGGGAGATCACTTGGCACCAGCTACACAATCTTGATTTTTATTGGAGAAAACCTTCTCAGCACAATTGACAGAGGCACTATTTTACAAACGAATATCTCAGCACAAGCAATTTCCCCACTGAAACTACCTGACTGTATTTCTTAGTTAAAACAAGAAAACAGGCAAGTCATTAATCTTGAAAGAAAACAAATAGCAAGATCTGTAATATAAAATGCTTTTTGTAACAGAAAACATACTCCAAATTGGTTTTCCCAAAATACTTACCCACCCATCGTGTTCTCCTGACTGAAAAACAATCGTTGACTAGATACCTTCAAATTTTTGTATTTTTTAATCCACCATAAATGGATTTCAAGGTAAGCCTGATGACTTTGCATGCTTGAACACGCTTGGCCTCTCTTGTGGAATGCTCTTAAACTCACCAACATTGGCCATGCGCAGAAGAAGCTTCCCCCTGACCACCGTGAAGACATTGATGGGCGTCATGGCCCTTCGCCCGCTGACCATCAGCGCCTCCTGGAGGTACTCTGTGGTGATCACTTCCAACTCCTGCATCACCTGGACTGCAGGCCGTCCTTGCCGGAGCAAGTGCTGGAGAAAGCCAGGGAAGAAGGCTCAGCCAAGTCACATGTCACAAAACACGCATGTGAAGTCTCAAACGGTTATAAAATCATTTTAGCATTAATTATATTAATATGTTCTTAATACAATTGCATTTTAAATTTTATTGCATATACCTGAATAAATCACTTCATATATGTGCTGTATTCTCAACCCAAATCATCTTCAATTGTCTTATAGTATTTAATTTAAATCCATGTTACACAACTCTCTCTCTCTCTACACACACACAAACACACACGCGCACAATGCCTCCAATATTATTGGCATCCCTTTAGTAAGACTATAAAAAAATCAACTGTTTGCTCAAGTACCTTCATCTTGCACTGACAACATTTGAAAAATCTGACTTTTAATTGAAACAAATTTATTCAAAGGAAAGAGAGAGAAACAGAGAGAGTGTAACATGTCTTTTGCACCTTTTCCTGTCTTCTGAGCAGTTGTAATATAACCTATTCCCACCTGGATCAATAAAGTTTTCCAATTCTGATTCTGTATTGCTAACTGTTAAAAAAATACTTGAGTGATCTGACCCTGAACTATGGGCATCATCCCTGCATCACAAGTGCTCAAGTATGCAATCGATAGGAAAAAAAAAATGAAATGAGTTGGTGTGACGGGGCACTGAACCTTGAGCTCCACGGCTGCCGAGCCGACGAGCAGCAGCGAGTCAGCGTCCCACACGTCGATCTGCAGCGTGTGGAGGGCGAGGTACTGCAGGAACCAGGGCCGCTCTCCCGGCTTCAGGAACGCGGGGTCTGCCAGGAACGTCAGTTCCAACCCCGGGGGGCCTGCTTGTGGGAGGGAAACCAGCCATTTAGCGTTTCGCCAAAGATGTCGATTCCTCACATCACTGGTGAAAGGTGTAAGCTATTTCACGGTCCAGCACAGACATCTGCTCCTCACACCAGTGTGCTGCACGTATGAGCCATACGACTCCTCAACATGGGCAGATTCCTCAGGCCAATGACCTCTACACGACCTATCAGTGGAAATGCTAATCATATTTTGGCAGTCAGCTGTTTGACAGCTGTTTGCAGGAATGCCTTTTTCAGAATGTCTATATCTGTGACCAATAATCTATAATGAAATATGTTAAGAATACAGGTAATTTGCTTTTACAACTCACCTTCACCCCTGAGACATTTAACAGATGAGAAATATACTCTAAGGTGTTTAGAAACATCAGGCTGGTCTGTTCTGTTTCCAAGTTCGCATATGCAAAGAGGAGGAGCTTACACTGTCATGGGAACCAGCATATGCGGCTCATTCCTCCTCAATAGAAAGCCCATTCAACGTTCAAGGAGTCGGTCCGGCGAGGGTTGATGACCTAACGATGTCTGTCCCTTTCTCACAGGAGGCTCCCAGCGCCAGCTGAGTCAGCTGAGTCTGTGGATCTCTCCCGCCATAATGCCAACGACCTTCTAGTCTTCCCAGAAGATCTGCATCCACAAGTATCACCTTTTCCTTTTTGGACTACATCCTGCCATAACCTTCTGAATATTACAGGAACACCAGCACAATAAAACCCACATTGCTTCAAGGCCACCCCAACCCCTGTCCTCAATCCCCTGGTCTACTGGGGAAACCAATGTCCTGACAAACTAACTCCATACAGATAACTACAGTAAGTACTTACACTGCATTGTGCAGCTTCATTACAATTTTCTCATCTAAGTATATGCATGCGTTGGCAGTACTACCTTACTATAAAAGGCACATATACAATGAGAGGCTTAGTTCAATTTATCACCTGAAAAGGAGGCAGCTGTTAATACCTATGCAGTATCAACGTTCTGGGACAATAATGACCCAGAAAACAAGTTACACTAAAACAAAAATGGGGGAAAATGTATTGCTGAGGCCTGATGGGAGATCTCCATGCCCCCACCGTGTGCCTAGCTTGGAAGAAGTTGCATTCGAAAATATATCCCACTGCTGTTAGTGACACATATACAGGACAGTGTTTGTCAGTTCTAGTCCTGGGAACACACAGGACTCAACATTTTGTTCCAGTTGCACTAACACACCTAATTAAGGGCCCATGTCCACCTTGTCTACGGAAGCTTACAGCCAAAGACATGACCAGAGCGCTGCTCCGAAGCAGAGTCGTAGGGGTGCTGTGAGATGACAGGCGTGAGGCTGCAGAGAGCATCCTGCTTTCAGGTGGGGCTCGAAAAGTCCAGGGAAAACTAGCAGCGTGGAGGTGGGCTGAATCACACCCAGGTTCCCCTAATTAGAGGCCAGCCTTCAGGGGGTTCCAGATACAAAAGGTAAACAGAAAGTCCAGGCAAGCAGATAGAGACGGAAATGGGTAAAGCGTTATTGACCAACCGGCATCAAATGTTAGGGGCAGAGCTAAAACGTTTGTCTGATTGCCACATGAGAGTTTTCCCTACGAACTCATGTGACGCCTGCATGGATGTTTTCTGTATAAACCCATATAACTTCTGCATGAAGCAGTGAAGTTTCTAAATGAAGGTCTGCTGTATCTTGGATCTTTGTCTGAAGCGATTTCTGTATGAAACCATTTCAAACCTGATGGTGTGGGGGAAAGAGCACATATATATCCGAGATTAAACATTTTTAAACATTTAACGGATTCATTCTCCAGGAAGAAGTGCCCAAATAAATAAACAACTGAATAGTAAAGTAAGCTGAGCTGCTATTACCTGATTCAATGCTGCTGTCCTTCCTGGCTACCGCCAGGACACAGGGATATCTGTCAGCCGTGTCCAGCTGGGCCTTCTCAGTGCTAAGGAGCAGCAGCCTCTGCGTTTTCACTGGAGCAAAGCGATAGACCTGGAAGGTGAAGTATACAGACTCTGGCCAGTCCGCACCCATGCTGTCCTGTGGTACTCTAAAAGAGGGCGACAAGAGGGAACAGCGGGCTTTGGTGACAAACTACATTTAAACAACAGGCCTCAATGACTGCATTTCCTAAAAAGCATGAAAACCTACTTCAAGCATGAAATATTTTACAAGCCACAAAAAAATTAACAATATAAATCTTTAATATTGCATTTATCAGTTGATAAAAGCTAGCCCAGAGATTGTTTTAACTGGTTTTAAGATAGAAAAACTATAAATTTAAACTGCAAGTTAAACTTCAGGCAGTATACTGTATCACAAAGACTGTGTAGTTATACAGTCACTCCACAAGTCTCATATCTGCGTTCCCCAGGAATCACAGGTTCCTTATGTAATTTCCAGTAAGGCATGTACAGTCATATCTCTAACAACCACATTAACAACTGCATTGAGCTGCCAGCATCAAATGAACATGCAGCAGCCGATTCAGAAACCATCAATAAAAAAAACAATTCATTCAAAAGTGAGACAGAAACCAAGAACTCAGCCTGTCCATCTAGCTGAACAGAACATGATGGTTCTAAGATGGAGAGCACACTACATTTATCTGTATGACAAATGAACTGCAATCTGTATGACAGAACCGCAAACAAAAAGGATTTTTTCCATCACAATTTCCACTTCTTAAATAATTCCAAAGCTTAGACTATTTGATGGAGATCATGGTGACTACTAAAAATTGTATCCGTTGCAGTACAGCAATTTCCAGTCCTAAATGTCAATTTAGAATTAAAGCACCTGCAACATAAAAGTCTCAAGATATCATTCCATTGCACTTTACAATTAGACACGTAGGTACAGTATTTAGCAGGACTGCCGGCTCACAGGACGAGAGCCTGTGTGCCTGAAGCTTTGCTCAGCATAAAACAATAAAACAACACTGCAGTTAGTGCTCATCAGCTGTTCATTATTAGACATTCTATTTACTTTCATAGTGTTGCTGTCGGATAATTATACAGGAAGCACTACACAAAATTAAAGGGAAGATAAATTATGCCCAAACCACATCCAGCCCCAAGGCAAGCAGCTGGCCACTATAGTCCTGATTAATAAAAAAAAAAAAAAATATTGAGTTAAAGCAAAAATAATTAGTTTTCCGTCTTCAGTTAGAAGATTAGCAATCAATCATTCAGCACTGAATAAACTGGCAAAGTTGTTTAAAAACAATGACTGTCTGTTACTCAAATAAAACTCACGTAATCATCCCGCCAGCCAAATAATCTAGGGGCAGCTTTCAGACTAAGCGGTTGATAGCCCTCAATTAAAGATTTCCCTTAATATTCAGTCAGTAAACAGACAAGAGTGATAATTACACAGCCTGGGAGAGAAGCAGAAATTACACCATAACTAAAGCATACGTACAATGAGTATCAGCCTCGCGTGGGCTTTTGTCTTGTTTATCAGGTAATGAGAACCGCAACATGCATGCTAATTGGTTAAGGTAGCTAAAGATTCACCCACCCCTTTCAGAAACAAGACTTTGCGAACGCTGCTTAACAATTATAGCAGTAACATTGGACTTTATGTCTGCAAAAATTTTACTGCAACCTGGCTAATGACAATGTTAGTTCCTCGCTTTTCAGACATTGTCGAGACAAGTAAGACAGCAGAGATATATGTACCAATTCTGTATATTTTTGGGGTATGACTACCATTCCAAATACATTTATCTAAATTTCTTATCAATTATATACTGTAGGGTGGTTTATAGAATGGCCATAGAATGGCCTCTTCGTTAAGGTTGCACCAGAGAGGTTTTCCAGGCATTTTAACCCACAGCCCACCGCGTGCTGGTAGGGCACTCTAATGGGAAGGAAACTACCCAGTATGCATCATGGACTAGACAACTGCATCTTCCACTGGCAAATGCTGATGGGCGAGTAGATGAGACACAAGAGTGTGGACAGGACAAAGTCACCTGGAGAAGGCCAGAAACTGCAGGACAAGTTTGTTACACTGCAGGGGATCAGCTTCCTCTTTCTGGGGGTTGAAGTTGACGGGTTCGCCCGGATCCAGGACGTCGGCCACCTGCCCCCTGCAGTCCAGGATCTCTGGGAAGCCAGCCGAGTAAAGATGTGCTATGGAGCTCCGAGTCATTGATGAGGAGGAGCTGGGAAATGTACCAGAGATTGTGAGGTCACTTACCAAATAGGCAAGAGGTCGGCTTCAAACAAAGGATTGTCTTTGCCTTCCAAATACGAACCCATTCTATCTATGTAACGTTTGAAGTCACCTTCAAAATATGGAAGGCAGTTATCTTCCAAATATGGAGTGAGAACTCTGTTTAGTGATGGACTACTCCTGCCTAACAAATTAAGAGTGAGGTTACTTTCCACATAATGTATGAACAAATAACTTTTGAGAGTCTGGACTGACTGAAGGGATGCAGAAACATTTTGAACTTGACCTTAGGTGCAGCTTGAATTTCATTCTGATAGGCTGAGTAACAGAAAAAAATCTAGGGAGCTAGGTGTTATATAAAAGGTTAAATCAACTGGGAGGGAGGGTAGCAATGGTAGAAATGCTTGACAAAGGGGGGGGCTGTGTAGCGATGGCCACAGTTGTTGACTGGAAGAATGGATGGATGGCGATGGCAAAAGTGGACCAGTGTTAGCATTATGCGAGCTACTCACTGACTACTTGTGAGCTACTATGGTACCCTGGCAACACGTTGCCGTCCACTGGCATAACGTAATTCATTCTTCAATTAAAAACACAGATAAATACTTTAAAGACTTCAAATTTAATATGCTCCTTCCAAATGGACAGTGACTAATATACCGCAAATGGACAGTGACTAATATACCGATAAATGGACAGTTACTAATATACCGATAAATGGACAGTTACTAATATACCGAATATCAGTGCAAATTCTCTACAGCAGGCGTGGATGAGTGTTGCTTTGCAGAAAGCCAGACCATTTATGCTTGTCATGCAGCGAGATCTGATGTGATTAACAGTAGAAAGGTCAAAGCCAGACAAGCAAACGTGGAAGAGCAGTGTTGTTGGGATGAAAGGAACTGACCCCTACATTATAATAAGCCAACAGGTATTGCGGCCATGTCGTACTATAATGTTGTGATATTAGGTGTACTAGTTGTTTTCTTTCATGATAGGGGACAACGTGTGTTGGACCTTTTTTATCTTAGGACCATGATCTGAAGCAGATTCCAGAATGTTTGGTTTGTTGACCTCAACCTGCTACAGGCCGCTTCACCTGTCTGTTGGTAACGTTCTACATTACAGAGGTCAGTTATTTCTAATGAGTGGGGCTGTTTACATGCACTGTGAGCTGACCTGCTTGAGGAGACCTTGGTTCTCATCAGACAGGGAGCTTACAACCTTCTGCCCTTGAGCGACTGCATAACAAGGGTTCTTGACACTGCATTATGCCCCAAAGTTGTTCTCACTAACAAAAACTTCTGCTCTGCTTTGTAAGGGCAATATCTTATCTTCTAAGTGTACATGCAAAAACTCACCACCGACCAATTACAAAGCTTATTAAACACCAAGATCAATACATAGAAGTAAAAAACTCAATATTATCCCTAAGTAATAGTAAAAACTGTCCACAATTGGAGATTGCTGTCATTTCAAATCATAGTAAAAAAATACATGAGAAAAGACCAGCTTGATTCACAAAGAAACTTAAAAACCCTAAGGAAATATTAATATAAGAACTACTGTATTAATAGTGCCTAAATCTGCAGGTATACTGCTCTCAGACGTCAACACAATTCATATGTATTTGGGTAATATTAAAACTGCAGCTTCAATTTCCACAGGCCTGGGTTTAATCTGATAAACAGTATAATTACCAGTGTGATCCATGGAGTCTAATTTTCAAAAGTAGGTCATTTTCCTGCAAACATCTACTACAATTTTGTAGTTTTCAAACCAAGCCATTTCATATGAGAATCACAGACACTCCTGTCTAGTCAATAAGAATTACAACAAAATATCTACACTTATATGGATGAAGGTCATAAATTATCATTCAACCAATTTGCAATTACTTTCACAAAACTTAGCCATATTGACAATATTCATGTTACACACAGTGTTCCTTAAATCATCCCCTGATTATACATTCAGAATTAACACAGGATGCAAAAAACGGCAGTGATGCCCTCGCAGACCAGGGTCTTGCTCTGAAAGGAAGAATACTAAAGCTAGTGATGGCCATATCCAGCCTCATGAACCATTTGCGGTATTATCTGAATCCAACAGATGGTGCTCTCTGATTAAAAAAAAAAAAAAAAAAAAAACTCAAACCATGCTCAAAAGCAAACCAAGAGCACCACCTAGTGGGGTCAGAAAGTACAGCAAATGGTTCATAAGGTTTCATTTTTTTTTTTTTTTTAAATATCGTGATAATTATATCATCGAACTTTTATCATATTATCGTGCTGTGGGTTTTTGGTATCGTTGCATCATTGTCAGTACTGTTTACATTAACACAGTATTAAGTGATGAAAAGCACGATGGGACAGTCCAGACTTTCATCCGTTTCTATGCCCACTGATTGGCAAATATCACTTACTCAGGCGTCTGGGTACCCAGGGTGATGACGGGAGCATGCACTGGCGTGAAGGTGACCTCCTGCAGCGGCTCCTCATCGGCCACGGCCGGATCAGCTGATGGGCGACTGAAACTCACCTCTAGGTGCACGATACTGCTGGCACAGGGCAGCTCCTGCAGGCCAAAGAGGTGCAGCTTAGCAGTCATGTGATAATGACTCTGTCTTAATGATGCTGTAATGTATCACAACATACAAATGTAAAGCGCCTTGGCTGACTCTGTTTTGAAAGGTGCTATATAAAAATAATGTGAATTTAATTGAATTGCAGGTGATACTACTAGTTACTATACCAGAAACAGTTAATTGGACTCTAGTAGTTATATTCTTTGGCAGAGAAATTACAGACAATAAATTACAAGTATATAATAAGTTATTAGAACCAAATATACACATACTGGAGTATTAAAAAATATACAGGACAGATATTTTCTGGGTAAGGAATTTACAGGATAATAAATTATGGGCAGAGATACGTACAGAAATAACCATGACATACAGAAGTTAATAAGTTAGGTGACTGGTTAAGTGTTCATGAGTGTGAGGGCGAGTGGATAGAATGTAGATGTCAGCCATTAATAGGCATCCTGCCTCTCAGCCGTCCTGATGTGTAGTGTGTCGAGCTGGTCTGCATACTTGGAGGGAGAGCACAGCATGATGGGCAAGCAAGAGGCTGCTCGCCGCACTCGCCCATGACCTACATGCAATGTCGCTCGGGCCCAGGACTGTGATGTCAGACTACACACAAAGCCTGTATCGCCTATACGTTTTTTACTTATTGTCCCTTTGTTGCTGATTGTACAAGAAAAGGATTCTAACATTTATTTTAATTTACAGATAGTTGTACTTTTGAACAATTTATTTTAACAAAACAAAAAATGGAATTATGTCCGTGTAAAACAAAGACCCAGAAAAAACCTGTGAAGTCATTAAAAAATAGATAAGATTTAAATACTGTCTCATACAGACATTTACACATCTACATAAAGCATCAGATGTTGACGTAAAGAGGAATACCAGGCAGAAATATATGTCTAAAGAAGCCTAGGGTTTCTGGGAACATGTCAGAAAAGGAAATCAGGCAACTAAAGCCTAAACTAATATATAACCTAAATCAAAAAACGCAAGAGGTTTTGTATCGTAATTTCCCTGCATGTATCTCTGAGTTTGTGTGGATTCTTACAGCATGCGACAGCTGGTAGGCCGACGCCATCGGAGAGGGGTGCAGCTGAGAGGGGAGCCGCTGTTGCCATGGAGATGCAACAGTGTGGCTGATTGTGGGGTAGCGAGGAGTTGCTGCAAGCTGGGATATGGACAGCTGTAACACATACAGTACTCATTTAAAACATACAATGAAACAATTATCATTTATATAATGCCGGAATGCACTAATGAACAAAAGTCTCATATTAAAATCATATGCCCAGTGTTTTATCTAACAAATAGAGGTTATTTCAAATTATATACATTTATATGAAGGTGCCAATGATTACCTGGTGAAAACAAGGGCTAATCTTCACTGTGCTGCATTTGCAGATACGTATGCAAAGCACCATGTGCACATGGTTAATTACCAGGTAGAGGTTTAATTACCAAATGTCACGCCAGCAGCTACACTCCAAAAGGTAATTTAAGGTACAAAATGCAGCATCTTTGCCTGAATGCTGAGGAAAGTTATTAAGGGCTTTTTATGTGGAGTCTGAAGATACTCCTCTGAAAGAACAGTGAAAGCCAAGTGAAACCCTTTTTTCACAGCATCAAAAGAGGAGATGTGAATATGCTGTCTGTACTGTACAGTAGCACAGTGTCGGAGCACGCTGACTAAGGCACCTACCCCTGGGCCTTGTGGGGATCTGGGAGGGGTACTGGGCAGCGCCTGATGCCCCACCCCACCTGGAAAGGCAGGAAACCAGAAGGACACCAAAGAGGGAAAACAAAAACAGATGCATTACAGTCATGCGTTGCTTACAGACCAAGGATACATTCTGAGAAATGCATTTGTAGCCGATTTTGTCGTTGTGCAAAAACCATAGCGTGTACATACACATAGGGCTGGGTGATACATTTCATTTTTACACAAATTCCATCAAGGTATGAGCCTGTTGTTGCCGTGATTTAACATTATACCTGTCACATAACTGTTTGCAGAACAGTTCATTGTCATAATCAGAGAAACTCAAAACCACCTGTCATATTTTACTCTTTTCTACACAAGAATTTTAGAATACTGCATTAGAATATAGCAGAATATTGTATAACATTGTGATATCATTTTTAGGGCATATCGCCCAGTCCAAGTCAAACCCGTTCCCTGAAAAACACAGGGAGGCAGTCAGAGAAAAATACCCAGCAACAAAAGGCACTGTCAGCTTTTTCTAGTGTTAAGCCTACAGCTAAATATTATTTTCATATGATTTATTTATTAAAATTAGATTTCAGCTTGCAGTCCTTTCAATTTGTAACCTTTTTTCACATTCTGCATCTGTTTAGGAGCAATTATAAGGGAATTTTAAGCAAAAACGGAGCCTTGAAGTAAAGAAATTGTGACTTGAATTATAGTGATAATTATCTATATCATTTGATATAAAAAAAAAAAAATCAGCGAGCACTACTTGTACACGTGTTATACAGCATACTGTTTTACAGTAATCTTCTTTATGAGTAGAATGAGCACACTCTAAAATAATGACAAAAGTCAATACATAAACAAGTAAGGTGGGCAGTGGTGGTTTAATGGTTAGAGATGCGCCGAAATCGAAAGATTGCAGGTTTGAATCCTTGAGGTACCGCCCCCAAGCACTGCTCCCCGGGCACTGAATTAGCTGTCCCCTGATATGTCACGTTGTCACATATAGGTTAAATGCAGAGAGCACATTTTGTTCTTGTGTGCTGTGATGTGTTAACAATGGCAATTAATCAGTAAATTCACTAACAGTTGTTTAATATCATTATCAGGTCCATGTAGTCCTCATACTGTACATCATTGTGAGGCACATGGCTACAATATAATCCATTACCTGATTTTATGGCATTTAACAGTTCTCACCCATCCCATAGATACTTAGCTGAAAAAACGTTTCCTACTATCTGTGCTCATTAGACCTTGTTAACCAATGGCTAATTCCTGGGTAAGGCAGTTCTGGAGAATAAGAACCAGTGCCATCTTCGGATAAAGCGCAGGCCGTTTCTTACAGGAACTTGGTGGATCAGAGGATGGGGACTCCAACACACATAGTAATCACACCATTTGCTGAATGGAAACACATGCTGGCCCCCTCACTGTATAAACCTCTAAGGCAGAAAGGTGAGATATGAGGTGCACAGGAGCAGCAGATGTGCTGAATCTTTTTTTTTTTTGCTTCTTACAAACACATGTTAGCACCTTTGGGGAAAAAAAAATACTTGTAACTGTAGTCTGTCAAGCAAACAGGAAATGGGCAAAAACGTAAGTGCTGCAAATGGAACGACGCTGTATTGTGTGTAAGGTTACGCTTATGGACCGGGCAGCTTGGAACCAGCAGCACTGCTCCGGAGATAAGGAGCCAGCTTGGTGCAGCATTAAGGAATCAGCTTCACCAGGCCCCCTTCAAGGGCCACCGTAAAAGCTAACAGTCAAATGGCTGGTGAGGTGAGGGGCAGGTTTCAACCTCCGGCAACCTGGGAGGCTGAGCAGAGGATGCGCTCCATCATGCACTCTGCTGGCAG
>JAODKF010000116.1:1184572-1207803 GCA_026779585.1 Mormyrus proboscirostris
CAGACCAAACAAGTCCTCGTTGCAAAGACTTTAAAAACTGCTGCAACCAAAGGAAGCAGTGCGACTAATTTATTCCATCATGTAAAGCAGAGGCCTGCAGGTATCCATTCTGCAGCAGTTTCAAGCACCACATTTTACTGATTTTTTTCCCTCTCAATAACTGAATCAATAGGCAGCTACTACTGTTTCATTCACACCAGGAGCTGGATTGAGGCTTCCAAATCTCCAACAGAGCTATGGAGGGAATGGTCAATGGTACCTATCTCAGTAGCTGTGGAAGTAATGGTCAATGGTCCCTATCTCAGTAGCTGTGGAAGGAATGGTCAATGGTCCCTATCTCAGTAGCTGTGGAAGGAATGGTCCATGGTCCACATCTCAGTAGCTGTGGAGGGAATGATCTATGGTCCACATTGCAGTAGCTGTGGAGGGAATGATCTATGGTCCACATTGCAGTAGCTGTGGAGGGAATGGTCCATGCTACTCAAATGATCTCCACATTCCCCGCTGTCTTTCACAGGGCCCAGAAACCTGCAGCTTTGGGGGTCACGCTTAGGCTCATGTGCACATTGCCAGTCAGTAGCACAAGAATTGGAGCCTCGTGAGAATATTATTTCCCTCCACTGCTCAGTAGCTCCGCCACTTTACCAGTTATACAAAACAAAGCAATTTCGCATAGCAACTGCCCCGATGTGCCCCATAGACTTCAGCATTTTCTGCCTCTCCTGGGAAAGAAACCGCATTATGGAAATGCAGAAGAACCCACAGTTTCATTTTGACCACTGTCGGCAGCTCAGAGTGTGCTGCACTGCTTCACAGGAGCCTCAAACTACCTACAGGTCCCTGTTAAAGAGAAAGTCATTCCCTCTCACACGCTATAGGTTATACTATAATTCACACTCCTCTATGCCACGCAAGCAATCTCTCCTGCTGAAATGCCTGCCATTTATAACTATTATAGTCTTCCTCTCCCAGCCAAGCTGACCTCATGAATAAAAAAAGAGGAATATATCTTCTACAGCTGGAAAATATGTAGTATATTTGCATATTCTAAATTAATACTTCGCTATTGTTTGCTAATATGCTCATATTTTGCAGTACGTTTATTAAAACTTTAAGAAATGGTAACGGCCACGGTTTTCGTACAATTCCAGTACATCACATTGAGAAAAATTCCAGAGAGAATGCTATGCAACTTCCCACCTCCCAGGTCAGAAGCAGGGAATAGTGCAATACATGGGTACAGCAAAATTCAGTCAGGTAATGTGCACACACGTTCGTGTATATGTGAGCATGTATATATGGCCCCACAATGTGATAAAAACTTGCTATTTTGACATTGTAGGGACCATATTTTCAGTCCCCACAAGGGGAACTTTTTTTTTTAAAATAAAAATTTGTCACTGAAATCAAAAGCCTAAAAATGCCATAAGTGATTAGGGTTTTGCTCATTGAAATGAATGGACATCCCCACAATGATATAATTACAAACCTGAGTGTGTGGCCATCGAGGAATAACAGCAAACTAAGGAACTGCTACAGCTCCAAGTGAAGCCAATTTAATCATTACGCCATTACAACTCAAATCAATCTTGCTTAACCTCCAAGATCTCTGCTTAAACTCAATCTTCTTTTTTTAACAGATTTATCAGCCTTTCATCCCGGGGCAAGAAGCTAACCACAGAAGTAAATATGCTTCACAGACTGGTAGATTACTATCAATTAGCCGGGTATTGTGAAAAATATCTGTTTCCATATCCCACGGGAGGCATCGCTAATGACATGGAACGCCATGCTGATGACCTGTGAAATAGGCTGCTGACATCTTTACCTTGAAGTGCTCTGAAACACGTAGTCCTTCCCCGACGTATTTAACTCCTAAAATGGAGACACAGGAGGGCTGGCAGAGTCCACCCATTCTGGTTTTATGCTCCTTGATTACTTTGCAATAGCAATGTTATTGGTTCTACACTATGACATTTATTTTGAAACTATAGGGTATTCATGAATGAAGCTTTCTGACCTCACAAAAAGCTTTGCTCTTGTGGCTTGTTTTTCTGCATAGTTCCCAGGCAGGCTGAGCACAGTTCCGTGTGGGAAATGTAAACCCCCTGGGGGTGGGGGGGGGTACTATTTCCCCTACTCAGTTGTATATTTTCATCAAGATGAAGAATGAACTTTCTCCCATCAGTAAGCATCAGTGAGTCACAGAGTAAAATAGGTAAATTTGCAATAAGGCCACTTAGTTAATTGCGTCCTTGTGACCTCCTTCATAAAGAGCTAGTGTCTGGCACATTCCATTGGCAGTCATTCGCAAAGTTCTGTAAAAAGTTTTACAACCTATCCAAGGACTTCGAGTTAATCGGAAGGAAACGCAGAAGATACTCTGACACGCTACAATATTCAATATCCTGACCTCTGCAAAATGACACACTGGGCAGGTTTGTGACACAGTATTCTACCTTTTGACGCATGTCTGCTGGAAGAAAAATGTGCTTCTAATATATGGAAATATACAGAATAGAAAAAAAAACCATAATCCCCTTTTAACTCTTCTGCTCAAGGAGATACTGTACATACTTTATCCCTTTCTCTTCATAACCCCAGTAAATGCCATTCAGAGTTATAACCATGTCACACATTCAGAGACATCACAACCTACAGATAAGTCAAGTTTCTAGTGTTCTTCTTGAGTGATTCTCATAATTCTGACAGTTCATACTTATTTCTAGTGGTTTTCATTCACTCTTAAAATGTTAATTGCTCTCTCACTACATTTAGTTTGGGGGGGGGGGGGGCAGTGAAGCTTGCCTAGTGCCCCACATGCACTTTCACTGCCACTTTTTATTTCCTGAACAATAACTGCTACTCAATTAATAACTATATATCATTACTCATTTGATTCGGGTCAAGATTTTTGAGTTTACTTGATCAATTAAAAGCTACAACTCTCAGTTATTATATGACTCCTGTTAGATGAGCATGTGGCCTTTAATAAGACTGCATGAAATCGACCCACTGCCAACAAACCCAGAAATGAAGAATGAAGAAATTAACTACAATATCCAAACACAGACACCTTAGATGCACTTAAGAAGTTGTTTACAAATACTTGTGCCTCTTACCGGAATTAAAATGGAACTATAGTAGAGTGTGCCATTCCCGCTAACAGAGCAATAAAGTCAAAATCTCTGAACACCAGTCGCCCATCTGCTCCTTGTCTGACTGTGAAGTTTATAGGTCTAACAAACGACCCCCTTCAGTTCTGCACTCCTATAGCAGCGGCAAGTGCTGTGTTTGCCAAGTCATTAATCAAGTATTATGAGATGTTAAAAAGGGGATAAAGTCCCTCCTCATTAATCTACTCAGAAATCATCTCAGCTTTCTGGTGAGGTGCTGTCCAGCGTCCCACTCGGATCATTTCTTTGGGGGTGGTGCAATGGCACTGTCGCCTCAGGGATCTGGGTTCAAGTTCCCACCAAGGCACCGTATGTGTGGAGTTTGCCTGTATGCATAGCTGTGAATTTGGGGGGGGGGGACAGACATCCCTCTCAGTATTGAGTTAGGGGAATCACCCTCCTCAATATGATCATATATAATGTCTAGTTTACAAAAAACACATACGATTCATATATCTCATTGCATACAGTGTTTTTTCCTTACAGTTTTTATTTGGAGACCCCCTACCCTCCATTAAAACCTCTCAACGCCCCCCCCGGCAGGCAGACACTCACTCCCAGACCGTTCAGTAAAGAGCACAGAAGCACGCTACAGCTTTGTATGTAAAATTAATTCACTTAACCTTGCATCATAACCAACAGTCAATCAATAAAAGGCTATGTGAAATGGTGGAATTTATCTCATGTCGATAAAGTTTCATAAAGATTATCTTATTTGATTGTGCAAGCTGCAGCTAGCTTGGTTAGTTAACAGCACAGCACGAATAGCCACGCTGACAACGCAGCAGTATGCAGTGTTTGTGTCAGTCACAATTCTCATCCCATTGTGTTTGCTGCAAGAATGAGTAAGAAGCTCGTCAGAACATGCGGCCAGATCTGCCATTTATGGGAAACACCATAAAGTACGTTACTTGGTTACCAGTAACTAACCATTTAGTTCATGAACAGGGCTGGCAAAAAGTTCTCCTTATCGCCAATATTTACTTCTGTGGGTCTGTCCTAGTCACTATTTAATGTGTGTTGTGTTTCTTTCAGAAAAGTTAGGATGTGTTTGTCTGAGACATGATGCAGGAGAATGGCAGAATTGCCTTATAAGGCGACGTGACGTCACACCTTTGACATACCTGCCCCGCCAGTATTAATATGAAACCTCGTGGGGTTTCCTCCGTGTACCCCAATGTCCCCCCCACAGTCCAGCAGCACGCTGAGGTTAATTGGTGTTACCAAATTGCCTGTGTGCATGTGTGAGTGAATTGTGTGTGAGTGAATGTGTTCTCCTGCTTTACACCTGTAGCCTCCAGAATAGGCTCTGGACCTCCTGTGATCCTGAATAGGACAAGTGGTTACAAAAAATGATGGATGGATATATGTATGTATGTATGTATGGATGGATGGATGGATGGATGGATGGATAGGTTGATGGATGGCTGGGTGAGTGAATGGATGGATGGATGGTTGGGTGGATGGATGGACGGATGGCCAGCTGCACTGAGGAACAGGTGCAGTTGGAGCTTTATGCCGAGGATCAGCCCCAGAGGGGCAGCGCTCTCTCGCTTAGTGTTTCTCTCCGTTTGTCATGTGTGTGCATTAAAAAAAAATATCTGCAGCAGGAGCACTCTCTATTTGTCATGGACTCGTCCAGTAAAATGGCAGAATAATCCATAGTGAGCACAGGGCTTCTGGCATGTCCAAAACACACAGCGAGTAAGAGTGTCGCAGGGTTTATGCTGAAGTGTCCAAAAATCCAGGCAACCCTGGTCAAGTGGCTGACACAGGCAGACAGGAGACATCTTTAACTTTCAGGCCGTCTGGCAGAAACAAGCTAAAGCAGAGCTCTGCTCCCCACGGTTATTTGGTGGCTCTGTGACAATCCCGATGACATGGCTGTGTAAAACCGCAGGCCATGCTCATGGTAGTTATAGACATAGAGTAAAGTATGACTAAGGCTTAATGTCACACTGCTGTCCCTAAGCTGAGACTTGCCTCGGAGTGGAGAGGGGGATCTTTTGTGCCACGATGCCTCTTCCGGTCTTTTCCTTGCAGAGATGGGGGTGCTGGTGGCCTGGCCTTCGGAGCGGACAGTGAACCTGAATTTCACGGCACCTCCGTCTGGATCCTCCCCCTGGCACACAACGGAAAGAGAACATTTGAGGACAGTCTGCGTAACGTGAGCTTGAGCTCAGAAACCAGAGTTATTGGCCGTGGCAAGGTGACAACTTGTTCCCCAAAAGAGAAAAAAAGGTACAAAAGTGAGGGAATATGACTCCCTAAATAGACTGAACACTCAGGTTGACCCGTGCAGTGACACGCTTTAAACAGCACATTACTCTGGTACAGCATCCCATCCACGCTGGTGTTCGCCCTTCAGACATCATGTCTAGATTACTGAGCCAGGGCTAAGATCTGAAATGGCTTGGCAAGGGGTCCCATACATACTCTGAGAGTCAAGTATTTACTTCAGTATGCTATTATGCGATTGCCTTGCCAAAAAAAAGAGGCATTACATATTCCCTGTCTGATACAGTTCCCACATCCTTAGTGCAAATCATTTGAAAGAACTGCATGATTTATTCATTTTTGAACCAGTGCTTCACTTAAGGACTGAAGAATGAGGAGTATACAGTAGTTTAGTGTTATTTACACTAAACTAAAATCAAATTCAGTTACACGTAGCATGAACGCTGGTAAAGACGATGTGGTGCAGTGCTTAATTCCACACATTAATTGGAACTCAGCTGGTGGTATGGAGTGACATTCTTCAAACTGACCATTATCCAGAGCAGAGCAAAGAGACCATGTAATGGTTTTTATCTTGGCACCTTAACAAGAGTATTGAGATCACTCCTGAAATAAAACAGCAAAGCAGTCAGCAACTCTGACTCTGTGGTATATATATACACACTGATTGTTCGTCGAAACCACATACTGAATTTCGAAGCACAGATTCTTTTACAAAAAAATTCTCACTTATTACAGAGTGCGTCTTGGGAAACTAAGGAAAAACTTGTGCACATCTGGCGACAGATACTCTTTAGTGCTAGTTCTAAATTAAGAAAAGGAGTAGGAGTGAAGGGTGGTCATGATGAGCCTGACAAAGTCTGCTGTGTGACGTGGTCGAAATCCCAGAATGGATGCCAGGCTGACAGGCTCGTGCCCAGGGAGCTATATCACACTGGCAGTCCTTCTTAATTATTTTCTTTGGCAATCCAGTTTTCTAAAATAAAAACATGCAGCTGCAGCTGGGGAAGGCGAGGAGAGTGACCACATTTGCAGCGAGACATCGCTCCATCATCTCCGTAAGGATTACCGACCATGTCTCCGTAACTTTACATTATTTATACGCCCCGCTTGACCTTACAGAGCGGCCAAATGTGAGCGTTTGGCAGGAACCCGAACGCTGGCGGGTAAATGCCACTTAAGGTGAGGTCAGCCTGGCAGACAGCGACTGGCTATGCGTCCTCCTGGCAAACCAGTAGAGCCACCATCGTAACATGATCACACTCGCCAGGCAGGCTGCCGTGCTCGGCGCAAACAAGGAGACACATAGTATTACGCAATTATCTACAATGAGGCATGGTGATAGGATGAATAATGCTACAGATTTAAGTACAGGTTGCTATTACCGTAAGTGGATGTGCTCATCACAAAGCATCAGATTACTCTTGCTTTGCTGAATATACTGACACGTGAATAAGTTCACTATCATCCTCAAAGAAAAGTCATTTAGGTACTCTTTCTGAAATGACACATTCAGAAAAAGGAAGGAAAAAAGGTATGATTGTACATCTTTATGTTTTCTCTAAAATTACTGAATGAGGCTTTTGCTTTTAAATTTTAATTTTGGCCAGTGCTTACAGCATCTCCCATTTCCACCCCATGAACCTGTTTCATCATACTCTGGATACGCCGTTATTCTGTAATGCATGTGAATGCAAAAGCACATATGTTTCTTTGCATAAATTAAAAATTATAAAAAGACATAAGATGAATGCATATATACATTCATCCACCCACCTGTCTTCTAACCACTGGTCAGAGTCACAGGGTATGTGTACGCAGTAAAAGGCAAAATATTACTGTTTAAGTACGACAGCATATGTGCTGGAAGTCAGCTTCACTACAGTACTATAAAAACGGCAAAACAAAGAGTGATCCATCACAATGGGTTCGGTGTCATTTTTAAAGCACTCGCTTTCTTCCTAAAAGTCAAGCCACGACTTCTTGCCATGAATCTTACATTTCATTGTAAGAACAAAATAAAAGAAAAAATGCTTTAGTGAACAATGAAACTAGCAGAAAATGAGCAAATGCTAAATTATCCATAAGTAAAATGCTCATCCGTCAGCTTCTTTCTTATGAAAATGAAAAATGAAGAGAACAGATAGAAATTCAGCATATGATGTTAATAGCTGAGGATGGACTCGGGATGGATTTTCAGGCTTCCAAATGGCATGTTGTGAAAAACTTGGTATGACTTTAATCTGGTAATAGAAAAAGAACATTTAATTCCTGTATGTATGTATATATGTTGTTTAAAATGAATAAGCTTTGTAACAATGCAAGGGGACAGGTCTGAACTAACACCCTTGACCATGGCGTGCCTGGAACTTATAACTTCTTAACAAAGTTAAAGGAAAATCACTGTCACAGAATGAGAAGACTGTTTGCTCAGGCTAGTGGGCACTGTAGGGCTTAAGATGGCAACAGCAGATTATAAGACAATAAGGCAGCAGGAAAACAGCAACCATTTTACTGAAAGAGGAAACTGAAGCGGAGGAAAAACAACGGGAGTCTCTTCACAGAGGGAACTGATGCAATATAAAGCAACATGAAAGAGCAAGTCCTTCATTACTCATACAGCGGGGCAGCAGAGTGATGTCCTAGGGAGCTCCCCTGCTCTTTGACAAGACAAAATCATTACATTAGGGGACCCTTAGCTCCTATCCTGGCCACTTTGATGGGATTTACAAAAAACAGATCATTAAGCAATATGCAAATGTTATTAGTGCATGTGAAGCACAAGCCGAGCTGCTTTTTTCAATCGGGATTTAATAGAGAGCTAGTTCTAACATAAGGACAGACACCTGGACAACGATTAGCTTCTCCATAGAGCCTCTGGAGAGTCACAGTACCTCTCTGGAGTTGCGGTTTAGGTGCGGCGCTGTGTACACCATGACGCCCCCGGGGTTCGGGCCCGGGCCTCCCCGCAGAGCGAGGGACACCTCTGAGGGCGCGTCAGCGCGGCTCACTGCCTGGAAGGGGCACCACGTCGCCCAGCGCACACACTGCATGAAGGCCATCTTGGAGGAAGAGGTGAAGGACAGCTGTGGAATCAGAATGGAGGGAAGAGAAAAAGAAACACAGATCAGTGTTCAGCTATATGCAGACTGGGTGATATAGCAAGTTCTATGCATTTCTGGCAGTTTGCCAGCACCGGTCCTAAAAGACTGACTTGGGAAAAAAAATTGCAAAAAAGCAAATAACCACCAATGTGAACAAAGCCATAAGTCCAGGACAACATCGATTGGAGAAACAACTAAATACACAAAATGGTTTTTAAATGTACTGTATGGAAAAACAATCAACTGAAAACTTACAACAAACACGGAACATTACTAGGGACAGGTAAAACCTTCTGTTTTAATATGAATCTATAGAAACTACTAACATTTTAGTGCTATTAAGAAAATGTAAGATCCTTAAAACTTCCAAAACAAAGCTTGATAAGGGTACAGGCACGACAGTACCACCAGATTACCGAAAAGCAGACAAACCTTCATAATAGCAGAGCGTAATACTGTTTGTTTTAACGGATGTACCTCAACACAACATAACAGGAGCCTCTTTGAACTCCTTGAGGCAATACATCATATGCTACAATATTCATGAGAGCCGGGCTCCCACTGTGACACATTCCTAAAGCTGTGTTTTTTTAACAGTGATGGCTCAACATAATGTGATGCTTTGGCGTAAAGAACAGCAGAGATAAATGAACAATGACTGTAGCAGCCCAAGCATGGTGAGCACCATCCCGGGCACCCAGTAAATGAGGACAGAAACATATCTTTGGCCCCCCCGGTATTATGCCTGTCTGCCTACCAAGGTCTGCTTTCCTTTCACAAGAAGCTGATTAAAAAGAAAAGCCAAAGATTCTGAGGAGAACTGGCCTTATGTGCTTTAGTTACATTTTACATTTTAACATCCTTATGGTATTAGATAGTTACAGCGTGTCTTTTCACGTCTCGGAAGGGTCCCTTCAATATAATCCTAAGCAAGGAGCTTAAGACGTCAATAAAAATACACCAAGTACGCTGGTGCTGAAACAATAAAGATAGAAGAGCCTTTGCATGTGGAACACTCCCTAAAGGCAAGCTAAACTGCTCTACTATCGTTCACTTGGGGAGTATTTTTACCCATCTTTAGATGCATAGAAAGGCATCGGCTGAAGTGAGTCAGGTTAAGCACCTTCACAAAAAGTACAAGAGCGTTCCTTGGGGAAAATAAATCTAGAAGCATTCAGAATACACACAGTGACCCGGCGAGCAGTAGTGTGGCCGCATGTGCCCAGCGCCGCAAGCTGCATTTCCGGGTCCAGCTTTGTTTTCTTTACTCGTTGTGTCTGTCTGAATTTCATCCCCAGTTCACATACAGTTCCAGGTGCTTAACATATCCTACAACATGTCCTTCTAAGAAGCTGACAGTAATAAAGAACAGCACAGCAGACTGTTAGGCACAGCTAGAGTCTAATGGTGCGACAGCGGCCAAAACGTGACTCTACCCTCCGAGACACGGCTCTCTTTAGCAGCCCACAGCCCTACTTTCAACACTGGAGGAATTTCCGATGAGGTGCTGGGATGACGCAAGCTTACGCAGCACTGCTGATGGATGCATCCTCTTCGGTGCTCACGGCTCATCACGGTGTCATCTGGTGTCAAGCAGATCAAGACAGTCTCCTGATCTAACCTTTACAGGGCTTACAGCTCCACTAGCTGCTCTTCTGCACTTTCATGTATCGCGTTTAGATTCAGTCTCTCTCTGGGGAGATATTTGTGTGTATATTTGCAGTGCTTATAAAGCTGCTTTCCCCCCAAATATCTTACACTTGTTTTTGGTCAATCACTGAAAGCTTAGTCCAGCAGCACTTGTACATAAGTCCTTGATAGCTGTAGGTGTATTTTTGTCATCTGGCTTGTGTGTGTGTCACTTTGGATTAAAACATCTGCCAAATAAATGTAAAAGTAACCAACCTTGTTACATAAGGAGAGACGTATGCTGAATTGATACTATAGAATGTATGTATTGTAATACTCAAATACTGGACATGAGGATGAAGAAACTTCTGCTACATTAGACTGATATGAACAAAATAAAACTTTAAAGTTGATAATATAAACACTGCCAGCAATACTTTGGTTAAATGTCTCTTAAAAGCAGTTTGAAGGAGCAGTGAATTAAGCACACTCAACGGAAAACCTTTGCAGGAAGACTTTGATTCCCATTTCAATTTCCCATGCGAGGAATCCTCCAGATCACGCAAGATGGTCGCCTGATGGCCCCTGGCGTCCTTCCAGATGAATTCCAGGAGGCTAATTCCACCTTCACCACTCATTATGAAGGAGCATGCTCAGATGTTCCAGGGGACACATTGTGGAATGCGACTCATAAAACCAGGGCTGCCTAGCTATTTATAAATACATAGAGCTTCTGAAAATGTCTGATGTATGCATTTAAGTTGGTGCCCAATTACAGAAAATACAGAGACAGCTCTTGCACTTCTAACCTGCTTCAACAGCTGGATATTCTACCAAAGAAATTCAAGCATATTTCGTAGTAAATCTGAACCTTGAACCTGAACTTTCTCACTGTCCAAGGCACTCAAATTGTTATTGCAGGTTTCCAAGGGTTTAGTCCAGTGTTATTCTCTAAACTGAATAAGAAAAATCTGCTTCATCCATGCCACTATGTCATCATGTTGAGACAGACTTCAGTGAATAATCTCTGTGTGTAATATACGACTTGTCTCTGCGTCATGGAGTGCAAAGATGGGACAAACCAAAAGAGAATCTCCTCAGATGGATCAAGTATCATCATTTCATTTCACTTGTGTGTGTGTAAAATATAAAGTTTAGACTGTTTAGATGATCATGTATTATCTTATGAAAGTTTGATGCTGTTGCTAGCAGAGTATGAGGCACAGCACAGAGCTGAATATCAGATAAATTTAGTAAGCAGGCCTCAGAACAGCCTGCACCCCCATCGATTCTCAGAGGAGCCAGACTGAACATTGCCTTCCATGACTGATGGGGGCTATTTCTGAATGGCAGGCTTTTCCAGCCTCCACAGGTAGATGGGGCTGTCTCGTTTTTAGCATGACGTCATCCTGCACTTCTTTCATCCCTTTCTGTATTGTCCCATAAAGGGTAATGTCCTCATCCCAAGGAATTCCAGTGGATGCTTCCTGACCATCTGCTACAAGGTATCGCAACTTTTGGTAGCGTATTTAGGTTAGCCTAAGGTTAGTGGGTCGTACAAGAAGAAAGTCTCTGAGGATCGTCCTTTTTATGTGGGTCTGCCATGTGAGGAAATAAACCAGTGCAAAGAATCTTTTCCCCCAGGTTCATTTTCAGCTTTGCAATTGGAATATCCTAGACCGCCAATTCTCGACCCAAATTTGGCAAGTTCTGAAAGGGTCGCGGGGCAGAATAGGAAATATAAGCATTTTAAAACCAGCAAGCTGCTATGCTGATCCACGATCAGCTTTCCCAGCCCAATCGTAGAATTAACCTATATAAATGAGTCTTGGGTCTGCAAATGCTTATCACAAAACTCGAGAACCCTCAGCCAAACCAAAAAGTCAAAGCACAGATGCTTAATTGAAAATTCACTGGCACATCCAAACAGATTTATGCGATAGGCGTTGATTGGCATAAATTGCAGAGTGCACTGCGCACGTGATCATCATAGTGTTAATTTAAACATATACTATATATTGGGTCACGGTGCAAAAAAGGTTGTGAACCACTGATTAAGATAAAAAGTCTCCTGCAGCTATGAATCAGTCTTACACAATGGGTATAAGGAATTTTAGACCATTACTCCCCACAAAATTGTTTCAGTTCATTCAGATTTCAAGGACTTCTTGTTTGAATAGCGGTCTTCAGGACAGACAACTGCATCACACTTGGGTTGAGGTCTACACTCTGTCCTGACCAATTCCAGAACACAATTCCTTCTGTTGAAGTCATTCTGTTGCTAATTTACTGCATTAAGTGAAAGGCCATTGAGATTCTACTGTTTCATTATACAGTTTTGAATTCGTTGTTCCCGCAATAACAGGAAGCTATCCAGGCCCAGTCAGCTCCACACCATGACACTGCTAATGGTTGGGATGAGGCTTTTGGTGTGCCATTGGTGTGCAGTGCCTTTTGTCCCCTAGCATAAAATTCTGTCATATCCATCCACAAAACTCCCAAAAGCATTATAGAACATTATAGAACTTTTTGTTTTTGGAAAGCAATGATTTTTATCTGTGGTGCTCTTCCATGAACAGCACTCTTACACAGTATTTGTCATGAACAGAGACTTTGGGAAGTTTGGAAAGTTGAGAAGGTTTCTGCAGATCCTCTGCTCTTACCCTACAGTTCCTCTGTACTGAAGCACTGGATGCTGTGCTATTACTGTGAATCATTGAAGGAGAGTAGCAATGCTATTGAATTTATTACACTCATAATCCTATAATCCTTTTTAACACTTGCCACTTTAATGAAACACAACGTATGAGGTCTTCAAAGATCTACTTCGATATGGCCATATTGCAATGGAATGAAATTTTGTTGTAAAGATCATGTAACTCAAACGGTGTAGTCTCATAAATAGCAGGGCAGGCTGAATCTTGATTGTAACACCTGAATGCAATTACCCTCTTCAGAGATCTCTATTCTACAGCTTCATATACTTTTCCATCAATTAACTTAATTGCTTAAACCATTTGCTCAATAAAGATAAGAAAAATACTGTGTTTGTTAGAAAGACTGCCTATATTCATTAATATAACTCTGATAAGGATCACATTTGAGGAGCCATCCATGCATCTTTTAAGCTTTTATCTTGGCCAGAGCCCAGGCAGTAAAGGACACACGGCTGCACTACACCCTGGACAGGATACTAGTACATTGCGGGGCTCAAACACGCTCAAGATGTCACTCTCAGAGATGACAATCAGCCTAACTGAGTGTCTCTGGACAGCAGAAATAAACCTGCAGGATGAGGGGAGCATCTACAAACTTCACAAACATAAGCACAGCTTCGAACCCGCAACCCTGGTGCAAACCATTGAGCTACCATGCTGCCTCTTTAAGCACCATTCCTTCCAATTTCCAGGTAATTCCAAAAGGATCACAAACCTTTCGTTTGACTTTATAAACAGATCTATGGCTCTATATCCATCTCTTAGGCCTCATACCTTGATACAAAACATGACCAAAAGCCTACTTTAATTTTGAGTAGTTCTTGTTATGAAACTGAATTTGCAAGTATACAAGAAAACAGCAGAGCAGACAAGGACAAGGATGGCTGCCAAAAGAATGCAGTTTCACTCCCAGAGATCTCCAGGTATTTCAGCCCTAAAGACAAGTACCTAACCTAACCTTGCTTCTGTTAAAAGGTCCTGCACTAAAAGTAAGTAAACTCAACTTTTAAGCCATTTACTGTGAGCCACTTATAGCCATAAGCAAATAAACAATAAATCGTGAGATTATCTAAGGAAACATTAGAGCCACTTCGTATGAAAGGTAGCTGACAGGATCTACAAAGGACAGTTTATGTAATCTTCACAAGAGCATTTCTGCAATTTACATTATTATATCATTTAATGTTATATCATTTTAAGGAGCGAGACATTTAAGGGGTAGACATTGCCGTTTCCCATTTTGCTCATGATTAGAGTGAGAGGATTTTACTCTGTCGGGGGTTGATGTCAGGATTAGGGAGGGTGGGGGGGTGGAGTGACACAATCCTGATTAAAATCCAACTCACCTTTTATTATTTACACCACACTATTCTCCAGAGGATAAACAGGGCACTCAAAATTCCACCCTCCAGGGCTTGAGCATTAGAGTTTCAGCCAACAAGCAAGAAATAACGATTCACAACTTCAATGCTCCCCAGAAGTAAAACTCATTACGCATCTGGAGCTGTCGAGGCTGTTTTGGAAACCTTTTTATTCATTTATTTATTTTTAACTTTGACCTCAGATACGCAAGTGCTCGATGTCAAAGAGATTACCACATATGCACAGCGAGGAAATGTCATGTCGTAAATCTTATTAGCACTGTAGTTTTCCTAGGCTTAGTATGCTCACTCCAACATGAAAACTGAGACTTAAAATAATTATCTTAACAGCACATTTTTTATTTTATTGGGTTTTAGTAGGACCACCTTCAAAGAAGCGCAATAAATACATAACTCATTCATACACAGACTTATCAGCGTTAGCCAAGCAGAGAAACGCTGCCAATCCTTCGAAGGCTAATCGTCTTGTTTGTCCTCAGAGTCTGAAAGTCCTGTGTACCTGAACTGAATGCATGTCATGTAATGTAACCCAAAGCTACTTTTAGACAGTTCTCTCTCATCATACATTTTCAAAGTCGTTCTGGTTCTGAAACAATTTAACTGTAAAATAAACTTTTGCTAGCTATCTATAACCATTTTGGACAGTATTTTTGAAATAGACTTTTGAAACATAGGTACAACATTTCAATAATTGCAGCTAGAGATATTAAAAAAGCAGGCAACAAAGTGGGAACTTCAGTTTTATATGTACTTCATGCACACCATTTTGTGTGCATGTGTGTATATATACACACACATATATATAAACACACACACACACACACATATATATATACACATATATATATATATATATATATACACACACATATACATATATATATACACACACATATATATATATATACACACACACACATATATATATATACACACACACACATATATATATATACACACACACACATATATATATATTCAAACAAGATATTAGTACTCTCAGTTTATGTCAGTTTTTAGAGTTAAATTAAATAAATTAAATATTAGCTAATATTAAATATTAGTTAAATTAAATTAAATATAAGCAAATTTTGGCAGAATTTCTGTTAGAAGACATCATTTACCAGCTTTGGCCATATTCAACTTGCCCTAGGGTCATTGCTTATCTAAAATCCCACACTAAGAAAATCAAGGCAACAGAGAATCCTGCTAAGATACATGCATGCCTGACTGCATGTCAGCCCCACCTTTCATCCATTTAACGATTTCCTCCAGTCAATCTAGACATCAGACTCCCCATCATTTTGCTTGCCGAGGGGGTTACTGATATATTAAAGGCATATGAAGAGAGACCTAAATGAATAAAAAAGTCTTCTGGAATAGGATTCCAACCTGTTAGATAAAACTTGGACATCTTTCTTTATATGATCAAGCTCCATCTAACTCTATGGGGATTTAACTTATTTGGACGTTTCAACCAACCTGAGAACTTTCTTTTCTTCTGCTCACAAGGCCAGATTAACGGAGACACTGGGCTACTGTTCGACTGACAGATCAACGTGGGCCGTAACTGTTGGCAGTTCTCTCAGGGCCTCATGGCCATTTGGTATCCTCTCTGATGTGTCTGATCCTTCTTGTAATTATTTGACTTGACTATGCTCCATAGAATACTCTTACAGGTACATCCATCTCCCTGTTTTGTACCTTCACACTGTATCAATGTGGGAGGTGTATCATTTATTCATCAAAAATGGCAAACGACATATTAGTGCATTTCGTTAGATCCAGTTAGGTTTAGGTCTAGGGCTAAGAAATAAATCACACAGGCTTGCTGAAGGCCAGTTCTGTTCAGGAATGTGTCCTCGCCCCACCCCTATTAATTTTCTCCATATATCACATAAATAAAGCCAAAAAAAAAAAAAAAAGGCTTAATGATGATCCTGTTAGCCTGAGGGGTGGCTACACGCCTTGGGAGGCCGAGTCAGATGACCATCGCAGCTGGTCGTAGTTCATCTCCGTTGTTAATTACCGCGGTTTGTCCCTCACTGCTGGACCGGGTGGTTCAGCACCGTGGACAGCGGCCCGTCTCACTCTCCCACAATCCACTGGGGACAGAACAGCTGTCGCGCAGGCATGGCTTGAGAGCCTGCATGCACGTGCCTTACTGTCACAGACACACTTCACTAATGCTTACAATTAATGACTCATATCCCCTGAGAAGATAACGCTCCTCATTAGGACGGCCTCGGAAAATCACGGATGCCAGCTTATGACTCAAGCTTCCCCTGCACCCACAGCAGCTCCCGCACTTCACAGACGCTGCACTCTGTCAGCATAATCTGTAATGCCGCCTTGGACACAAAATGGCTTTTTCTCAAGCGTCTGTCTTAGTCTCTTCGAGCTGCAAGCCTTCGCTTCCTGCCAAGCGAGGGAGGTGTTGACCCGTGCAGCTGTCCTAGGAAAGGCTGCTGCATGTGGGTAGCCACGATGTTCAGGAGATGGGAAATAAAGCATAGTATGTGCCAGTTTTGAAGCCTTGTCTTTGCAAGCTCATGCCCCATCGCAGACACCAGGTTTTTTCATTATTTATTATTAAGACAGAGACAGGAAAAATCACCATCGCATTTGGAAGTTGCTTATGCCTAACAGGTCAGAAATTCATACAAATCCAGGGCAGCTTAGGGAAATATTCCGTGATTTTTATTTTTTTTGCTCTTGCCAACTGCAATTAAGGGAACCATCTTTAGTACTTTAGCTTTGCAGTCCATACATCTGACCTCTAGTAATGTTAACCTCAACAGATTCAACAGATTTAACTTTGACCTCAGATACGCAAGTGCTCGATGTCAAAGAGATTACCACATATGCACAGCGAGGAAATGTCATGTCGTAAATCTTATTAGCACTGTAGTTTTCCTAGGCTTAGTATGCTCACTCCAACATGAAAACTGAGACTTAAAATAATTATCTTAACAGCACATTTTTTATTTTATTGGGTTTTAGTAGGACCACCTTCAAAGAAGCGCAATAAATACATAACTCATTCATACACAGACTTATCAGCGTTAGCCAAGCAGAGAAACGCTGCCAATCCTTCGAAGGCTAATCTGACCTCTAGTAATGTTAACCTCAACAGATTCAACCTCCACCTTCCCTAAGTCTGAGTTACAAGCAAAGATCAGCAGCACTCATCCTGGTACATAAGAAATGAGAAGGTCAACAGAAATATTCCTCATGGTGGAATGTTCTGTATTAATTCCTGAAGGTAACACATAGGAAGGAAGACGGTTGCAGTGTGTTTCATAAGAAAACCCAACCAGGCCTTAAAACTGCATCTATCAACTGGGCTGAAATGTCACAGACATAGCTGAGGTATTAAAAGTGATGAGGAATTGCAATTAATTTTATCACAATGTAGAGAGATATCCTTCTTTTAGCACTTAATATTTTTGCAGTTCACAATTAAAAATGATAAAGATTCATAAACATTCACACCATAACTGTCTTATGTTCCTCTTTGACAACTGAAAATTCATTTTTAAATTCCTCTTTACATTTGCAGCAGTTCGTCATCTGAAGCGCAGTCAGGGCTTATGGTGAGAATTCATTTACTCAGGACATTTGAAATTGCCTAAAAAGTTTTGAGTTTCTGATTTTTTTTATGACAGGATCTATGACTTGGTTGTGTTGCTTCATGAAATGCCACTTACCTCCCGAGCATAGTTCCTGGTGAGGAAAAAAAAATAATAATAATCTGAAAACATGGTGTGCCTTATGATATGATATGATATGATATATGATATGAGCCTTATAACTGCCCTTCCAGTCGATAGGGGGCCCTTCCCTGCAGGACTGCAGCTGAGCTACCCAGCAGGTTCCTGATATATGTGAATTAGGACCAAGTAGGTAATTTAAGGTCTCCTTTCTAGGACAACCTTTTGGGGACGCGTTTGGTTCCTTAACCAATCAAAACACCGGGTCATCTCAATCCCGCCTGCCAAGAACAGGACGTATCAAGTTTTCAGTCCCTTTCTGGCCGGCGGGAAGTATGTAGCTTTTTTGGAAGTGGAGGAGGGTGTGTTTAAACAGAGAAAAATGTTTCACTTGCTTCCGCCTGATAAAAGTGCCTGAAACTGAGCTGTAAAACAACGTTAATTAAAACCTCAAAGTCTGAAATGTACCCTACATCAGTAGGAAATCCTGGAGTGGAGCAATTCTGACCCCGAATCCTTCCAAGAATTCATGGCAAATTGAAAATTTCTGCCCATGAGCAGGGCCAAAAGCAGCCAAACAAGGAAAGAGCAATTTTAGCCAGAAGAATGGGTGGAAATCTCATCCCAGCATGTAAAGTCAGTAGAGACTTATCTAAAATAACTCACTGCTGTAATTGCTGCCAAAGGGGGCTTCCACCATGTCTGGAACAGGGGGGACGGGATTTGACACAGTCTCTGGCGTTAAGTTCACTCGTGGGTCTGTGTGGGTGGCTGCTGCACCCGCAGCTGGGAAGCTGACATTCATTTTAATTAGCAGCATGTTGTCACTCAGGTGACGTCTTATTTATTTAGAGCGCTCTGTGGGGGACTGGGGCTGGCCAGCCCCCCTGGGGAGATGTTACCTGTTGTGGTTCACCTTGTTATGAATGTCTCCCCTATGCCGACGGTAAACGTGCGGTACTCGGAGATAACATTTCTACACAGTGCTTTTCCTGCTTCCGTGATGAAAAGAGGAGCAACCACATTCTCTGAAAGGCTTTCCTTCCCGTCATCTAGCCAGGCAGAGTGGGGATGGGTGGGGAGGGGGGGTGCTATGCTTTAATGCGTGCTGTAATGAGCACGAGAGCATAATACAATAGACAGCTTTGCAAGCATTGTTAAGACTGCCGGAGTTGCTATGTTGTACACAGGAGAGATAAAATGCACAAGAATTTGGGAACATAACAATGAAAGAAGAAATATCATTAAGATAATTCAGGGTTTTTGACCATTTTAACTGCCGCCTTTTAATAATACTTCAGTTTCTTAACAAAGGTATATATAAATACATACATACATACATACATACATACCTTTAAGAAACTGAGTGTGCATGTTATTTAAATGTATAAATCTGTATAACACAATGGTTTTTCTGCGAGCAAAACTTCACTACACCCTGCAGGCTACATTAACAGCACAGTAAAATACTGACACAGTTCAGGCATGTAGACGTTTCATTTGTCTTCTTTAACCAGGAAGCTGACAGATCAGTCAGCTGCAGAACTTCAGAAGCGAAAGGGTGGCATGTAAAGAACAGAAAATCCATGCAGGACTGGGATATAAGGGTTGATCCACCTGAAGACGGACAGGCTGCTCCATGTGGGCCACCCAGCGTGTGTTCATTATTTAGCTGCCTAGCAGATGTTCTGGTCAGATAAACCCGAAGCAACTATCAAATGAGGTCTAGGTAAACCTGCAGCGTCTAGCCAGTAAGCACTAAAGCAGCCGTCCTATGCAAGCTTTCACTTCATATAACAAGGGATGAATTGAGAGGAAAACTCCAGGACTCCAGGACCAGAGCGGGAAACTTAAATCCACCTCCAGCTCTTTATCCTGGGCAAGACATGATCTCTATACATGGAAGACTTCATGTAGGGAGCACTTATCTTCTGAAAAATATCTTGACTTGGTGGCTTCTTGCTGACCATGCAACTGTCTCAACATTAGAAATGTGTTTCTTTGCAAAAATATTCAAAGAGGGAAAGAATAAAAAACAAAGCATAGGTACTCAAGTCGAATGCCAGAGTCCTCGCAATCTCGTTGGAAGAAGGCCGGGTTTTGGGTGTCTGTTGACCATCTATCGGCTGTTTTATAATGGCTCTCTCGGGGGTTGTACGTCTGGTCCTTAGACCCCTCTCCAGACCTCTGGCTCATTTCACATCCACCATCAGTTTAGTTGCCTCCCTAATAAAATGCGGAATTAGGGTCCAAGCATTCTTCTGGGGCTCGTGGTGAGGATGTAAAAACCCAAATGAATATCTTTAGCTCCGTGTACACATCAACAGAGTTGGGCATTAAACATTTTTTGCCATTCGATTCATGCACCACCAGTCAAAAGTTTTTACACACCACAGGTTTTTACCACTTCCCCATTTATTTAATAAACTGCAGATTTAAAAAAATTCTTAATAGCAAGTTGAGTGAACAATCTATCAATGAAAATATACGTCCAATAAAAAGTTATAAAAGTTTCCTTTATAACATGGAAAGAGTATGTAACAGTGCATGTCTGACATCCTATTAACTGGCTGTGTAGTAATGGAATAGTCAAATTCTAGGCTGTTCTTTAACTTTAAATGCACTAGTTAATTGTTATATCCCATGAAACACAGCTGTATTTAATGTCCCTTGTAGAAAGAATGCCTCATATTTTCTCTGCTGTTATAAATGCTAGAGCAGGTTACTTTGATGAATCAAACATATGACATTTTATTGCTAATAAAGGTACTCAAATGGTGAACATACTGTAAATGTATACGTTAGCAAAAAATATTGAGTATATTTTCAGTAAATGTTAAGTGAGTAAAAAAGTAGGACGTTTCACTGGTAGTGCATATAAAAATTTACAGCTTTAAAATAACTTTTTTCTAAATCAAAGAAGTTGTTTTAGGTAAAATGCCACTATATATCTTATTCCAATTGCATAATACAGACATGATAGACTTGACAATATCTTGACAAGTGAATTTTGAACATGGGAAATTGTTTCGAATTTTTACACTTTATTTAATGGTACAATGCACAGATATGGCAAATATCATAAAATATAATGTTCTTCATTGATTCAAAAATGATTTAATTTGATGGAATAATCAGCATAAAATGACTTAATTATGGCAGATTAGTTTTCATTTCATTACTTAATCTAGGGGTGTGCATAAGGCAAATTTAAAGGTTATATATTGCAAGACTGAAACCATACACATAAAAATAAAGTTAGGTATTTACATGGTTAATGCAATTTTAAGTGCTAAATATATTTGTGGCATAACCCTGCACCTTCCGGGCTTTCAAAGACACCCAACAAAGCACTTCAGCGGGCTCAGACGGCAGCACACCTCCCAATGCTGCTGCTAAATCCCTTTCTGCTTTTTTATTTTATCAAATGTTTCCCAATCAAAAAGCGGCTCCCCGGATGCCTGTACACAGCCATTTTATCACAGTGTGATGGTGTTTCAGCTCTGATCTCACTACAGCATATTACACAAAACTTGTCACTCCGGATAAATCTCAATAAATGTGTCCCTGTCACTCGAGTTTATCAGAAGTTAAACATCGTGAATTAAAACTGAAACTGGAGCCAAAAGGGGCCGTGTCAGTAGCTTCATCACGCTTATCTCCTCCCAAAAAGGCACCAAGTCTCCATAAGTAACACCAAGTGCTGCACATAAGGATAGCAATTAAAGTGAGCCCAGGGTGATCTCAGCTGTCAAAGTTTCTGCTTTTGGTTTCATCTCTGTCATAGCTTGCGGGGGAGTCTCCCCAATTACAAAAACACACCAGCCACAGCAGCATGTTTTATCTTTATAATTCCACCATGAACACACATTCAACAAAAAAGCAAATCGATCTATCTGATCTAGAGCAGACAGAAAACAATGTCCTAGCAGCGGAAGTTGTGGTAAGACGAGCGGCCCATTACCAGTCCAATAAGTGTTCACCAGCAAAACTCATGGCCGATTTGGCACCGTATCTCTGCGGTTAGCTTCCATTAACACCGGATCGCGGCTGCTCCCAATGGTGACAGCAAGCTGACCCGCTTCCCACAAAGCTGTCCGTTACGTCTAATAGGGTCAGACCCAGAAGACCAGATGGCCAGGCGGATGAAAACAATTCATTTGTACAGTGGAGGGGAAAAAAAAAATATCACCGTTTGGAAATAAATAGCTGTTTTTTTTTAAAAAGGAAAGAAAGGTGCTGCTTGACATTTTTCTTCAATTCTGCAGAAGTGAAGCACTCAATATAGTCAAAAATCCAACATCCAGGCTAAGAATAAAAATGTTAAAATATATAATAAAATCAGGGAGAACATTTCGATCAGTGGTGTTATTTGTATTTCCATCTACACTTAACTTTGATCATTTCTTTTGCAGTGTGGCTTAGATGTTAGACCATAAGAAAAGACAAGACTTTGTCACATATCTGTTTCCTTTGTATTTCCAAATGAAGTTCAATGAGCAACACTTACTTGTTTGGTGCCATAGGCCCATGTGGAGTGGTTTACGTTTACACCAACCAAAAAGGTATCCAAGAAGTTAGCTCAGCCAAAGTCTGTTAAAATCTGACAGGACTCACAACCGAACACTGAGGTTCCCACACAAATTAAAGTCAACAGAGTCAAAAGCCCAGCTCCAAGGTCTTTTCCTGACAACCGAGGTTATACTGATGTCACCACACATGTGTCAGGTCTTCAGAAACACCTAAGCAAAGACCAGATACCCTACTCTGCAAACTCTGAATCAATTTTATTGACAGAGCACAATGTAGGAGAATTTCCTCCACAAGTCATGTGACCCACCACCACGGTATCACAGTCTCTTTGCATTACAGCGATCACTGTCAAGCAGCAGTCCAATGGCCCCTTTACAGCATGTTATCTACTCTTCATTTTAATTGATTCAGACTATCTGCATATCTCATTTTCTCTTCAAACTAGGCCTCTCATCCCATTAAGAGGCGTTTTATATATATAGATGCAACAGCACAGTGATGGGAGAAAAACAAAGAAGCAGGTCAAGCATTTTTAAGCACTCCTTGCTTCACATTTGGGGATTACATTAATCTATTTGTGGTAGCAGCAGATGGGAAAATTCACAGACACACATCACTCCAGCCCCCCTCAGACCAAGATGGGAAAACTCACAGACAGACATCACTCCTGCCCCCCTCGGACCAAGATGGGAAAACTCACAGACAGATATCCCTCCTGCCCCCCTCGGACCAGGAGGGG
>JAODKF010000116.1:1207946-1232379 GCA_026779585.1 Mormyrus proboscirostris
CCCCTCGGACCAAGATGGGAAAACTCAGACAGACAGACATCACTCCTGCCCCCCTCGGACCAAGATGGGAAAACTCACAGACAGATATCACTCCTGCCCCACTCGGACCAAGATGGGAAAACTCACAGACAGATATCACTCCTGCCCCCCTCGGACCAAGATGGGAAAACTCAGACAGACAGACATCACTCCTGCCCCCCTCGGACCAAGATGGGAAAACTCAGACAGACAGATATCACTCCTGCCCCCCTCGGACCAAGATGGGAAAACTCAGACAGACAGATATCACTCCTGCCCCACTCGGACCAAGTTTCACTACTTCCAGCAGTTTCCCACCACTTCCTTATCTAGCCATGGAAAATCATTGCATACACAAAAATACACAAAATGCAAAAAAAAATATATATAAAAAACATGCAGCAATTAAGGGGATAATAAAAACGTTAAGAGTTTTGCATGTGAAGAAGATAGCAAAAGGGTTATGAAACAACTGGTACCTTGGATAATGGGAGATAGTATCAAATTTTCTCTGAAGTTTGTCTGCAAAATATTGCATGTATTTCCAATATTGGATCACCGCCAGCTTTGTCAAAAATATACAAGAAGAAGATGCCTGAAATCACTTAATAAAAAATTAAATATCCAATCCAATTTAGCATTGTTCTTTTCTATTAAAATGCCCAAAAGGGATTATTTCAGGATATGCAAACTCGCATTTTATGTAATATACAAACTAAAATTCAGCATATTAACAATTAAGCTTGAATCATGTTTAAATAAAGAGGAGCCTTTAAAAAGCGAATAAACACACCTCAACTCTGTTTCACAGACGGTGAGTTTGGGGGTGAGTCGGGCCACGACTTGTGCTGGTTCGTCATGAAACGGCTCCATCTACTGGTGCTTAGCCATCACAGCGAGGCGTCATCCAGGGAGGGATATGAGGCACAAATGCTGTACGGAGCGTAAGCAATCACCCATCCATCCGAAGAGGCGTCGATACGACAAAATACTCTTCTGCAGGCATTTCCCACAGCACAGCCAAGGTTCTTCTGTATATGATAATGCTCATATTATTTTTATTGCTTGGATTATGCTCCTTGCAATAAGCTACAACTACTCAGAAAATAAAAGCAACTCATGAAGGAACAGGAGAAAAAGCCGCCTTCCCCCGACCGTGGAAATCACCCAGCCCAGCACTAAATAGGGAGGCAATTCTCTGAAAGCCGACAGGAGAACCATTACGCCTTCCTGGAAATGAATGCATTTTGTAACAAAATCATATGTGGCATGATGGTTACAGCAGATAAGTGAGGCAATCTGGGACAGTAAAAAATGAAACAAAAACCATTCGGAATGTTTCACTGCCATTTGCACCATTTGTACACAACTAATGTCTCAAATGATACATCTAACAATACAGCCAATCATGAGCTCTGTTTCCCCCCTTTATTTTTGACAATAAAAACAATAAGTGGGTGCTGGTTTTACATGCCGTGTGAGAGCAGACTGTGGACCGCACCTCCACACATTGACAGAAGTCAGCTCGCTTCTTCCATTTCAAATGATGACATACAATTTGTTTGAATTCTGTCTGACAAAAAGTCTCTGTAAATAACAAGCTCTTCACAAGTATTTGCCTAGGAGAAAAGACACCGGAATAACAGCTATTAATATTGCAGGCCCATATTCGGGTTGATCACAGCGCTCTCCTTAGCATGCAGCACATACATCCACCTTGATTAGTCGCAGCCACAAGTCAACGCATCTCACCTGCCTGACGGACATTGTGTAGATTCTTATAATACACCTAGGGATTTAACTATGGCAAGCAGGCGGTTGCCCCTTTGGGTGTGTCTTGTGTGCCTGCATGCTAAAGAAAAACCAAGGAGGGCAGCCACCCATATATTACAATTCTACTCCGCCCATTCAGACTTTAAATTTTTTTCTCCACCCCCCCAACCTTTATTCTTTCTCCGCCCACCCAGACTTCATGTTTTTGCTCCGCCCACCCAGGATTCACGCTTTTGTTCCGCCCACCCAGACATCACGTTCTTAGTAGTAATAGTAGTAATAGCTGTATTGTCATTGCACAATGTACAACAAAATGTTCAGTGCATCATAGATAATATTTAATTCTTAGATTAAAAATGACTAAAATAACTTACTAAAATAAAATACTAATTCCTAAAAATACTCTCACTTTCACACATGCACCCACTCAGTCGTACACATAACCCTAATAAACAAAAACACAACAGCACTATTACAAAAAGTCCCCAGTCATTAAATGATACACACAGACTTTACACTTTTTCTCCGCCCACCCAGACTTCATGCTTTTGCTCCGCCCACCCAGACTTTACACTTTTTCTCCACCCACACAGACCTCATACTTTTGCTCCGCCCACTTTATCCACCCACACAGACTTTACACTTTGCTCTGCCCATTGAGACATTACACCTTTGCTCCACCCACCCAGATTAATGCTTAATGAGATTCCTGCACGAGGACACTTTCCTTTTCCCTCTACCAGTCTCCAGGGCATCTGGCACCCAACTTTCAGGAACAACCCAAAATACAAGTGGTGAGCCAGACACACATTCCTACAGTCGCTGAGTCTGTACAGAGTACACTGACCTTTAAGAGTCGGCGTCAAAGTAGATGTTTCTTTTTTGGTATACAGTTGGCCCACATACTGCCAAGAGGACATTATGGTCTCAACATGTCTGCCGCTCATTAAACAGAACAAAAAAAGCACAGTGAAAAATTCTAGGCTTAAACCTATTCTGGCTAATCTCCACCAACACAAATAATTGGTGGAACCTACCCTTAAAATTAAAAAAAATAATAAACAAAATTTAAAAAACAGCAGACAACGATTTCTCTCTGCGTAAATGTCCTTGACGTGTTTGTATTTTGCTGCTGTTTTTTTTCTTGCCGTTATGCCACAAACTCCCCGGGTTTTCAGCAGCCAAAGTAGAGAAGAGGTTCTGCATGAGGGGAATCTGGTTCCACATGAATACAAGGTTTTACGGGGACGTAACCTGAGCTGAATAAATCCAGAAAGACTGTGCATGGCCTTCTAAGCTGCCTGGATTCAGCATATCCGTGACTGCTTTCCCCCTGTGTGGTTATTTACCGAGGTGGGCTGAGTGAGGACAGCACTTTAATTTCCTTTGGGAAAACACTATGAGCAGGGAAGGGAAAAAATCTCTGCGTAAAGCACATAGACTCACAACAAAGACACGCTTGGGCAACTCCACAGCTATGTTTTCCTCATGTTCAGTTGCTTTAACATTGCTTTAATCCAAAGCAACTTTCGTTTTTCCACCTAATTAATACAGAGAGATATTTAGATTAATCTGAGCGATTTTAATATCTCACCCGTTGGCAGCACAGCACAAAGCATTCTGGGAGAGGCCGCCCTCAGGATACATCCCCACTTACTTAGCTGCTGTACTACCTGTTGCTAACTGCAGTTAGTCACTTCCGCAGATGGCGGCTTTCTGCTACCTTGCTGTCTCCGCCGAGGGGAGCTGAGAAGACGTACTCCAGCTGGAAGACGACGCCAAAGGCGGGGTGATTCACCATCTCTTTCAGCTGCAGACGGCTGCGTAGGCCCAGAACCTGACAACGAGCGCTGGAGCACACAAAGACAAGGCGAGGAGTCAGACTGGTCACAGTGGCGCTCGCTTCTCAGTGGTGCTCTGCATCGGACTGCTCGGACCCATTATTCATGTTCCCTGGTGTGTTACTCTTTTTTTTGCCGAACACTACTGTTCATGTACAACCAGTCACTTTCGTACAGTTCGGCCCAACTTTGGGAGTCCCTCAGAGAAGACGATTATGTGGGGTTATACAGCTTAGTATTTAGGACAGCAGTGAAACCCAGGTGGTACGTCAGTGACACATTTATAGCAAGGCTCTCCTTCAGTCCAATGATACAGGGTCACATTCGGCCACCGGGCCGTTAGCTGAGGTTTTCCTGCCCACTTAGACACAAAGTGACAAGTGTTATTACGGAGCCCAGCAAAAGGCTCTGCGCAAAACCCGCCTAATATCTACCTACGCAGTGCTATTCATGAGACCACTCTCAAACACGGTAATGGTAATGGGATGAGAGCAAGGAAATATATCTACCCATTCTAGAATTATCAAATGAATGCAGAATAGTTGTGTGGGGACAACAGAATGGAGCGCAGCCTAATTGTTCAATTCGATAAGGATGTTTAGTCTTTATCGTGGGACTGCAAGTGAGAAATGCACAAAGTATCATCACCGTTAGGCACTTTTCTGGTACCCTGTCATTACTGTCAGATCTGCCTTTTACAGTCACTGTGACTATCACTCAAAGCAACAATTACCTTGATAGTCACTTAGCTGACAAAGGCACCAAACTTAGGCCTGATGTCGATGCAGTAGACTAGATGACTAATGGTATGTTAGATTTGTGTCAGTTTATGTGTTGTTTAAAAGTGTACATCAAGCTGCCTCGTGTAGGTGTTAATCATAACTGAAAACCAAAAAAAAGTCTTTTTATATGTATACAAGTAATTCAAAGCTCAAACTGCCTCATTTGCTGCTAACAGCATTATCCCAAGGCAGTTGGCTGGATTATTGGCATTCCCTGGCTCTGTGAGTAAGGAGGGTGAGATGTTGGAGCTCAGAGGAGGGCAGGGAAGATCAAACGCACCTGGACCTGCTGAGGGACCCTCGTGGAAGACCCCTGGAGGCAAGGGGCTCGGGTTCCAGCACCACCACCTGGGGTCGACTCAGGAAGCCCCAGCCACTGTGCACCCCCACGTGTAGCCGCCGCTCCTGGATAGTTATGTCCTTCCCATCTGGGCCACAACCCCTCTGGAAATAGAGACATGCCCACATTGTCAGACCAGACAGACACAAACCATCCAACCTCAAGCTTGTCACACATTTTCTCTGGGTCAAGATGCACTTTCTTTTCACACTATGATGCGACTAACACTTTTAATGTGAATTGCACATGAATATTGCGGTGACAATAAACTTGTTAGGCTAACATTTTAAAACATCGGATACATGCATCATCAGACATATCTCCTAAAGGAGAGTACAGCAGGTGCTCTAAGAAGCTCGCAATCCAGAATCCAGGGCAATGTTTACTTAGGCTTAGCAGGAAACACACAGTGTCAAGTGGCGAATAAGATCATTCACATGTTCTGTCAGGGATAGATCAACACACAGGACACTTACATTCCATTTTAGTGTTTAGAGTGATGCAAATCATTTTGGCAAAACAAGGAAATGTGACTATTACATTCTGCAATGTCAGCTGATGCAAAAGGGTAGGAAATAAGGTTAAAAAAAAAAAAGTGGTGGGGTGATAAATAAATATTGCATATTTTGTTACATATACCGGTATGATCCATGTGTCGTAAAGCGTATTTACCAAGATTCATGGGAATAGCAATTGAATTACTGTTATGCTGAGTCATGGAGACAATAACAAAAAATAAAACAATGGGAAACACGTAAATAACAGTGATTTTCAGTTTCGTTTTGTATGGCCTTGGCTTGAAGATGAAGACCCCACAGTCGATCACGTACCCTTGGCTTGCTGGTGACAAGCCGGGCGGCCTTAAATGGGACACCACACCCAAAGACAAAACAGAAAAAACGTCCCCCCTCATTCAATCGCTCCATACCATTAATCAAGGTCACCTCTCATCTCAAAGAGCGCAATTCACAAGAATGAAAACAGGGCCGCAGCCCAGCTTGGGAGCACCTCGCCCTTCCCGCCTGTTGAAAACTTAATATATTGTATTACTTGGTATAATGTATATCGAGATGAGATTACTGAGTAACAGCTGAGAGGGAAGAGCATCTGCAGGGTGTTCTGCGCTCTGCTGCAGCCCAGCAGGACTGCGGTCGGGACAGACCCAGCACACGCAGAAGTGAAGAGAATGCAGACCACCCTTCCGTTCATCTTGCAGAGTGCAAAATTACTCGAATGAGGAAAAGTCCTCCGCCTGTAATCAGACGTCACGCATCTGTTAAAAGTCCCCCACTTCCTTCTTTTACATTTGCTCTGCTGTCATCAGAGATTTGTTTCTCCAAACTAGAACATGAATATTTCACAGCTAAGAGGCTTAAGGGGAACAATGATCTCACCCATAGTTATATTACACTTCATTTTTGAGCATAAAACCAACAATGAGTGATGCACAGAGACCAGAAGCCTCAGTGATGGTGCATTTCATGCCATTTCCCTTCTAGGAAGCTCCTGTCTCCTGGCGCTATGCATCGCCGGATGGTCGGCATCTTAATCTACAGGCATCCCATAATGTATAGCAGCAGACAGTATCCACATCACATTCTTTTGGAAATAAAAACTAAAAATACATAGTGTTTGTCATAAATCGAGGCAATTACGAATAAAGCCCTTAAAGAATATGATTTAGCCACAGTGTTAAAGGCTCATTAGTACTAAATTTCAGAAAAACAAAGAAGGAAAAGTTATATGAATAATTGGGAATCAGACACAAGTCTAGTGAATTACACAAATTACCATATATCCATCCATAAATTAGCCCAGGCCTCTGGAACTTTGTAATTTTTTAAACATAAGTAAATTTCACTATCGTATGCATAAAAAAAAATGAGAAAGCTACTGGTTTCACTCATATTTTAGCGAAACTGCCCGGTAACAAGCTAATTAAGAAAACAGAAAGCATTGATAAGAACCTGTACAGCAAAAAGACTGATGACATAATGGAAATGGCTTAAAATACCCTGATTTGACTATTCCTATTTTATTCTTATGAATACAAAATGACCCAAGTAAGAGCCAGGAGGGCGCCTTCAGGCGAAGTATTATGAATTACCGCAGGCAGAACGCCACCTTGCAATCTACCGGGGACCAGTTCCATCTCAGGAGAGGCCGGCTGTTGAGTAAGGCCCCCATCAGTGAGGACCGTAACCTAGACAGCTTTCAGCAGAAAAAAGGTAAAAAGGGTTCAAGCTGATTAAGTCAGTTTTGACAAACCTATCAGATTAATGGCCAACAGAGCTCTTCCCAGCATTGTTCTGGGAGATAAGTCCTTCAAAGACAATACAAAACCATCAAGAATATCCCATAAGTTACCATGTAGCCATCAATTTGTATTATAGTTGAGAAGTGAGTTTAGTTTAGAAACTTTAATATACAAATATACAGATGTAAGAATTTGAGCTGTTAGCACTAGCAGTGCCATTTTACACATCTCCACATACATCACCACCTACCTCATCACCATGAGCTTTTATAATTTAATTTGTACCTAAAAAAAAACTGGAAAACTTAATTCATATTAGAGAATGTCCAGGCTACTCAGGAAGAGACAAGACAAGAAAAGCTAGAACATCATTTGGGCTAAATTTGGAAATAATAGCTATTACCCATGAAAAGCTGCAGGAGAAAGATTATGGTATTCAGTTTCACAAAATGAAAGGGATTTTTAAAGCAGAATAAAATTGGCTTCTCAAGGTTATTTCTTTGTGCTGAGGAGCCACAGATGAGCTGGGAGGACGGCGGCATTTAATAGGCTGCTGGAGCCTGGAATTTAGTCACATTATTGCGGACGAAATGGGATTCTGTAATCAGACTGACGCGCACAGTACAGGGCTGCTTTGGCCGACAGATTCCAAATTGCATTTGCAGATCGCGTTGCGACAGACGGGAACGTCGGAATTCCTGTGCGAGGCCTCTCTCTGATTACGAAGGACGCCCATCCAAGCAGTCAACACCTGTGTAAACGCGTATATCATCCGCTGGAGGAAAACTGCAGCTGCTGAGCTGCAGCAGAGGGTCAAACGCCTACTCCGAGACTCAAGGACCTGAACGAAAACACACAGACCGAGTAGATACACGGACAGAGCAGTGAGAAGACATATCTCCGTAGCTCCGTCTCATTTCGGCCAGTGTCACAGAAATGCAGTGATACACCCTAAAGGGGCAGCAAACAGCATGAAGATTATGGGACCTCACACTCTAATTGCTAACCCTGTTTAGTGGCTTGTCTCATTTATTTTAATTTTCCTAATTTTTATTCTCATTTTATTCTTTAATGTATGAAAGGTGCTATTTAAAAATAAGATTATTATTATTAATAATATTATTATATATTTACAATGAAATTAACTAATACACAGGAAGAAGTACTTTGTGAAAATAGAAGAAAATATTCGATCATTCACTTCCCATAACCGCTTGTCCTACGCAAGGTCACGCGGATGCAAACGAGGCGTGCAAGGCAGGGAATAACCCTTAATTGCAGGTTAGATTAAAATATGTAATATGTAATATGTAATATGTACTTTGCATAATAGCAGACTAAAGTAAGAAATAAAAAATTAAGTAAAATGACTAAATATGTTGACATTTTAAACTGCAGTGCATTATAATCCGCTGGAGGAATAAAGCAGCCCATGGCTGATGACTATGGAAGGATCCATACTTCTCCGTCGCAATGTGTGATGATATATTTAAACTAAAAAGGTGGAGTTAGCAGTTCTCACATTTGTTCGTCAGACATGCCCAGGGACATTCTTCCTTTTTGCCGGTGGGGGGTGGGGGGGTGACATTAGCGAGCTGTCGGCGGCCCATGCTGCCGCTGTGCGCGTCGCCGTGGTGAGGTGACTCATCCGTGGTGGCGCGACACAAAGAGGCGTGATCATTAGCACGTCTGTCCCATCCTCCCACTTCTCAGCTCCTTAACAGATTTTAACTAACAGCGCCTTTTTGTCAAAAAAAAAAAGGGGGGGGGGACTAGCGAAACCATAAGCTAAAATACTGGACGAAAAAGCAACGAGGCCAAAGATCATCACCCTCATTGAATTCACAGCCATCACCTACCCTTTACGATGTTATAAAATGTTACCATTATTATGATCAGGATGACAATGGCATGATTAACAATGTTCTATTATCAATTGAAACTCACTTTAATCTAATCTGCACAATTAATGCTTTTAACTGAATTTATTTTTCTATCTGAGAGGTATGTCTGCTAGAAGGAGTAATAAAAGTTCCATCCATCCATCCTCCACCCACTAATGCAGTACAGGGCCATGGGGGGGGGGTGTGGCTTCGTCCCACATATCATTAACGTCAAACTATGATCATCAGCTTATATGATATATGTAGGCTATTTGTTATAGACTTGTCAGTTTCAATCTGCAGAAGGCTCAACTAACCACCTAGCAAAAAAAGAGGATCATTTGCAGAATGTGGCTCTGCTCAAACGATCTTGTACATTTTAAAGACAAAGCTGAATGAACACTCAGACAGCAAACAAGCAAACATGAACAACCTGTCACCTTTTTCATGTTCTTAATGTTTAAGGGCAATTCTAAGCAAAATTGAGATTTAAGCAGAAATGGAACATTCAAGATAATGGCTTGAATTATATCGTGACAATTATTAATATTGTTTGGTATGGGAGAAAAAACATCATGATAAAACATTTTTCGTGTCAACCAGCCCTAGCTGCATGGTACACGTTTTATAGCATGCCTTGCTAAGTACAATAATTTCCATCCATCCATCCATCCATCCATCCATCCATCCTGTCTGGTGTCAGGTTGCGAGGCGGCAATCTAAGAAGGCAACCCCACTTCACTTCTTTTATGAATGATCTTCAGACCAAGATTTTAAATGGGATCGCCATTTGATTGATATCCATTCTCTGATATTTTGTAACTATATCCTGTACTCTAAAACAAATTACTTCTCAAGCGCAATGAAACTCTGTTCCAGTTCAAGTTTATTTGGCTGCAGGCAAAAACAACAGACTAGATTGATCGCCTTGTATTTCTTGTGCTTAATTACTGTAACACAGAAAAATAAACCGTCATCCATCCATTTATCCATTTATCAGTGGGATGAGTTGCTTCTCTACTATAAGCCTCAGATTCGCTTGCAGCCACACAGTCTGGGCAATTTAGCAAAACCATTTCACTTAAATGCATGGTTTTACATTGCCGGAGGAAACTGGAGCACCTTGAAGAATTGGCAAATAAATATATCTTAGAGGTATCTGTGTTGAACTTTTCATGGAATCACTCCACATTCCATGCCTGCTGCAGATACTATCAGGGCAGGAAGCTGCCAAACAGGGTGGAATCCAGACATAGATTTTGCATGGACACATTCTGCATTCAGTACTAGCTCTACCAAAGGCTGCTGTATGTCCACAGATTAACTGCACAATGCTGCCTGCAATCATTTTTGATACTTATTCTTCCAGTAAGTATAGAAATATCCTAGAGTAAAGAAAAACTTAAGACAGGTGACAATATAAATTCTGGCAAATCCTTCAGGATCTGATAACATAGTTATCGGTGAACTAATTATGTACAGAAAAAGTATATCTCTACAGTATATGCAAACAAAAATCTCTAATCGCCATTGCAAAGTAGTATTTTAAAGAAGCTACTGTATGTGTGATTGCCTGATTAGCAATTTCATTTGTTCACTGTAACACTGCATAAAGAAACTTCTGTATGGTAACATTGTGACTTTGAAGATTACTTCAGAGAATTCAGGCAGCGAGAGCTAGAGTAAGTTAGACAAGTTTTTCCTAGCACTGCTGGGAGCGTTCCCCCGGCCAGTCCACTCAAACAGAGCCATTTAAAAGCATGAAAGGCAATTTATGTCATTCCTAAGGCCTTTGTCCCCTTAGTCTTAGGACGGAACACACAGAAACTGTAAAGTCAACTTCATATACATTCCCGGAGTTAAAAAACAGCCAACGTCCTGCTTTTTTAAAAGGGCCTCCTGGAGAAATAATTGCAGGTCCCTTGCAGTGCAGAGCATAACATCATATATCAGATGAGTCAGAGGGAAAACACAGACAATAAAAACCATACAGCAAAAAGTGAGGCGCGATCTGACTCACGCTGGACTAATCTCTGCGGGGTCCTGGAGATTTTGTACCTGAAATGATGACAGTTCAGGCCCCGCCGCCAGCGGCACCGATCGCAGCTGTGCGCCACCAACCTCAGACAAGCGATAATGGCTTGAATGGTTTACGTATCACGACAAAGTGAAACACTTCCAGAAAAAAAAATAAAACGAATCAAGACAGTATATATCAAAACAGTAGACCATACCATTTGCTATAACGACACCGGGCACATTAATATATATTATGATATTAATATGAACTGTAAATTTTAATTTACTGATGACGGATTTCTTAATGACAGAACCAAGGTTGCATCCCCCCCCTCCCCCATATCAGCGCTTTTGACAGGCAGCAGGTTTCACTCTAATAAAAAACTGACAAGTGTCACCTGTTCATCAAGACAATGATTTTGGCCCTTGTTTGTGATACACTTGTTTTATGCTTTGCTTGTGCAAGCTTTCCTCCAAGCACATTGCAAGCTCTTGTAAATGGGGCCAGTGACCTATCTGGGCACTTTTATTTCAGTACCCGGCACCATGACCAAGCACCAACGACCAGCCTCTGTCCAGTCACTTTCAGGCATAAATAGGTCAAAATACATTTTTACTACTATAAAAGTTTTTACATTCAACAACTCAAAATAATAAAAATTACCATAGTTTATATTTTAGCAATCTATTTCAGTACGATAACTATTTTTCTGCATTATGTGTCTTTTTGAGCAGATATTTCCCGTGAAACAAGCCTGATTTCAAATTTTTTTCCAAACTGCAAAATGAATAAACCGGTACTTGTGAACTGTCTAAAAAGACATGGAAGAACCAGACATTATCATTATCTTCACTCTTTCTCTGCCTCTCACACTCTCTCCTTTTCACACACACACACACACACACAAAGTTGGTGTACCTATCTATACGGGGACCGTCCATTCACTTCTATGGGAAAAACCCTAATCCCAATCATGACACCCTTAACCTCTACCCATCCCTAACCTTAACCATAAGTAACCAACCCAAATAAAAGACTCTGGCATTTTTACTTTTTTCACAGATTTTTATAAAACTGAGGTTATCCAAATGGGGACCTCAAAAGATGTACTCAAAAGTACGAAAATGTCAGGGTATACTACACTTTTGGGGACAATTTGGTCCTCAAATGTGATCTATGCAAACCTACACACACACACACACACACACACACACACACACACTCTCTCTCTCTCTCACTCTTGGGTCTCACTTACCAAAGAGAGGGAAAAGCGAGGATTTCGCACCTGGGGAGTGAAAGCATCTGCCCATAAAAAGCTCCAGTAGCACAATCACGCCTCCAAAGGTCACATGCTCTCAGCAGGTCTAATTAATATTACCCTGTTATATTCAAGGCTGCATTTTTATCACTTTCATAGAGAGGATGTGTGTCAACTAAAGGATAGGAGAGGGATCAAATCTGGCTGGTCCTACGAAAATGTTCATAACCTCTCCCGAGAACAGATGCGTATCTTCACGGGCTGGGCTTCCTCTGCCTCGGTTCGCCCCGGGGACTGGTAACTTGGGCATGATATACAGTACAGGCAGCATGCAGCCGCCCGGGCATAGGCTGCCCTGTCATGCTGCACTTCCGAGCCACAGCAGAAATGACTTAAAGAGGCTCAGCAAAGGGAACCCTAAATCCAAATACATTGCATTAATCACAATATGCTAATATCCTTGCAGGACAATGCCAAAGAAAGCAGTATTGGGGGGGCAGGGGGGGTGGTCAAGCACAAGATCATTTAAGGTTATGTAAATTAAGGTAACGGAGACAGCTATTCCTCTGTATTTTTTTTATTTCCTTAGACTGTAAAAGACTGAGGGTGGTGAGGGATTTTCACAGCTGCTACTGGGCCGGCTCTTCCCCAGACCTACTCCAGAGTTCTGGCCTTTCACACACAGGCCCACAAGGACACTTACACAACATGTTCCTAATCTGTTTACATTTATGTAAATGCTAACAACACGCTAAAACGTCAGCAGAAGAAACCACAAGGTACTGCTTTGGTCCTTAAGTTCCATCGACAATTACAAAATCTAATTCCAATAGTTCTCAGTTGAACCTAATAAATCTTCAGTGAGCACAGGGACAATGTAACTAATCCCATCCTGCTCTGATCCCATTCTGAACAGCAAATTATGCAACAGGGAGGTGTTTAATTGGCGATGTGAACGCATAAACGACGACCCGATCTCAGAGACGCGGGAAAGCCCATGGCACAAAGGCCTTGATAAAAACAATCGGAGGCCTGAAGTAGCTAATTGACTGTCTCAGCACACATTGCTCTAGCTCCCGGGGAGAATTCATGGCAGCGCTCTGAAAGGGCACGCAGCAGAGTATTAAAAACAAGGCTGAGAGGCAAACGCTATTCGGGACGGCCATATCAATTCTCATCCTTTCCATGGGTGAGCGTCTGTCGAATCTCCTAAGATGAATAGGATCCGCACGGCTGTACAGATAATTGCAGATGCAGATGTGCTTTAGTCGAGCAACTAAGTCCTTCAGGAGAGGATTTCTGAAATGATGAGCAAGAAAAAACAACAGCAGGTCTGATGAAAAACATAGCCACCGGAAACCTAGCAATGAGATACAAAGAATCAATCACTGTTCACAGAATATTACTTTACTATTTCATTCAACCATCCATAGTCCATAATGGCGTCAGTGAGGGGTGAGGTGGGCCTGGGTCGGTCCCAGAAGCACAGAACACAAAGCATGGAAAACTGGATAGGATGCCAATGCATGGCAGGACACATGTCAATGGACTGTGTGAGGAAACCAGACCAACTGTGGAAAAGCCGAGTGACACCAGAAGACTATGCAAACACCACAGACACAGAGCCAGGGGAAAGTGTGAGGGAATCAGTGTTAACCACTGAATCGCAGACCTTTACTAGTTCATTTTTGCGAAACCACTTGTGGCTTTGAGATAAACTCTACCTGGTTAAGGCGATCCATGTTGAGCAGCAGTAGAAGATCTTCCTCAAACTTCTCCAGGGATGGATACAGTGAGATGGACAGCTTGTCTAGATAGCAGGCGAGGCTCTTCAACAACCGGGGCTTCTGTAGAGCATCAGCTGAAATCCAGAGGGCAAAGCATTCACATTACTCCAGATAAACAGTCACCCCAACAAATCAAGAAATGAATGCCACATTTATATATATCACCAATATTTTATTTCTCATTTTGATACACATTCATTTTCTTCTAATAAAGATAACCCATGGTTTTATACAGCTTCCAGTACAAGGTCACAATACATTTAAAAATAAATAAAAACAAATTTTAAAACTAAAATGTGCAAGAATTTGTACAGCACTGCCCAATTGTCATGCCCAGCTCTGTCCGATCCTCGTGTGTGCCACGCCCACCTCGTTACCTAGTGTTTATTCCCAATTGTAATCGCCTGTTGCTTGTTAAGTTCAACCTGTCTTGTGTATTTAGTCCATGTCTCAGTCAGTATTCCCTAGTTCTGTCATTGCTGCTTAGTCGCTGTCTACCCCGTATCTCCGAATTAAACCCGTGTGCTGGTGGATCCTTGCCTTCCTGCCTCGTCTTTCCCCGCGAACATGACACCAATGTTAATACATTACACATATTAACAAGGCCAAGCCACAATCTAATGCAAACACACCGTTTATCGCAGGGATATTTAAAATAATATTTTAAGGTTCCTCTCTAAGGGATTACATTAAAGGTGTAAGACAGTCATTAAGAATTTATGATAAACCTTCCCATATATATTGAGTATATACTGTACTGTAGGAGGAAGAGTTATGCGGCATCTGAATGATAAGCATTTTGTTTTTCAGTAAAATTTCTGGCCAGTTCCCTGTCTTTATCTGAAGCTATTTCTTTGTTCTGCTCAAACCACCGTCAACAACAGTGGCTTCAGGAATGCAAGTTACGTTTCTCGCTCAGGTCCCACGAAAGCGAGGGTGACTTTGGGCACTTCTGGCTTATGTCAGCCAATTTAAGGTGCCTGGTTTCTCTCTGCTGCACCTACTGATGGACTGAAAAAAACAATAAAGGGGGCTCTGCGTTTTACACCGAGGGTTTAATCTCCCTGACAAATTTAGTGCCCTACAGACAGCCCCCACTGAGCCACTCTCACATGGCCAATGGCTATTGAGCGCTGCACCTTTTCAAATCCATTCATCAATTGTTTAACACTCTTCAAAGATAAACATAAGGTCAAGAAAAAAATGCAATAATGCAAAATCTAAAAATATTATTGGCTTTGCCTTGTGGCTAAATTTTTAAATATGCTATTTCTTTGTAGCGACTAAATCAGTGCTTGTCATCTCTGTAATTATTTCAATAATCATCCGAGCTGATTTTCTATCAGACTATTCACCCAGATAAACACTAGCACAGTGTGAATACACACTTCATATTCTGAAACATTTCAAAACATCAAAACCATTAATTAGATGAAATTCATCTGGTAGAAAAGCAAATGAATTGCAACTTGGTCTCTCAAGCCTACACCCGTTGAGACAATTACTCAGTTCACATATGAGAAGAGCGGCCTACTCCCAAGGCCACTGTGGGGCATGAGAGTCACCCCTGTGTCCCACATCCAGAAAAATAATATATTCAGGACACTGCTTATTGTGATCCAATGCATATAAATTTGCCATTCAATTAGATGAATGCTAAATGAATGTTTAATTAATTATTCATGTTTCAGATAAAAACACTTGATTCAGAATCAATGTTGTTATTTTGTGATATAACACAAATAATTATATATAATTAAACTATAGGTACATCACGGTGTCATTGGTAAAACAATCAAAGTAAGAATGCAAACTTTTTCTTAAGAATGCAAACAAAATTCTTAATAAGAATGCAATAAGTGAATGAAATGTAAAATAGTACGCAGAGCTACTATACTCAAACTGCATCACAGACAAACCAGAGGCCCCTACTTCAACAGCGCTACGAAAATGCTAATGAGTTATTTTAAAGTCCAATTTTTCCCACAAAGCAGTAGAACTGTCAACACATCGTTATCTACACACTCAGTAAAAGACTACAGGACAGTGAGACTGATTTTATCCTTGACTTAATTCGATTATTAAAGTGACAACTCCCCAAAAAGCTTTATATGGCAAAAGAGAACATTCATCTTCCTTTAAACTCAAGATGGCAGTAAATACTTTGACATTTCGTTCCAGTGGTGAAACAAGTTACCTATCCACATCTGGTGGTCACAGTTCCTCTCAAGCTTCAATTAATCCCTGAAAGCATCATAGGCATGTGCATACGCTTGGTTATGGTTACTTGGGAACACTGAATGCTCTTGAATTTTGCACTTGTCTAGTAGAAGCGGAGTCCTCGCGGGGTTTTCATTAGAGCAGCTCTTACGGTGTTTTGTAGCATATTGTTTAGCTCTGGTTTCAATGTGAACTTGCTGTCGTTGCTGCTCCCTCACTGGATGCTCAGCAATGCCGTCCTCGTATCTAAACTACCACTAGACAGCTGTATGCTATGGATCTGCCTTCCTTTTTGGACAAAAGTGTGGGCTAAATAAACATATGTAAATGTGTACATACAAATAATTTGCCTGTAAAACTGAAGTACCCAGTTATTAGATGGCTTTTATTACAGGGCTGTATAGTTCACACATACTGTACTGTTCAGAATTTTGGTAAAATGAGACATATCAGAGCCCCAAACCTCCATACGCAGAATTACAGAGTATAGTCAAAAATTGTAATTATTTCATAACAAGCATTAAGGGTGAATTCATGCATCTACAATGCTAAGATGACAATTATTTTCTTCCAAAGTCTGGGCATAAAAGGAAACTGCTCATGATCCACCCACCAAGAAAGAAAAAAGAAAAACGTTAGTTTTATTGCACATAAAATATTCAAATAGATGCTAGCAGGACTATGACAATGTTTTACTTTAGTAAAAAGACTCAGCTCTGCAAACAATTATAGTCTCTCTCCTCTTGCCTTCTGTCTGAGTAAGTGAAAGCATTTTTTAATGGTTGTCTAAATAACATTTTTAAATGTATAGCAACAGCTTATTATCTATAGGCTCCTGAGACAGTGTTGTTCTTAAGTCCCTACTAGAAGACACAAGGTAGGGCCCAAGAAGCATTTAAGAAACCATAAAAAAGTGCATAAAAAGTGTAAACATGTCACCAAGAACAGAGCAGCAACCGAAGCCTCACCGCTGCTGTCCGAGGAGCTTATGAGCCCTGGGATGGGCTCAGAGCCGGACACCAGCATGTTCTGGGGCAGGAGGTGCATGGCCAGCTCCAGCGGAGGGTGTGGCTGCAGGCAGCAGTGCAGGCAGGCACCGTCCAGCGGCAGCATCAGCTGGTTTTCTGACAGAAACAGCAACACAGGAGTCTGGCTCATGCTGCCACGGGGTTCGAGGCACATTACCCCGGATCGAAATGAAGAGACTGAAGCAGTAAGTGCAATAAGCCATGTAGAAATCCATCCATCTTCCATAACCATCCATCCAGTTCAGTGATCCTTCAGCCTATCCTGGGAAGTAGAGGACACCCCTCTATGAAATTTCAGTGCACTGCATCCTACCACCGTAATAATAACAACATACACTAATGATTGTTATCTCAGTAACCAATCAGAGAAGACCTTTTTTAATCATTGCAGACTTCACTGAACAGCCCCATAGGCTGATCTGGAGGCCAGTCTGTAGGAAGGTCAACAGAACTCTTCACAAATTCCAGTCTGTTTGTAGATATGTATGGAAGACCCTTAAAATATAAAGACTTATTCTGTGTATGAATATATTACATGAATGTGCCCACAGATGCATTTCTTTCTATAGCACAGAGTCATTTCGATTTTTTTATGTCAAAATTAAGCACATTATGAAACACCTAGAATATATATCACATCTGACATAAAAGTGACACAGGCAACAAAACATCACTCTTCTTACTAACCGGCAATAACCTATCGCTACGATAAAAATATTCCATTCTGACAGTCGTGCTGACAAGAGGTCTCAAGAAAGCAGGTGGTAGAATTTACAGTTAAGTGTTGCAAATATTTTAATCTATATGAACATGGCAATAAGGGAATTATAAAGACAATGAAAAAAATAAATCTTTTATCAATGACTGCAATGGTTGAAAGAAATACATTGTGTAATGGTCTCACTTCAACACAACCAATAATACAGAAAGTAACCTGCGTTTTTTTTAAACAAAATACCAGAAATAAAAACACAGCTGCCGGTTTTCAGAAACTGCACAGGTTAGTCACAAAAATGAGGGTAACAACATGGGTGAAAAACATAGGCCGCGTTTTGACTTTAAGACAAGCCTGCCATTAAACACACCTTAAATTATTATACAAGACCGCAACCTCGTTTCCACATCAAAAGTAACCTCCCTGAACTTCTGTCACTATGCCAAATGATCAATCCATAGTACCATTCAACAAATGTGTGTCAGGGGTGTGTCAACAATGACCATTGATCACTAAATTCTAAAACAACACCAGTCCTGTTGTCATCATATTATAATGGTCTCTGCTGATGCTATCAGACACAATCAGTCAGACTGGGTGTTGTGTCTGCATTTGATCCCCCCTGACACACACTCCCCTCCCCTCCCTACACATCTCTGCTCTCTCTTCTGCTCTCAGCTGGAGGATAAAGCAGGTGTGAGGGAGCAAAGGGCAGGCAAAGAAAGATGCTGACCCATATTCAGAGCCCAAATCTGTGCTGAGCAGCAGAAATGAAACATGCCGCTCACAGACAGTGCCAGGGATCGAGGTCACGCTTTGAAGTGACAGACACGAGAGGCTCTGTCAGTGTGGAGCCGTAAGTCACATCATTATCACACGGCCCCTTAGCAGCATCATTCTGAGGATGACAGGAACATTTTTTTAAATTTCTCATCAAAGTCAAGTGCTTGCAAGTGGGATGATGAACCACAACATATGATCCAGTGAAAACATGACAAAATAAGAACAATCCTTATGGTTTTTTAATAACTGTGATGAAACTGACATATACCAAAATTGGCCAAAGTGGCCAAAATCGTAGAAACGCTTCCAACTTCTAGAGATTGCAGAACGTTATTCAACTGTTGCGCTAGTCACTTTAATCATCCTAATTATGATTTTACAGATATAATCCACCATAGAATCCACCCAGGATTTACCCCAGCCTTATGCCATGTGCTGACTGGGGTAGCACAGTCCCCCCTCCCAGCAATCCTGACCAAGATAAGTGGGTAGAGGATGGATGGATGGATGGATGGATGGATGGATGAAACCAGTGTAGAAGTTTCAGTCTGGTTAGAATACAGAATGAAAGTGAGAAATATCTGAAGGCTTTCTTGGATGCTCTCTTGGACTCAAACAGGGTCTAATTGTTGGATTAATATTGTGTCTTGTTTGTAAATATAGCCTCTTTTCTGCAATTGCCAGCTTGACATTTGAAGCATGCTGAAAGCTTGAAAAACAAAGTAACATGTTATTGGATGATTAGATAGTTTTACTGCTCTTCTCCCTGCTTTTAAAAAATTCCAAATCAATAAGCACTCTAGCTAAAGTGGAAATGTTACACTGTCAGACTGATAGCTAACCATGTTTTACTGATAACTCCATAAACAGAAAAACACGGTATTGTAACCCATTCCAGCATAATGCAGTCCTTCAAAAGTGTCAACAGAAACCCTTATTCTCTCAGGCCCAGAAGCATGAAAATCCATCCTCTCTCTAAGACCTTAGCGGAAATGGACTGTAACGATACCACTCACCTACACAAAGCCATTAGAGGGACATGCTAGATAGATGTGTGGGATGATTCAAGGGAAGAAATGATGAACGGCAAAAAAAGATATAACCTCCTCGTTTAGGACCCCAACCTCGAGCTCAATGGCCAGTCCACTGCGCCAAGAGCATCAGTGAAAGTACAGCACATTAGACACCCTAATCACCTTGCTCTTCCTATCTGCTCCTCTCTTTCCTCCCTCTCCCTCAGGAAGCCCAACAGACTGGCAAATGTACCGGATCGGAATCCAGCTACCTCCCCTCCATAATTGTGATCACCGATATGCATGTCCAGCTGGCCGTTGTGGTAAAAAGATTCAAAGTGCAGTTTTCAAGCGAAAAGGCAAATGATAAGGCAGAATAACCAGCCACAATAATCTGTATCCTTCTAACTCACAGAAATGGTTCAGTAAAACTATTCCGTCAAATTAGGGGAAAATGTCAGAGACTAATAGTCTATGAATCAGTGTAGAAACTGTAGTCTTCTTAACCTGCAGGATTCCTGTACTTCATTAAACTTCTATGACAGGAAGCGTAACAGAGAGGTTAATTGGAGTCATCCCTGAGTGCTTAGAAAAGAGTGAAAGGCGTTAAACTCTCACAGGGATGACTGTCATGCATTCATTGCAGGGAGGGGAAAAATCTGGCAAAGATGCTTCCTCTTTGCAGTGTCAAAATTGGCAGAATTCCATCATATCTGGTGACCACGTACCTTGGTCCTCCAGAACCTCAGGCTACAGTAGTCTATCTAAACGGTGTCAAAGTCTGAACCAAACCGCAAGCTAATCCGGACCGAGCTGATAATGCACCTTATGAATCAATATGGTTAACATAAGAAGGCTTAATATGGTCTGAAATACAAATATACATTGTAGTATATATATATATATACACACATACATACTCTGACTCTAAACAAAAATCTGATGCAGATCTGAGAAGTCAGAGATGCTCTGCTAAAATTAACAGTGGGCACAGGACATTGTGCCGTATGGTGAATGCAATGCTTGTACATCTTTTCGATTGGTGGGTTTGTGCAATGTGACTTTGTAATATGGCTCCACTGTGCGTGTGGCTATGCTATTTTTAAAGTTTGCAAATTAGAGCTCATTTTGTTCACCACTAGCATAAATAAGATATTTTTTTATTACACGCTTTGAGAAACTCATTATCTTCAGGATGGCAAAGACATTGATGCGACGGTGAGAACAGAGGATGGAATGGGAGATTTTTTTGGCACCTGTGTGGTATATGGATCGGGAGGCGAAATGGAAGAACATACAAATACACATTTGTATCTCTAAAGTAAATGAGCAAACGGTAAGAAGCGCACCATTGCTTTCAGACTCCGACATCCACATGGCACAAACCTTCCTTCACAATCCTCACTCCTCGAAAAGTCCGCAGCCTTCCGCATTTTAGAAATGCCCTTGAAAAGAGATGGATGCCACCTGGACACTTCTACGGTTTTTCTGATCTAAGAGCCAACACTTCACATGCTTGTTCCCGTATTAATGTTTTCAATCCCATTGAGAACCCACTGTTCTCATTCTAGGAGATTCCACTGCTCTTTGAGACTGTGAAAATTAAAAAGCCCTCCAGCTGATGCCAAAGTGCTCGCAGGAGTTTTAGGAACCTTTGACATTCTGTCCCCAGGGCAGAAAAAGAAAAATAAATTAAGCAGTATTTGGTGCAAATTACTTGCTAAGGTAAAAGCACTGAATAACACGTAATTACCAAATTTCAGCAGCATATCCCTTCAGTCTGTGTATGAGCAGGTGATGGGCTGTGTAGTTTTTTTGTACTGGCATGGTAACTTCCCTGCCCCCGCAGATTATTACCCCTGATCAAAGGCGCACAGCTGGTCCTGGTTGTGCTACATTAGTAAAAAAGTGTTAGACATAAGTAGGTACTTAAGCAGGAAGGAACTTGTCCATCCGCATACATGTTTCTATGTAAGTTTGATAATGACAGTTTCTGAAGTTTATGCAGTTTTTATTGCCCGTTTCCATTTCAGCGAGCAGTTTTTAAAGGACAAATGCTTTATGTTTCATTTTTAGATAATAAAATGTGTCTGATTTAGTAGCCTGCAGTTACACTCCTGTGAAAAATCAAAACTATTATTCAATTATACCCTACAGTCCAAATAAAAAAGAAACCATTTTTGTCTGCATAAACTGGTATGACATTTGCATGTTCTCTCTATGTTCAGGTAGGTTTCCAGTGTCCTCCCACAAAACCCATAAACGAGTGTCACTACACTGCCCTTTGTGTTTGACTGTTTGAGTCTCACACTCAGACCCATGGCCAAGGACAGTTCAGGTCCATTAAGAACCGTTTCCTAACATCAAATCTAGAATTTGACCATATTATATTTGGACTTACTGCAAGAAAATTACTGGATAACAATTAACGTTCTTCTTGTATATAATGTCAGAAAATAATTATGCAGTTCTGTGTATGTTTCAGAGCTCGCCTTTCTTATAAGGATTATGCTAAACGTGCCCAAATATACTACACACTAATTACAAGAAGCAAATGCTCTTAAACACTTCCAAGGCCATCCAAGTCAGGGCGACTGCCTTTCTACTAGAGACGGAGATGTTACAAATGCAGCCAAGTAAAACTGTAAAAACCTGATATCTGGGCATCAATGAACTCATGCGGTGACGTCAGACTTCCACACAATGGATGCAGTACAATGAATCTATTTCACTCTATTATGCAAAAACACTGTTCTGGGCAGTATTGTGAGGTGCATATATTCATTCTCTATTCTTTATACATTTTATGCTTATTCGTTATAATCATGCTCTGACTGAAGAGCTGTGGTTAGATTCTGTATTATTGGAAAGTTTGTGATGGCAAAAACCCCAATGATGCATGAATCACTCAAGGACTTATCAGATAGCGCAAAAAACCCTACACCTGAAAAGACAGAACAGGCTCCTCCCCCCCCAACCAAACACAATCGAGTGCAATGCCTGGAGTGTGAGCACCGACTTCGTCTGGCCAATCTTCCACAGACGGCAGGAGTTGTACTCTCCCCTTTGCTGTGAATGTTAAATAAGGATTAAAAGTCATTTTTCCCAAATCCCTGACCCCTTCACAAGTCTTTGGCAGCCGACTTGGCTTAGGAAGGCTCTCTCCTACGCATCTCCTCAGAGGCAGACACTTGTTCTGAAAAAACAGAACATTGTGAAAAATGGTGGTGTGTCACACCACGATCGCATTGCTCGTAATGCACCTGATATGCCCATAAATATCTGCAGTCTTCTCTTTCACCCCTACTTATCGGTATGGACCTATATCCAAGAAATCAAGCATGATGTTCTTCAACCCGCCGTGGCCAATTATTTTTCAAATTAACAGAATGTCACTTCACTAGGGAGAACTTTGCATTCACGGGCTGACATTATATTCCTTCTTTTTACCTTTAAAAACAAACAATAAATAGTTCAGCTAATGATTCAAACATAACGGGGCCGCTTGTAGGCAGCATCTACAGTACAAGCAAGCGCTGAGTGAGCCGCCACTCCTGCCCACTATGGCAACGCAGCGCCACCAGAGCGCCTGCAGCCTCATCATTCTGCTAATGGATTAGGTCACAGACCCTCTGTGTTTTATGGTGTTTCCAGGCATGACAATACATCTTTCAGGTAGTAAATTACAAATAATTCTATTCATAAATGAACATCGCCCATAAATTCTGGCAATTAAATAAAATGACTTTAAAATGGTTTAATAAAAACAAGTGACAGAAAGAGAGAGATTCCAAGCCACTTACAACTTCTCTTCTAATGATATTGTAAAGAACTTCTCATAATAAGCAGAGATGGAACAAAAACAGGAAGTAACTCACTTTCGACAGGTTCGTGTAAAGAAGGGTGAAGCAGAGCCCTCGGGCTTCCATGGTACAGACACAGCCTTCAAAAGGGACAGAACAAAAACAGCAGAGCACAGTCTTCATCAATATACCTCTCATTTCACCTCATTGCTTCCATACAACATGAATGGCCCAACCTGAAGGCAGCATATCACATGCTGCAGTCAGACATCCAGCAAGCAGGTGGGGGGGGTTTTGCAAGTGGAAAAAAGCAAAATGCTAATAAAGTTACAGAGTACAACTGGGACATGGAGCACGTGACCTAACATTCTGCTCACCTTCTCGGCTCCTTGGAGTCACGGGCTTCCGCCGGGTCTGCTTTTGCGGAAAAGAGGCGTAAAATTCCGAATCCACAGCCCAGGGCGCGGGGGGAACCATGCGCCTGATCGGTCACGGCCACCACTTCCACGACTGCCACTATGCTGGGGAGCCGGAGGGAGGTGTGGAAGTACAGCACCTGAAAGGGGCGAAAGGGCAGCCGGGGACACCGTTCATAGGGTATATATGGCAGCTGCTATTCATTTGTTTGTTTGTTTGTTATATCAATAATCGGTTAAACGACCAGTTAATATCACCGTGGTATTTCACGCATATTCGACATGTCACATCACAAGGACCACAATAGTCTGTTGGGTTCATCAATGTGTTGTGCTAAAAAATATTTACTCTATTGCTGCTAAGAAAGTGCAGTCTTCCTTTCATCATACTGCCAGGTAATCAAGAAGAAAGATTAGAGAGTATTAAAATTATTGGGTACTAGTGACAGCTATAAATTATATGCATTTTGTAATGGGGGGGGGGGGGGGGGGGGGG
>JAODKF010000116.1:1232479-1244214 GCA_026779585.1 Mormyrus proboscirostris
CCCCCCCCCCCCCCCCCCCCCCCCCCCCCCCCCCCCCCCCCCAGGGGACTAAGCCTCTGGGCCTGCGATCATAAGGTCACCAGATCAAACCCAGCCTCACCACGTCTGTGGGTCCTTGAGCAAGACCCTTAACCCCCAGCTCCCTGGGCACTGCTATGGGAAACTGCCCTTCACAGCCAGTTTGTTGGCAAGTTGAGGGAGGCATTTCCCCACAGAGATCAATAAAGTATTAATTATTCATCCAATTCTGATTACTAAAATTACAACTTATGTGCATTGAGGAATTTTAAGTCCATGCTCTATGACCGACATAACTCGGAGCCAAACAAAATATGAGGGGGGCTGTCTGATTTCTGGGAGGGTCAGTGCCACCCCAGCCCTACTGACTCCACTACAGGTCTTAAATTTATAACCAATTCATTCCACAATAGCTAGGCCAGGTCGTCACTCCCCCGTATTGAGGTGTTGCAGGATGTGCAGAATTTCATTCCACGACAAATCACTGCAATTAGCTGTGGCAAACAAGTGTTATTTCAATAACTGAACTAATGTAACCCTTTATCTATAATGAACTTTATTAGTGTTAAAAGAGAGCTTTAAAAAGCCTGTGTACCTCACAGCCCCCCCCGCCCAACCCCACCCCCAATCAGAGCTGTGGGCACTGCTTCTTGATCATTTATGTTCAGTATTTTTATTTGAAAGTTTGTAATGAACTATTCACACTGAAATATGAATAATGACCCCTATATATACTTTTACATAAAGGATGCAGAGTCTCTACTCAGCAATATTTTGTGTAAGAATAGCAGCAAACACATTCCAGCAGGGGGTTCGTTGACTCACGATGTGTGGGAGCCAAGCTTCCAAAAGCCAGCGGAAAGGCCATTTGTCAAGACTTTTAAAATTAATAAAATCTACTGGAGTGACAGAAGCAATAACACATAAAAAGAAGAAATTTTGGGGCACTCTGCGAATTTCTCCACAGAACATATCATACGGGGAGCAATTTTACAGGTGGTCTACCCTCCAGATCTAAATCACCTTTACAAAAAGGATTCTATAAAGAGGTTGATAAAGAGGGTGTTAGAAGCATTGACATTCTGAAACACCTCAAATTGCAAAGTAATTGACAGTTACATTGCTTGCTTTCAATCATGATTATATAAGCTATTTTATATCCATATTTGATCAGTGAAAGGACAAATAAGGGGTTCTATAACAATCTGCATCTTATTTGTCTAAATTTCTGCATACAATGTAATGCCAATTAAAAATATTACATGTTAAATATGTCAAAATGTCTGCCTCATTATTCATGCTACCATTGTAAATACAGAATGATCATGTAATATCACACTGCAACAAGGCACCAAGGAATCTGTAGAATTAAAGTAGCATCATGAAGAATGACATAAAACCCAGAACAACAAAATGTCATCCATTGAAAAATGTAATACATAAAGTTATCTTCAGATCTAGGGTTGGCACAGTTTTGGGGGTCAGTTTCTACACTTGATGAAAGGTGTCTAAATCTCTGGTGTCACGATACATGGATATTATCCTGAAAAAAAGTTAATGCATGTTTACAACCAACATAAACCCAGGTCTTCCACTGAGGAATCTTTTTTTGTTTATTGTTCACATGTTCCTGTATTGAACTATCATCACCAGTGCATCAGAAAATGGTGCCAACCAAATTCTGCCAGGAATACATAAGGATCCAAAGAAATACCCCGTCAAGTCTTGCCTGTGTTCTCCACAGGAAATGCAGACTTGGGTGCCATTGAGAAAACAGCTTGCACTATAATGTTGCCAGGGATACCATATGGTTTATCTAATGGGTTGATATTTAATTTTGAAGCTACTTTACCAACAAATCATTAACTGGGTGTCACAGGGGTAAATATCCCCCCCCCCCTAAAAAAAAAATGCAAAGGGAAAAGAAAGTTAATTGACCAACATAACAACTTCATTATGAGTCACAACAGAGGTGCATGTAGATGGTCAGAAGAGGAATTATTCTATGAACTTTCTTTCTGTTGACAGGTAAATTAAACCAGACTAAGGACTTTTACCTCACAATAAAGAAGGGTATTCTTTCACTTTCTATTCATACCCGCACTCTGATAATACAAAGCTTTCAGACAGTCAAGATAACAATAAATAAAAAAGGGAACAGTGCACCATCAACTGTTAAAACAGTTTTGCATATGTTAGCCAGTGTTGCTATTTTAAAGCCACATTATAATCTGAAATCATCCGTTGCCCTAAACATTTTTCTAAAACGCAATGAAACTATCAGGCTGGTTTGTTTACATGAAATTGCCACAAAGGCTGGCTTGCCTTCTGCCAGCTACTTTTGGCACCAGAGTAGAGTTGTCATCCATCCCATATTTTACAGGACCATCATGAATTGAAAAATAGAACGCTGTGTGCCATTTTGAACCAATACGTGATACGATTTGTCCTGTATTTTACTATCCAGACCAAAAGACAATTTAATACAGACCAGAGAATCAATGCTATAGTGCCCAGCACAGCTTGCTCAAACTTGAACTCCGGGATCAGCTATTTGTGTTCGTCTGTCTGTCCGTGATGGGAAATGCAAGGGCTGCCATCCTCCCCACTTAGCACACAAGCCTTCTTTCTTTTATGAGCCAAGTAGCCAGCCATTGCTCAGTCCTCACCTTGGGTTTCCCAAGGAATTCCTGACTTCTCATCGCTGTGGAAAATGCATCATTAATGCATGAGGCATTAGTCAAGTATTTGGCACGCCTGCTTTTCAAGATGCCAGAACCCGATCATCTGGCCAGGGAATCCTAAGAGTTCAATTACAAAAGATGAATTGTAGCAATATATAGGAGCTGACTGGCCATCGAAAGCAGTGACAATTCCCGGTGGGCCGATGTCACCACTGGGCTGGCCGAGCTGCTGTGCACACCCTTTCAAATCCCCATAAATAAACGTAGACATTTGTAGTAAATCCCTCCCCAAAAGGTATGATTTTGCTTTGCACGCATGTATCCATTGTAGGATAAAGGGGGTAGCAGCTCCCGAAAATAAAAATCAACAAAATACTGCAAATCTGCTGCGCAACTAACCTATAGGCAGGGTTGCCAACAAGTCTGCACACACATTGACATGTATGCGACAGTTTTACCCCAACACTTTTCATGCAGCTAATCTTAGGATTATAATGGAATAATATAGATTTGTCGTAAGACTGTGTGAGAGTCTCAAAGCACGAATATAATGCCAGATGTGAGAGAGCCGGCAACTCTGCCACATAACTGGGATTTTCTTTTCAGGGCAAATTTGATTTAATCCAAAAGGTTGGCATCACTAACAGTGAACTCGATATTAATACTCAATTATGATCCAACCCTAACAATTACATAGCATAGCAATAACCGTTTTGCCAAATCAAGTCCGGGGGGGGGCATTCCAGTTTCCAAGAGTCTGGACCCCTCCCCCCTCATGAGCGGCCTTATGCACTAGTAGTTCATGTTCTATTCCTAATAATGTTGAAAGTACCAACCTGATACTTTTATGTTAGAATCAATTTTCAAAATGAAACCATTCTGATAAAATCAATCTTTCAATGTCAATCCACACATCCCAGTGCATATTGCCAAGAACAGAAAATTGAAGAAAAAAAAACAGAGTGCATGTTGGTGCCAAAAATCAAGGATAAGATGAGAAAAGACATTGGGGGAGAATGCAGGGAATGCACAGAAATCTCAGCCATGTTCAGAACTGGGAACCGTTGTAGCCCGTACTGTACTTCAGTAGCAGTAGATGAGGGAATTTTCTGAAACTAGAATAACGTTATTTAGTGTCAACCCCCCGCCCAACACTCCAGTCCAGGGCTGAAAGACAGTCCCACTCCACCCTTGCTAATATATGTGTTCATCCCATCATTCGGTAAAAAACTAACTGTGGTATGGCTGCCCCCTGACAGTCAGCTAAACGCATTTTGTCAACAGCACACCATGAGTGTGGGAAGGGTGACTGGGCTCGAGTTCCCTAGATGAAGGCTCAGGGGAAATTCCCCTGGCCCTTTTAAAACATAACTTAATTTGCAGCACATCCAACCTGATGTTATTTTTCTCAAACAGAAATTTCATCCCTTTTGGAAGTGACTCGATGACATTACCATTTCACGCAAAATTAACGTCTGCTTTACACTGATATCGCAGAGGTCGTGTATAGTGAGACTCCCCGAAACTATTTATCCACAGAGGGGAAAAAAGCGACAAAAGATCTGAAAAGCATGGTCAACTGGGAGAAAACATTCAATTAAGGGGACAGTGCTTGTCAAAATGTTTTTCCTTGCTCTGAGGATACGCACTGACCCTGCCACCGCATGTGACTGCAAGATCTAATGGCAGAGCAAAAGAAAAGCCATCCTGTGAATTCCAATTTAGGCCAAGTAACGTGTTTTTTAAGCTGGAAACTTTTTTTGAATACTTGGCTTAATGCAAGGGGTCACAAATTTTGGTCCAGCGGCTATAACTATCCTGCTTAATAAGGACATTATAAAGTGATGCAGGTATACTAAAGAAATACTAGTTTTCAAATATTGATTCAACATAATTGGCTAAAAACTTGCCCAGCCGGGTAGCTTTGGGTTTGGACTCCCCTGTAACTCCCAGGGACATCTTTAATCAGCGTGTCTGTCCTTCTTGGCATACCTCTGGGATGCTATATAGGAACACATTTTGGAAAAAAAAAATGACTCAACATCAAGTTCCTTTCACAAAGATCCCCGGACTCCTGACTTTGACTGCTGTGGCTTTAGCTTTTTTTAATCTCATCCCCTCAGGTTCAGCGCCTTGGTGTTAATCGCTCCCTGATCCTCCACGGTCCTGTTTTTAGTTTTTCCAACCAATCTCTTCTCCAAGCTGCTGGTGTCTGGTACCTCTGCACATGGCATGCCTCAGGCCTTGTCCACAGGTACATGGTTATTTTTATAAATGGTCTTTTTCGTCCTCTGTTATTAAAAACAATCTCCGTCCACATGAAAATGTTAAAACGAGCTGTCAAGAGCAAGTCAAACCAACAGGGGGCGATATAACTCTAACCGTACAGCCATATTGGGCAATCAGAAGCCTTCTTAGCAGTCCTGCTAGGCTAAGAACAGCTAATGTAAACAATGAATGGTGCACACTCTGGCGACAAAGTAGATAATGGTGCACACTCTGATGTTGCAAGCCAAAAACAGACTTTCTGAAAATCTTGACGGGCATATCGCTGCAGCCAGGGTCTGAATGTTGAGTGGGAGGGGCTATGCAGAGTGAGAGGGGCAATGTCAAGTAGGAGGCACAAAGTGTGTGTGTGTGTGTGTGTGTGGGGGGGGGGGGTTGTAAATATTATCATCTGATACTCTAAACCCACCCTGTTCAAATCTGGCCCTCGATTCCAAATCCAGGTCTTGTTTTCAAGTCTCCCAGGTAGTTAGCACAATAATTTCTGGCTCTAATTGGCCAGAGGCTTCAGGTAAAGGAAAGCTGGAAAAACAGCAGTGCTCGGCCCTTGAGGACTGTGATTTGAATAGCCCTGCTCTAAACCCAACCCTAACGCATAATAAAACCCTCCAACCGCTCGTGGTTAACCGTTCCTACTCAACACTGCCCCTCCTACTCGATTTTGCCCATCCCACTCAACCCTTGGGTCCTGGCTGCAGCAGTATATACTTGAAAATCCTTACCCTGGATGGAGTTTCACAAAAGCTCCATTTTCAATGACATAAAATGCCATTTGTGTGTGGATGAAAGGTGAAAATGCCTAGAAAAAGCTGTATTTTTAAAAAATACATCTGTACCTGTAGACAAGGCCTCAGACACACAGCAGATATTACTAATCAACATGACACTCATTTGTGATCTATAGTATTTTACATGCTTTTAATTAAGGAAACATACAGGAAAAAACAATCTGCAGAAAGGTGAACAAAGTGTTTCTAGAAAAAAAGATAGATTAATGATATTCTACGAACAGTGCTCAGGATTGCAGTCATCATATGGGAGTTCAGTATGTGGCATCTGTTGAGAGAGTCACCATAGTTTACTGTAACCATGTGTATGCATGACATGAATGGGACACACAGATCGAGTGGCTTCTAGTCGGGCAATTTCTCCTCAAAATGCTCCTCATGACAAATGCTTTGAGAGTCCCTGATGTACTGACCCGACAGACTCGTGGGGCATACAGAAACTCTCTCTATGCTGCATTAATGGATTTCCTGTCAGCTGTACACCTGGCCTAAGCTGAGGAAGGTCAGTGGTGGTTTGGGCTATGAAGGGTTTCCAAAATGCATTCTCTACTCCCTATGCGTGTGTTGACCTTTAGTCCAATTAGTAGGTTTTATTTTTTCAAACAAACAGATAAATAAAAAGGGAATTAATTTTTATTATTATACAAATTCCAGCGATGTGAAAAAGTACACAAAATTCACAGTTTTGTACAAATGAAAATCATTTTTTCTAATTATGTTTGCAATTATGGTTTTAATAATGAGCTGTAAATCAAATGTAATGTGTCTGTCGATGTGTCTGAATAAGAATTCGGGTTCAAATCCTAAAAAGTTTGAGTTCTGATCGAAGTTTCCCCATAGGAAATAACGGAAAACCAATTAATTGGTTCCCGGCCCCAAAAAGATTACAATAATAATGTTTTTTTTTTTCATTTAAACACAAAATGAACGGGATAAAACAAGTACAAGTTATCTTAGGTCGGCGTTCATGGTTCGACTTCTGGGATTCAGATCGAGTTCTAGGTCTTATTTTTTCAAACTGGTTGGTTCATCTTTTAAGAAATTGAGTTTGAGAACTGAGGAACCACTGTATCTGTAACTGATGTTTTGTGCTGTTAAGTGTTGCATTAAAACAGCCTTATTCAACCTTTTTCAGGTCTACAATACAGAGAAGTTTGGCATTTAAGGCACTTGTCAGCAAAAAAATTTACTTTTTGTTCCAGACTGCTTGATTACATTTCATGAGAATTTAATAGGGAGCACAGGGTTGAAATCATGTTCGATGTCAAAGACACTGTGGATCGAGACATTTTGTAGGGAAACTAAAGACATCTGTCTGTGCGTTTGAAGTAATTCCAAATAAAGTAACCCCACAGTGCATGTTCTCCCTCTTTGAGAGAATAATTCCACTTGTGTAATAGTGATTAAAAGTGTACTTGTAAGAGAGCTGGAGATTTTAATGTGCACAAGCTGATCATGCCACAGAGCTACTTAGAAAGACTGAGAGCTGAACAAACAGAGGCTCACTGATGATATTCTACAGACCGTGCACTGCGTTAATGCATATATCAAATGTTTCCGATAAATAACACCAGGGAGAAACATTCCTATAAAATTTCTTTAATCTGGTCTATAAGCTTCTGCTAATACCATCTGCTGCGTCAAAGAAAAGCCAGTAGCCAACTGGGAGTAATGGAATGGAAGTTCCTATGTGTAACAAAAAAAAAAAAAGATTGACTTGGATGTTACGGAGGGGGTTATGGCGGAGTGGGGGGGGGGGGTACCGCCTTTTTTGAAAGCCCTAAAAAGCCGTGAGATACTACAGAGCCCATGCCTGTATACAAAAATGCCTGCCCGGTTCAGGCACAGTTAGGAATTTGAAAAACGCAACATACTACGAAGCGATTTATAACCACCTTCAATGACATCATAATTATGCTCATAATTGCAGTTACATTACGCTGAGTGCCTGGCTCAGTTTTTTAAAAACGTCATTTGTCTCAATAAATTGTGCTTTTCACTAACGAATATTATATTTTCTCATATTCATTCTTACTTTCATGCAGATGACACTAATTTTGTGTTCGTAAAACCAGGTAACAGTCATTACCGATTTCTTCAGATGATCTTGTCATTAAATATTTATTTAGATTTAATCATAGCATTTTAGTAATGATGGCACTCTCACACACGTTTTATTACGAAACACACAAGTACCGATAACAAAAATTAACGGTTGAATGGCCTTGTCTTTACCTTTTTAGGTTTAGAAAGACCTTATTAAGATGACTAATCAGTGTTATTTCACAAACATATTCTCAATTCAAACTCCAAAGGCCAGTCAGATTTATTCTTTTTTTGTTTCCAGACGCATTCCACCATAACACTGTGCAAATGACAGATTTTCTCCAGACAGCTACCTCTTCAATTCAAGCAAAGACTCATAGGACTGCACCTTCAATAGTGAGATCAAAGCAGAGATTTAGACACTGAGCAGCAATAAAACAATAAACTTGTCATGTGGATATTTGTAAAAAAGTATCAGTGCACCTGTCATCTGGCACGTTTTACCTTCTGTTACTGATTCCCACAGCTGGATATCGATCTAATTTATGCCCCAGAATCAGATTCACATGTGGGGGAATCTCATCTCATCAGTGACATTTCAACTGTTTATTGAAGCTGTGCTATGAGAAAATGGCCACTATTTGATTTACTTTCCATTTGAGGATTAATAAAGTTTGTCATTGTGTACCCAAAACATTTTCAACCCTCCACCTTTCCAGACATTTCCGCACCCAGTACCAGTACCACCACCTCAGTAATAAGCAAGGCATTCACAGATCAGGGGATGCATAAAAGGATTTGCTCTGTCCCTAAATACGGTTAAGAAAGATCTGTTGATAGACATGCAAATAGTCCAAATGATTAACAGAAAAATACTGATCACATTTTGTAAAATATTTTACATTTTCTTTCAGTAAAGCACAAACACATTTTAATACAATGGAGAGAAAATATAATTTGACTTTAGGTGCCCTTTCTCCAGTGCATACTGCTATTATGTTCTAATTAATAACTCTTGAGAATATATAGTACTTATAATCCATTAACAGCTGGACAAATTGAAACTTGAGAAAATTAACACAGTGCAGACGGCTCTCCCTCCAAAAATGGGCTGCAAATTACAGGCATGAAGTTAAACAGGATTAAGTGGAATGTTAAGCCATCCACGAGGTCTATCCCGCTGCAGTTTTAATTCCATAGGAAATTCAAAAATCCACACGGAGTTGGATCAGGAGCAGGATATTGAAAATGGACATCACTGGGTTAAAATGTTATTTTATACAGCAACACATACAAATACTAATAAGATAAAGAATAAATATAATAAAAATTCTTATTAATAAAAAATTAATAAAAAATCTTATTGACAAATTGCAGTCTACAATAGCAGCTATACTTTTCACAGTTACATTTTTCCCTATGCAGGCATACGAAAATTCTCTTTGAACTTTTCCAAGAAATAAGCATATTGAAAATGCCGCTTATCATTCTCTGCGAAGACACATTTGTTTTCAGGCAGTTAGTCTGGGCAAGGGGTCTGGATAAAGGCCACATTATGTTCTGAAACAGTTCACCTCATTTTCAATAAATGCAAATAAGAGTGTGAAGGGTTGCAGTGTTATTCGTTTTTTGATTATGAAGTAGCTGCCAGGTCTGCAGCCTTTTAATAAATGGAGTTTTATTCACCTGCTTGTTTTGAGGAAAGAAATGGGGTATCTGCAGGTATCAGTGACCTCTAAGACCTTTTAGCACCCTTTTTAAATCATTTAAGACCTTCATGCCAATTTAAGTTACACTTTGGCTTTTATTTACAATACATTCCCTTAGATTAGACTGCAAAAGAAAACCGTCCTTTATTTTGAGAAATCCCAAGGAACTAGTGAGGACGCCATTTTGTCTTTGCCACATGAAAAGGTTTTGGCAATTTTAGAGACAGGAAACATTGTTTTGCTTAGTGGTGCACCGATATGGAGATTTTTATGACCAATTATTTAGAAAAAGTGACACCTGTACAAATACTGATTGTATAGGAGGTTATGCTTAAATAAGTTTAAAGGAACACACCAAGCAAATAATGTAAAATAAATTACATTCCAAAAACATGACAAGCAAGAGAAAACATAAACTCTGGCATACGACAGTCCCAGAGCACTATATCCTATGACTGTATACATCTTATATATTTATAACATTTATAACAGAGAAGGGCTGATCAAGTGTGATACACACCTTTTCCAAGCAATATCTTTTGATTCTGCGCAGTCAATTTTCTTTTACTATTAAATGCTTGTGTTACTCATTTCACTGTCTTGCCCATGGGTGACCAATCAAATTTGCTGGGTTGAAATGTTTATTAGTAGATCCTCCTCATGAAATGTTAGCAGAGCAATATTTGCAAAATGCATTTCTAACTTCGTTTAGAAATCGAATCAGAAATACCTCTCAATAAGTATGGTGCTTTATAGCAGTCTCCACAGCGTGTACAGGCACCACAGCGTTTCAGGACGTTGTTGTGAGATCACTCTACGCAGCTGAGATAACATTAACTGAAGAGTTGGTTATTGTAATATCGTGTTAGTTAAACTGGACAGAGTCATGGATGCTGATGCACCACTAACTTTAACAATAATAAGGAAATGTGACACTGTCACCCGATGTCTTTTTCCCCCCATTGCCATCAGCAGGATGGCACCCTTCATATGTGATCGGACAGTGATGATTACTACAGTCGTTAATTTAATCACTTTTTTTACATGCCGCACAACACACCATTATCGGCAACGTGCTTCAACCAAGACTTAAGAGAAGTCTGTCCTCCATTTTTTAGAAAATTTCCCCATTTTTCGATCTCTTAATAGCATATTTGTTAACTATGCACTCAGGACACATCAACAGTTTTCAAGTGGCACAAAATATGCATGGTTCAGGTAACTTCAAATGGTTCCCAGGTGCACTACTAAAGGAGTAAATGCATAATCAGTTACCTCATGCTTGAGGGGAAGAAAGTAATAAGGAATATGATGCGTCAGGAAATGTCATTCAGTGCTTTTTAATACTTTTTAATGGACTTAATTTTGGCTAATTTGATGCAATAGTTAATATATTTTTAATGACCCGGGAAACCCTGAATATATCCTGATGATTTAGAGGTTTGCAGCTGAAAATTTTGGATTTCTCAAACTGCCATGGATCAGTCTGAATTGCTGATGATTGCAAATAAGCATAAGAAATCATAATTTTAAAGTTTTTAATATACCTTTATGATACTGTGTAACTTTAATGTACATAATTCTTAAAGTACTAAACCAAACAGCTGACATGTTTCATTTACACTTAGAGGCTGACAAGAGAGGCAAATAGCACATATTTCAGTGTGGGATGATATTAATATGCATGTTCTCCAGAAATTGCTGTTTCACCTCAAAATCTAAGAAAGAACATGATGTGTGGGATGAGCATATATTGCTACACTGATACTAATTTTCCTTCATGGATAACTGAACGCCTAGCCAATGCAGTCTCCTCAAACCAGAAACAAATTAGGCTTACACAGATTAGCATTCATAAAGCATGCGCTACCTGATGATCTTTGTGCTACAATGCTTTCGGGAAGCTCGCCCCTATTTTGTAGTGCTAAGATACTAACGATTTGCGCTACAATGCTTTTGGAAAACAAAGCTAGGCTACTAAAATAATGGAGATGACTGCATTGGACGATCTGCCATTTTCCATAGTGGAGTGAGGAATTTCATCGACTCTTCCACCACTTAGAAGAGGTCTCAACGTACCGGTCTGCAACACCTTTGTAATTCATTATTAAATCTGGCCCATAGATATTTCTATAGTCTTCCACAGAATAAAAAATGTTGACGTTATTCTGCTAATCTGCATTGCAAACTCAGCAGGTTTCACC
>JAODKF010000116.1:1248031-1263890 GCA_026779585.1 Mormyrus proboscirostris
AAAAATGTGTGTGTGTTTATCCCATCTAATCAATGCTGTGCCACTGGTAACTTTGATTCCAGCACTGGCATTTATTCTTCATCCTTACATAAGAATAAAAATAATTTGTTTTATTTATATCTTACCAATAAGTGTTAGTTTAGCTGGGATCTACAGGTTTGTTCCAAACGATATTTCACTGCAATTATAGTGACAATAAAGGCATCTTCATAAGAGGTACAAAGCCCTTTCTGGATACAAGAGGACCATGTAAAGCTTGTGCACTGCTGAATCACTGGCTGACAGTCACATCTGCCAGACACACACATTGACTCGAATGTGAATAAATGCCTAAACGACATGGTGTTTAATGCGGTTAAAGGCAACGGGGCCCAGTCACCCTTCAGTAGATGCCGCCGTCTCACACCGAAAGCATTGATCTACCATCAGCAGAAGGCTCTTTCCAGGGAAGTGTCTGGCCTACGACACAAGCTTTACTTTCAAAGCGATTTATAAAAGGCACAGGGAGACCTTTGGGGACCCCGCCCTCGACACACAGAGACAGACTTGTCATCAGTAAGGCTGCACACCAGCAACACTTGGGAAGAGCTTGTGCTTTAACTGCAGAAGAAAAATCGTACATGGTGACCAAGGTAAGGCAACAATCTCCATGCAGTCTGATAAAAACAAGACCTCAGGGAGTCCTGATAGAAGTATTTAATTTTTTTGTAAAACACCTAAAATGGCCTTTCACCCCATTGCAAGGGTTTTTATTCCCGAAACCCGGGGTCACGATAATGGATTCTGGCTCCCTTGCTACTGGCGCCCACGGAGCCTTTCAGAAGCAGCTGGTCCCTTGGCTGTTTACCACCAGAGGATGTGAAATATTGATAAGCACAACTCCAGCTTTATGGCCCAGCCTCCAATCCCATTCCAATGCATCTCCAAGCAGGGAATAAAACTACTGGGTGGAACGGAACATTCTAGAGCAGCGAAATGAACAGGGAAAATTAATGGGGGCCCATTCAAGAGCCCCTCCTACCTACATGACACACACACACACAGTAGATACAGGTGGAGCATTGCAAACTGTACTGCATAAAACACAATTAAGCAGTAGTGGTTTTTTACATTAGATTTTACAGTAGTGTTATACAAGCCTTGTTATCCAAACAAAATGTTGTGACTTGACCCACTGGTTACAGTTAGGGGCCACAATATATATATAGGTCGTGGTTGACACACTGGTGATGTGAGCACTGTATTCACATGCTGACAGCATTCGTCTACTTCTTCCTTATGAAGGGATTCTGAAGTATTCTAAAGAAACAGGGAGCATAAAGAAAGAGCCCCACAGCTCCCAGTGACCCCAGCTTGCCGATTTATCCCAGAGCAGGCCTGCTTCTCCAGTCCGGTGATCTGGGCGTGGAAGAGTGCCTGCTATGGAGAGCAGCACCCTGTCTGGATCGCTGCCTGACACTCAGCAAGCCCGGGTGATACCGGGGATCGTGGTCGAAGTAGGTTAGCCTCAGTCTGGAGAGAGGCATGGGGGGACGGCAGCTATCTTTCCCAGACACACGCTCCTGCCACAGTGCTCAGCCCCACTGCAGTGACATCCCCGGGCATCCAGGGCACAGCAACGGCACCTGGTAACACCATCCTATCTTTTCAGTCACCGTCAACGTTTGCGACAGTAAAGCATGTTCACATATTACAACCGGCAGAGGCAGAAAGTTCAGGTTCAGAAAGCAGAAATTCGGACCAGGGTTTTGTTTCAACCTACCGGTTATGTATATAGAGTCACAGTCAGAGTACTGAACTGGTTGGCTGAAATAATCTTGGTCTGGATTTGTACTTGTGAACCCGAACTTTCCACCTCTCATAACCGGTCATGCGTGCAAATGTAACCTATATTAAAAGTTTCATATGTGCATATGGAATGGTGAGAGGGTGAATAGATGAACCGATGCAGTTTGCATTTCTGCTCATTTCAAATGTTATTTACAATATGGATAAGAGAATAATACCTACGCTATCTGTTAAAAATGTCTTTTTAAAAAAAAGTTGTTTTATTGAAAGTGGTGCTAACATATCTAAATATCTGAGCAAAATAATAATTAAAAAAAATCACCCAGAGTCCTCCAGTAATCTGGTCACAAAATGTAGTGAAAGTATATGCTGCATCTCCAACCCCTTCACTGCAGAATTGTATTTGGCTACTTAAACTCACATATGAGTTTGCTCTTCAGTATCAAGCAGGAGATATATGTATGACCGTACTGCCATGGTACTCCTTTTTAGTACATATAAAAAGAGGACGCAGTTACACACAAAAAGCAATTATCACCAAATCACAAATCTGCAATTCATCAACAAATTTGGCAATCTCGCTGACAAAAACAAAGACAACTGCCTCAAAATGACAGCTTTGGGCTGCAAGTCTTTAATTATAACCTCTGCCTCACACAACGCAAACAGAGTGAGGAACTGGGGGTAGAAACCAAAAGTGTCAATCATCGGGAACCTGGCAATACCGAAAAACACATTATTCCTCCTGTCAGAATGCCCGTTCCTCGACTGGCCATCTCTGGTGCAACAGTGCCCTCTGCTGGGAAAAAGGGGCTGTATCTAAGACCACATGGAAAAACCAAGTCAGGAATACTGCCTCATGGTAACCTGTCCGCTAAAGAAGGTGATAAGGCAGAGGAGCGACTGACAGCTCCCTTGAGATGACATGAAAAGGAAGTCAATGGATGAGCATCTGGACAAAGTGCCGCATATTATTACTTACTGCCCACTCAACATCCCAGTCAGTGCATTAAACGTGCATTTAAAGGGAGTGCTACGGGTTAAATTAATAAAAACATTGCCACTTATACTTATTCCAGCTAAACAAATAAGATGTGGATAGATGACTTATGAACAACACAAGCCAATAAGTTACGAAAACAAATTTGCCCCTGTAGAGTGAAATTCGGTCAAAGTGTTTGACAGTACCAATGCAACCATGGCAACACACTCCTTTAATCAAGCTGTGGCCTCCTGGTGAATCAAACAAAGACTTTAAAGAGAACAGTCTCCGAAAAAAATATGGCTAACAAATCTCAGGAATAAAAATGTAACCAATGACAAATTATAGTGCTAAATTAATTGTTTTAAGAATGTGCTCCCTACATGTTTTGTGGTGACACATGTACACAAATATAGGAAGAGCAATTTAATTAAACAGTATCTCATTAAAATTAAGACAACTAACTGAGACACAATGGCAAGAGAATGCAAAAAGCACACAACTATACAAATAATATATTCAAATAATTTGATTTCTTTTGTCTTTCAATGTGTGTGGCATTACTCAAAATGCATGAACATAGATGATTTTTGTCTTGAGAGACTAGGTAACATTTGTTTCTGCTGAGTGCAGCTGCTCCTAATAAAGAACTCCTATAAGGATATGCAAAAATCTCTTTCAGCAAATTAACGACTGCCTAAAAATGTACTCTCAAATGAAATGGTGCACAACAGAGCTAATGAGTTCAGGCATCATAGCATGAGAACAATATGGACACAATGCAAGTACAAAAGGGTTCCTTAGCTGTTGAGCAGGCTGCTGAGATTACAGATAATTCAAGAGCAGGCCAAAACCCAAAATATTCAGTAATATATGGCAGCCTTTTAGCACCATTTATCATCATTGTAGCACCATAAGATCTATTTATTATATGTATAAAAGCAATCACCCCAGTACTACAGCAGAAATAAGGATGCTAGAATACCAAAGTCTCCAAGACGATACGTCCAGTTTTTGACAAGTACATAACTATACCATATAATATTTTGAAACCCAGAACTCATTTCAGCAACTTAGTTTTCAGTCATCAGCTGGTCAAGCACTAATACAAACTGGCTCCTTCTTTGCTATTTCAAAGTAACTCCCAAAATTACAGGACGTATAAGTTTACGTCACAGCGTGTGTCATTTTTATAGATTCTGCGAAAAACGTTGTGTCTGCCTGCCATTTAGCTCTTGTCAGATATTGATTTTGTGTCTTTTGGGAAGAGGGAGCCTTTGTACGAATGAAAGTGAGTGGGGAGGGGGGAGCAGTGACGGACACCAGCAGGAGCTGCGCGGATGAGGGGGGGAGGCCAGCTACCGACAGCGTGGCCTTCACCGTTAACCCCCCTAGCATCTCACTACTCCCTTTGAGAACACGAGCAGGCAGACTCTGCCTTCTCTGTTTGGACTACTAAACAGGATGAAGGGGTGAGACACAGAGATTAGAACCCGAGACAGACAAAAGACTACGGTGTCAAAGCACAGTGAGACACAGATAAACACTGAAGGTAATGATACAAAGGGTCGCTGAGCGACTGCCAATAAGGTGAGACAAAGGGCACCTCATCTGGATCTGGATGATCGTGAAAAGTTGCCCACTGCTGATTATGATTTCTCCAAACAGAAATTAGTTGCCCAATATCAATGAGAAATTGCCCAAAACAACACTGGTCAGCGACACTGCCCAGCAACATGGCTCAAAAAGTTGCCCTGTTTATCGTCATCCGACACAGACATAAGAGACAGAGACTCAAGACACCACATAGTACTCAGACATAGGAGCAGCCACATGCATATTGCTGACATAGCTAGACATGCAACCATTGTAATTACTAAGCAATACAAAATAGAAAAATAGCGAATTAAAAACATATTTAAAATTCAAAATGCACATCCACAAGAAATTCATAAGCAATTAACATAACATGAACAAAGAATGAACATTGATCCATCTTCCAAGCACTTCACCAGTGCAGGGTCACAGAGTTCCTAGAGCCTATCTGGTGCAGAATAGAGCAGAAGGGAGGTGTATGCCCTAGACTGGATGCCAGTCCACCACAGGGCACACATATGCACACACTCAGATATACGGCTACCTGCAGATCTTGGGCTGTAGGAGGAAATTGGAGCACCTAATGGAAACCTACTGGCACTGGGAGAATATGTAGACTCCACACACATGGGGTTTGATTCTCCATCCCTGGAGGTGTGAGCGAAGTGTGTTACCCACCATGCACTGTGTAACCATGAGAACAACCACCCTTCTATCTATCCCGGACAAGGTGACAGGAACACAATACATTAAGAAAGAAGACCAGCGTGTCCCGCGATTCTCTCCCCCTCTAGCGTGGCAGGTGCATATACTCGCAGTTGACAGCTGTAATGTCTCGTACCTTAGTAATCAGGGTTCTTTTTTGTTCAGATCATTCTTTCCTGAGTTACTGAGGTGTGAAGCTTAGAAAAAAAAGAAAAAAGCTCTCATATTTACTGGGAGTGGGAAAAAGGAATTTATTTCGACAGAGTCACCGGATAGATAAAAGATTATAAAAGGCAGAACGAGACTAACCTCCAAAACACAGGTCCTCCTAGATTTTATACTGGTTTTATACATTATTCTCTAATTTGGTTGCATAGTTACTTTGTTGTAGTGATTAGAATTAGTATTTATCCTATTTTTCTGCATTTCCATTAGGGTTTAACTAATATAAAAACATGCCTTCGCAATTGTGAACTCTGAACAGAAATCATATTTAAAATGCATTATCTACTTCTATTTAACAAAAGCACCATAAAAATGTTCACACATTTTAAAAAAATCATTTTAGGTCCTAACGTTTTTGTGCAGCATTATTTTTGCGTGGTACAATACTTCCATTCACGACTGATCACTAAAAACTCTTGTCAAACTTACTAATAATACAGATTATTTTTTTTTTAGTTGTTATGCAAGAACAGCAGCTTCTCTTTATTTTCTCAAGAATGAGAGCTGCTTGTGTCATCATAAAAGGGTTAAAGACACTAGAGGGGATACAATTGTGGAACCTTAATGCTGGTTCATTTTATGAGCCAACTAATATATCTGATGAGCTCTAATTTCCATGTTTTGAAAAGTTCCTTTGAAAGGAACTTTGAAAACAAAGTTAATTACACTGTCAAGCCAAAAGAGGACTCAAATTAAAATTTAAACTGGGAAAAAACAGCGAAAAATAAATGGAAGTTTCAAAAAGAGCCAAGATAAGAATTAACAGCAGAACTATTTCAGCTCATCTTTGTTGAGTGAGGTCTTACAAGGAAGAAGTTCAATGACTCTAACAGGGCATAGCTGTCATCCTTCTGAACGGCATTAAACGGAACACGGAGTTAGGCACAGATCACTCTTCTTACTGTAAGTCATTAGCTATTTAATATCAGCATTTGTAGGACATAATCTCTTGTCTTCATTTCACATGTCGCAGCCCCTTGGAAGGTGTCAGAAACCTGAACGGATTTCAGAATAATAGCCCAAAGTGCATGTACGTGACTCTCATACCATATCACTGGAACTGTCAATACCCAAAATGCTGAAGATGATATTAATCTTCCAAGTTTCATAGAATCTATGGTGCCATAGAAAGAAAGAAAGAAAGAAAGAAAGAAAGAAAGATCCCCAGACTCAAATGGGTTAGAAGCGACAAGGGCTGACAAGGAAGCCGTTTTTAATGTTATTTAACAAAAATAATAACAATGTAACAATAGATGTTGTCTGGTATTGAATGCTATATGATGTCAGTTTTGGAATCAAGTGCCTTTTTTCTGTAAAAAGTAACCAGAAGGACCAACCACCAGAGTGCTCTCAGCTGTTACAGAATGCCCGTCTCCAGGCCAGACACATGCTAGACATGCCCTCAAGCACCTGCCACATGAGAAACACCTTTTTCAGAAGTAAAACCTTAAATTCACATTTACAAACCCTTAAGGATTCAAGTACACACTGACAGCTACCCTTTCAGGGACAGCAAATGATTTTCAATGTTCTTTTGTTCCCATAACAGGGACTGTAGGCACTTCAGTCGAGTGCCAGGGGTAGAAAGAAAACTTGTACGTGACACAGCAGACAGGGCCATTGCTGCGCACCACCGTTTCAGCACTTCAGCTCACCTCTGGAGCGGTGGCTGAGGCTAGAGGTCTGTGCCAGCAATCGAAAGGTTGCTGGTTCGAATCCAATGAATTCCAGGAGTGATTCTACTCTGATGAGCCCTTGACCTGGAATTGCTCTGTCCTGGGTATGATAACCTACATCTACAACCTGCATCTACAATCTGCAAGCAGGTCCTCCAACTTCCAGGGAAAATTTGGGGGTTGGTGGCAGGATTGACACTTCAGCCACCGGGAAAAAAAAACCTCGTGTGGTGTGGTGTTGAGGTATCACCCGTCGGTCGGCTGCATTCAGGTTCTCATCGCTGTGGTGGGTATCAGTGTGAGCTCCTTATCTCTGCATAACTTCAGCAACCCCAGCACATACATCCAACAGCCGATATATGCCATTGCTTCCGTCATAAAACAGGTAAATTCATTTTATTTCCATCATCACTGTATATTAATTTCTCATCTTTTAAAAAAAAAGGCAGGGATGCAGTGTCCTGGAGGTCTTTAAAATAAAATCCAATAACAGACGAGTGACACAGATTATGAGAATTACTGCAGGAATAGATAAAGATCCAGTATAATGCACCATATAATTATATAGTTATGTATGCATAATTTAATGATCAAGCAAAAAGATAACATTAAGTAAAACACTTCATATCAGACCTTTTTAATGCTTAATTGGTCTGTAAGACATATAATACACAAAGCAAAATAACTTCAGATGTAATCTTAACAGAAGAGAATCCATTTTTCATGGACAAGCACCAACAGCTTCAGACGGATCTATAAATTTATCAATTTAAATCATATTCCTGAGTGAACAATAATGAACATTGTAGCCACACTTAGTGTTGTTTACAATGTGTCATTCCAGGTTTAAGCTGGTTCCTGTGGGATACTTTGTGGCTTTTCATGCACAGCATTTCCAGCCATCACACTGGTCATTCCAGTCACTTCTAGACACATAATTTCTCCCATTTCCGAGGGTGAGGAAGATAGAAGAAATTTAAAAGGATTAATAGAAAATATCATTATACGTTATTTGCTATGTTTATAGTGCTAGTAGTCTTATGACTTATTTCAGTATATTCAAATAAGATTTTGTTTCCTGGAATGTGGGTTTCCATTCAGCATTTAGAGATCATCTGTACCTGTTCGTATGACCAAGCATTAATGGGAAGTTAATGGAAACTAAAAAGGACCCTTTTCTTTCTATGATGATATAGAACAAAAACATGAAAAGCGGCTCACACTGCAATTAGAAAGACACTGGCAGCTCGCAGTGCGCAGCGTGAGATTTCATCTATAAATTAGAATCGGAAACTCGAAATTAGGAAAGATGGTAAAATCATTGTTAAACTTCCAGGCCAGATTTCTAACTTCCTTTCATCTATCCATTCATCCATCCATCTTCCCACTGGTCATCCATGACAAGGGCACTATTAATATTAAATGCATCTTATTGGTATTAACAAGGAGTGGAATTCCCATTGAAGACTCCTGCATGGATAAGATGCAACAAATGCTAATACAAATGCACACATGGAAAGACCAGCTTATGAACTGGCAACCCATTTCATACATATCTGATATAAACAGCTCAGAGTCTTGGTATCACTATTATAAGCAAACAGCTGCAGAGGAATGCAGAGGGACTGATTGTTTTACAAGGCTCTTATCAGTTGATATTTCTATTCACTTTCATGCTAAAAGTTTTAAATTCATAGCAATTTTCAACAAATCCATTTAGAGCTCAGAATAAACCCATCCAACCAAAACCAGGACCCTTCCAGATGATCAAGCCACTGACTGGCATGCAAAACAAATCGTACATGGTAAGAAACGACAGAAGCATCCCAACTGCACGGCTATAATCTCCCGTTCGAACTAACCCTAACCCTAACTCAAAGAGAATCAACAAATTAAAACATTTCTAATAAATTCAGCACAAGCATCAGTAGTACAAATGTGTAAATGACTGACAGGTTATATGTTCGAATATTACCTAATATATTAAATTATTAATCTTGATTCCAGAAGATACAACAATGAGTCTTCAGACAGGCACTTTATCAAAGTCAGTAATCAGCAACAAGATAAATGACAGATTATACTGTCTGTATGACAGCATACAAACAAGTGGAATAAAAATCTGTCTTTGAACATGGTGACTTATAACAAAAATTTGTTACAAAATATGAAATATCAAATGCATACAGGCAAAATATTTCACTAGGTTAATCTGACAATGCACAGTTTTTTGCGTTTGCCTATTGTAACGAGCTGATTGCCTTTGTATGTTTTCTTTTGTCTTATTGCCGGGCTGGGGTCAGCCCTTTTTCTTGTTAAGGGGGAGATGTAACAAGTTAAATGTCAGGGCTAAGCACGTGGTGTGTGCGTGCGTGCGTGCGTGCATGTGTGGCCGGACAGGGATGAAGGTGGCGCACAGAGAGCGAGCGCGGGAGACCAGCGGAGGGGAGGAAGAGGAAAGGGAGCGCGTTTGAACGTTGTGTGCATTTCACTGAAATAAAGTGCCGAGTCCCGTCTGCTAGCCCTGGCTATTGAGTGTCTGTAAGTGGAGTCGACTGCAGGCACACCTGTGGATGAGTGAGGTAACCTTCCACGAATCCTCCAATGTCGCACGCACAGCCTCAGCTAAAAACTCAAGCTCATTACACCACATTGACTAAATACTGTGGTTCACAGTTGGGTTCGGGTACAGATATAGCTTTCATTCCTCAACATTCCCTGCGATTAAGGTAAATTACAAGATATCCATGTGTAATGACCAATATTTGAAAAGTGACAGCAATCACAGAGTTTCATTCACTGTGGGGGACCAGACAGCATTCCACATCACGCCTATTAAAAGTAAAGAATTCTACAAGGATTCCAAAGTATTTGTATAGCAGCAGTAGGTGATTAAGCTTTTTACATTCACAATCTGAACTAGGAATCTGAGGCAAACAGCATAACTGTGGAATTTGCCAGACTTTTTTTCTTTCATAATTTTACCTATCATACATTTTGTTCTCACCAGCATAATGCAAGGTGAAAGAATATCCAGCAGAAATGTATTGATCTGAACATGATCTTAAGCTTCCAAGCCAGTTATTTGTCTTTAAGCACTTAGAGTTCTGCCATAAGACATGCCTGCAGCATATAGAAAGGACTGTTTGTTACAACTTTATCCAAACAAAGCTCTGCACATGAAACACCCACAAACTAGAGATGATAGTGTGGTGCTGTGTAATTAGCCCAGGCAGGGAAGGTGTTCTGCATAATGAGCTCAGGCGATTGTAAACCCTGTTTACATCCCAAACTGCTGCTATACCAACTGCACCTGGCGGTTTTACAAAACTGGCCAATTTGTCAGGCATTTCTGTGCAATTTCTAAACACCAATGGAATTACAAAAGGTCACCTGTTACCGGACCTTCCAGACATCATGTACAATGGATGGCGTTGATGCTGTGAAGCTGCTGTGAGGCTGCTGTGACTGATTTGAATTCATGTTAGAGCTGGGTGATATGACGGTAATACCCCTTCACATTTGCGGTTTTGGTTATTCACGAGTTGGCCGTGAGCAATTAAACGGGAATATTTTTGGAGCTTTCGGAAAGTTTGCAGAAACATGACGCATAAACCAAAAATGTCTCTGATCACGGGAAATCATCAAACAAATATTAGTACATATTTGTTAGTGTAAGTGAATGCTACCTTTAATATTAAAAGTTTTGTTTTGAGTACACCGCGCATCATTTTCTTGGTGACCATTGTCACGCACGTGTTAGAGGCCTGTGTGACCACAGCATCTCACATTTCTTACAGTAACTCAGTATACTTTTCAGTGCCGGTAATTTTATACTTTTAATAATGAGTGCAAAACATAGTGCTCCCATTGTGTACAGTAATAACTTTGTATATACAGGGGCAAAACTTAGATGGTTTGCATATTTCACAAATGGTCTAGATAAATAAGGTAATTTAATATGGAAAGTGTACAAGAGAGTACTGGTAATAAATGGACTTATGTTTGTTAAGACTAGCAGATTGTAATGGGCTGATGTTTAAGGTATTCTCTAATATTCACATTTGCAGGGATCTTCCAAATGTAATCCAGGCAAAAGCAAAGGGAATTTCTGTATACATTTTTAATTTTTATGAGCCCTCTTGTCCATACATTTTGATTGTATGTAATCCAATTGATCTAGCAGCTTTTTCATGCTTTCATATTGTTTTAGCTAAAAAAAAACTGAGTGGGCCGCTTGGCGCTGTATGTAATAGTAATTAGTAATTACAACTTTATTGATCCCTGTGGGGAAATTGTTTTTTACGCTTCCCTCATCTTGCTCTTTGTCGAGCAAGCTGGCCGCGAAGGGGAGCTGGAGGTTAAGGGCCTTATGCTGAAGCTGGGTTTGAACCTGCGACCTTGTGATTACAGACACACAGGCTTAGCCCACTGAGCCACATGCTGCCCTCAATGTGTGTATTTACTGCAAAAAGTCTTGTATTTTGTTTACATACTTATGGTTAAGGTTGTCATTATTGCCACAAACAAAATATTGTTTAGCCCAATATTTTTACATTAAAATATCACATTTTTGAAGCCCTACTTCATACAAACTAAACCCACAGCGGTCCAGAAGCAAACACACAGGCAATCCCAACATGAGCCCAGATTAAGGAATCTGTTTAAAAGACAAATTAACATCACAGCCCAATAGCAAACCTCACTGACAATGCAGCCTGCTGTCGCTGTGGCACCTCTGCCTAAAGAAAATGTGGGCTAAGAATGTCACCAGTGCCACATGAGAGTCCATTAAGGTTCCTTACTGCAACCTGGTTGCAGAACCTCAGCTAATGGAGGCTGTTATCCCTGGCAGCATCTTACAAGGCCAGAGAGCAATAGCCAGGTGACATTAGAGAGGCTTTAGGTTTCGCAAGCAGGAAACACCAACAAAAATCTATTAATTCTGTTGCAAGACACCACTACAGGCGACATAACTGCTTATTCATGCTGATAAACACAAAATCCAGCTCCTAACTAGACTCCCAATATAAACTACCTTTCTTACAATGACAAGCTTTCAGCCAAAGGCAAAAGTAAGGAATATCCTGATATTTGCTTACTAATTTTAAGGCAGGCAAAAACGCTACAACTGAACTAAAAGTATTTTGGAAAAAAGAAAAGTTACAATTCTGGGAATTAGAGCACTATAAAAGTGGTTTAAGTGTGTTTTTTATATTATTATTGTTTTCTCAAATACTGTTTCAATTGTTTTTAGCATCACAAAACTGAAACTAGAAATGCACACACCCAAGGAAACATCAAAAAGTGAAAAAAAATAAACATATAAAGTTTTCTTTGTGTTTACAAATTTTAACGCTGAATGTGACCCTATCTTCAACTAAAATTAAATATAAGGGACCCAGAGTGATGAAACGTTCAATTTATATAATGAATGGTATGCAACAGGCAATGCGAAAAAACACTAAAAAGCAATCGTCCCTTCACAAACAGTAACTGGTTATGCCAACTTTAGCAACAATTACTGCCACTAAATACTTTCTGTAGCTTTAGATCAAAGTAACCACATTATGGGTAGACTTACCAACAGGTTTAAGATAGAGCTGTTACAATTACTTGCACAAACTCAATTACTCAATTATTAAAAAGCACATATTAAAACTTTCCTTCTGGATTACTCGGCAATATGATGGGAGGAACATGGCTACATTTCTTTTGAATTTTGTTGAAAATATGATTTCAATATGAAATATTTCATTGATTTATTACCTCTACCTATCAAAACTCTTCAAATCATGATTAAATATTTGTTTCTCAAAACAAACAGAATTTTTCAAGGGGTATATATCCTTTTCTAGATAACTGTTTCAGGCAAAATCTTAACTATGATGGGTGAAAATTACTTTTACTGTAAATATATATTGGAACCTGTGGACGCCAGCAACAGAATTTAGTGAAAGAATCAATAGTAAAAGGCTTAGACGTCACTCCATACCTCGTTGAATGGTACTGTTTTGGACTGGCCCGGACTGGTTCTCATCTGCTGAGGTGAACCCTTCCATGTATTGCCAAAAAAGTGTCTGTGGCTAACATCAAACAAGGAGACCCTCAGCTGGTAGCGGACCCCCTGAAGGCCTTGTGGAAATTTCTGCAGATCAAGGAAACATAACAGTAGTCAGTCACATCTGGGCATAACGGCACTGCGATGTGACACTCCTACTGGCATCAGCACATGTAACTCAGAGTTAAAACAGAACCATCCTCAGGAAATTATGATCATGAATTATGGAAATTACACTCAATCCAGTCAAGTAGACATCAGTGACCGCCAATGTAATAGGCTATCCATTACATTCTAGTTGTGTATTACTAGTTTATAAACAAACCAAAAATAATTGCCAAGAAAGTGACAAGAAAATGAGTGAGTCCGGAGAGGTTAGCTGAGCTGAATCTTCTGCCTCAAGCAAAGGAGACTAAGGTTGGACATGATCCAGGTATGTAAGATTTTAACAGGTCTGGATGCTGTTCAGCCAAATAGCTACTTCAATATTAGTTCAAATACAAGAAATTAAAAAAAGCACTCAGTGTGTACTTAGAGTAAGGAGTATAAAGTCTTCCTCTTAGTGTAGTGAAAGCTAAAACCCTGGGTTCCTTTAAATCAGAGCTTGGTAAGATTGTAACAACTCTGAGCTATTAGTTATGTTCTCCCCAAAAGATCCTGATGGGCCGAATGGCCTCCTCTCATTTGTAACTCTTATGTTATAAATTAAAAATAGTGATATATTTTGGAAAGGCAATTTTTAAATGATGCTTGAACTATGAATTAAATAGAATTTAGTAAGTTGAGCCCTGGGTCTGCTTCTTAAACCACCCACCTGTTCAAAGTGTCCTCCGCAAACAAAATTCTTGAAAACTATCTGAAAGCCTTCGGAGGGCTCCTGCCCCAGGCGGGTGGTCTGGCCGTGAGGTGGCACCGCACGGCGACTCTCAAAGATCCTTTTCCACTCAGTCATTGTGAAGTTTGACCATTCCTAATCATCTGAAATAAAGGAATTCACGCTAAAATATTTGGATACATTCATACCCACTAGACCTTTAAGAAGGCGCCCGTCCTATGCCCTGTGAACAAGTCGGCTGTTACCCAAACATCTGTAATTCGGCAGTTACAGTGTGTTCCGCTGTGGCATCGCTCTAAACATGACAAACTCTTAATGCAAACAAAGAAAACATGCAAAAAATAAGTGGAAAAAATCTATGCTAACTAGCTAGCATAACTAACAATCTGTTATCCATCGAACAGTAATTCACATTTCCAAAAATGATTATATTTTTCAAAATAAAAAAAACAACTGATGCTTCGAAATCTTTAAGAAAATTCAGCAAACAATGGAACTACACATCAAAATAACTGCGGATAATTTACCTCTCCTCGTTTCTAACAGACGCGTCTGCCATGACTGTTAGATGAAGTACGTAGAAATATAGGGGTTGTCGAAATACATTGTAATAAATACAGTCATATTTACTCTTCTTAAAATCGCATAAGTTGCTAATATGTTAATATATAATTCAATTTACTTTATTCAAATGGATATATGAATATAAGCTCAATATTATGATGTAAAATATATAGAGATTTTTTTGTGATTTCCCCCCTCGACGGTACACACATAATGGTATGAACCGCTTCTTGGCTTCACGTTACCAGGGAGATGCACTGTTACGTAGCACCGGTTTGGACGCGTTGCGATGTAGTTCGGAGACCGAGGGTGTAGTTGAGCCATACACAAGAATACCGTGGTACGAGACATATATAGAAAGTTTACCCAAGACTTTCTATACAAAGTAAAAATTATGTTATTAAAACGTACGTACAATAATTTAGCAGGAGGTGATTTTAAGCTTAAGCTGTTTAAACCTCGATGACAGAAATATATATGAAATTACAAAAATCACGTAAGATTACTGTAAGTATAATACTAATATATAATAAAAATATCTGTTTCTGGATAGTTATGGAGTATGCTTGTGTGTCAATGTTCAGTGCATTTATGCGCTCTGAATATCTTTGAGGGGCATGTATAAATGTGGAAATCCAAGATATCAGAGGTCTAATTTGTCACTGAAGCACTTCAATGTATAAAGATAAGTGAAGCAGTGACAAGCGGGTCCAAAGCTAATAGACAGAAGCAATGGGGAGGAAGGGAGTGAATGGCAGAAAATTAGTAGTAAACTAATGATGGGAAATGAAGTAGAGAGTTTAACTGATGGATAATGTATGGAAATAGTCAGAAAGTAGGAAATACTACTATGATAGAATGAGACATGATAGAGGCAATGGGGAGAAATGGAGTGACTGGCATAAAATGAGTAGGTCAATAATAAAGGGAAATAAAGTACAGACTATAAGTGATGGGTAATATATATAAATAGTCAGAATGTAGGAAGTACTACTATCATAGGATGAGATCTGACAGAAGTAATCAGGAGGAATGGAGTGGATAGGATGAGACATGATATTTCGATATTACAGTAGAAATGATCATCAAGGTAGGATAAAGGGAAAAGGGTAGATGAGAAACAGAAAGGAAATGCTCTTGTATCTGTTTAGTGGAAATATCACCTGTATTCTATTCTAGGCTGTTTATTTAGACGGGGAAAAGGCTGAAAGTATTGAATGGCACTTTTGAAATGGAGCACTGACTCCACCTGCTGGCGAATTTATTTAGAAATTGTATTTGCTGCAGGGAACACAGGCTGACGTATTATTGAAGTTTGATCAATTTCTAAAAATCAGTTGGCAGGAAAATGAAAGTACCGTATTTTCCGGCGTATAAGACGACTTTTCACACCATAAATTTCTGCTCCTAAGTGGGGGGTCGTCTTA
>JAODKF010000116.1:1263990-1276847 GCA_026779585.1 Mormyrus proboscirostris
GGACATTTCAGCTGAATTTACTAAGGTGGGTCTTAGACGTATATGAACAGTGGCTGTAGCGCCCTAGTTTGACCGATCGGCACCAAAGTTGGAGGGACTGTTTGGTGTCCAGGGCTACATTAGTGGGTCAAATTTAGTTAGGATTGGCTGAAGCTCGGCTGAGATTCATGCGGTTGATTGCAATGAGTATGGATATGGTGTAGGTAGGGTATGGGTGGTGGCCATAGTGTACAGGCAAGTCAAGTTATTTTTAAATATTATCCATAAGGCAGTGTCCTGATTAATTTACAACCAGAATGACCTAATTGGGGTGGACATTGTACTGTAGGAGTTATAGTAATATTTCATTTATGAAGCTTAAATATCATATAATATGATATTTTTAAATATCACAAGGGAATGCAAATGACTATCATTTGGTATTGCATATGTATTGATTTGGCATGACTTTGGTTCGGGTGTGGCTGGTGGCTGTACCTCATGGAAAGTTTAGGATTTTTTGGGTAATTATTTATAAGGACTGTCTCCTGATTTGAATGAAACTAGATTTATGTGGTTTGGGTGAAAATCCTAGGAGGTTAAGGAAAAGCCCTGCTTTCAGACCTATACACATCATGCAGCAACGCAAAGATGGAGACCCAAGTTCTATATGTTATTTGATTTGGCATGTCATACTGAATTGGCCAGGCAATAAATGTCAACTGTACGCTTGACAGTTCTGGAGAAATAGGCTGAAATGTGCTGTAGCGCCCCCATCTGGCAGACTGAGATGTCCTTTACAGGGTGGGCTCAGGGTCAGAGGCCAAATGTACAAGCCAAATTTTGTTTGAATTGGTCCTTGTTTAGCCCGTCAAATAGCTGCTTGATTTTGATTGGCTGATGGTGGCCAGGATTTTATGACTGATGACTGCCATGATACATATGTGATCTCAGGCTTGGTCGTAGTACATATCTGCCAAATTTCAGTTGGATTGGTCAAGGCAGTCAGGAAATATTGGCAGTTTTTAGTTGTAGCGCCCCCTATTGACAAAATGCGGCCTGCCTTGGACCCTGTCCCCAGAATGGGGTATAGAGGTAGTATTTCCAATTTGGTAGAGGTAGGTCAAGGCATGGCCAAGTTATAGCAGTTAGACCAAAACAGGCCAAATTTGGCCATTGTTTGGGCGTGGCTAATGGCCGTAGAATAGGTAAATGTCAGATTTTTTGAGTGATTATTGGTCAGCTCACAGGACTGATCGTTTTGACACCTCACGTCTAATTTGGTCAGACAGGATAGGAGTTTAAGGCAGAAGCAGAATAATTATGCAAATTAGCAAAACATCTAAGTAGGCGGAGCTTCATAGTCCAAATTGCAAGTTGGTAGGGCATGGCTGTCTGCATCAGCAGAAAAAAAAATCAATTGTAGGACTAACAGGACAGGAGATATCAACCGAAATATGCCATCTGGCTAACAGACTTGGGTCAGAGAATCTGAGTAGCGGGTAGGAATTGACCAAATTTCATTGGTCTAGCTCTTACGGTTTAGGCTGCCGATTCAGTTTTAGGGCAGAATAATAATAATAATAATAATAATAATAACAATCCTAAGTAAAACAATAATGGTCCATAGCACTTTGTGCTTTGGACCCTTAACAAGAGAATTATATTCATGTGTGGTGCTAGAATTCGTACCACCAGGTGGCGCTCTCGCGAAATTTGCCAAAGAAGTTGCAACAAAATAAGCAAGTGATGCATGAAAACCAACAAATGAAAATCATTAATTTTCTGCGAACCTTCGTCTTGGCTGTAGCTGAATCACGTAACTATGTTATTAAAACGTCATATGACAACCAACATTTAAATTTTCTTTGATTGGATAACATTTTTTTAACATTTTAACAGTCACGCTTCCTGGTGTCAGTGACACTTGCTCCTTTGCTGCAGTTTAATCTGAGTTTAAACCAGTACAGTCATGTGGTTTGTTAAACTATATTGTGTCATTGGAGCAGCCGTTAAGATCACGAGTGCATTTTAAAGTAAACTAAGCCGAGTCACTTTATAAACCACATAAATTGCAAGACATGTCATATTTTTGCGACTTTTAGCTACGGCTTTAGGAATGAGCGTGGTTAAAATGTAATGTATATTTTTGTATTACAAAAAATTATGAATGACTACTACTACTAGGCTACTTATTATTATTACTATTATTGTTGTTGTTGTTCTTACAGTGGACCCTCGAGTTACAACTGGTCTGACATACGAACGTACGGCCAAAATTTTAGTTTTAACTTACAAGCAAAGTCTTGAGTTACGACCCGAATGCCAAAACGTGTATCCGCTTGTGCGGTTGTGAACCAAGAGCCGAAATGCCCGAGAAGCGCCCGAAAAAGTCAGTCTGAGGCCAGATACGCCTGTTTGTGGGCGTCATTTCGATCAGTGCAGTACGTGCCTTATATAATTAATTTCTCTAATTGCCATCAAAATGGCCCAAAAAAGCTAAGGAAGGAAGAGAAGGTAAATAAAGCAATCACTATCGAAACGAATAAGGAAATTGTGCATAAAGATGAGAGTGGCGTTCGTGTGACCAATCTCGCTAATATGTACCAAAACCACCTTCCACTTCATCCTCCTCCTCCCTTCCTGCAAGCCAAAGATACCAACTTGAATGGTGAGTACAGTATGAAATTGTTGTTTCTGATAGGCTAGACACATTTAATAACGTTTTGGTGGGTACACTAGGAAAATTATTGGTGTTTCTGGTAAATGACGCACATTATACATCCCTTTTTATTATGAATAGGTTAGATAAGGGGCGCTTTTGGATGTTATGGGTATTTCCATTATTTCTCATGGGAAAAATAGTTTTAACTTACGACCAACTTGAGTTACGACTAGCCCTCGCGAACGAATTGAGTTCGTGAGTCAAAGGTCCATTACATTAATAAACTTGAACGTTATGAAGGGTGTCTGCAGGGATGCAGAGTTGTAGGGAGGTGGGGCTGCCAGTTGTGCGCATGCTCAGGACTTCGAAAAAGAGCCGGTGTTGCTGCAGACCTGTGGTCGAGGGGAGGGAAGGGGAGTCATGTTTCGATTACTTAAAAAGAATAAACTTGTAAAACTCAGACGCCGTGGCGAAAGTACAAAATATGGAGTTGCGGCTGCGAATGTGAAAGACCTTCTCAGCAAAGGCTGCAGTATTTTAAAGGTATTTTGTCCGTGTGTGTGAAACAACAGCTGGTCGTTTTGCACGGAAGTGAAACCTGTCGCGTGTTATATCTGGACTGTAGTACAAAGATCGTGGCTCATTGTAATGTAATTAATTAGGTACCACTGAAGGGATCTCGGGTTTGCCTGTATGAAGATGGAACCGAAGTTAGTGGTGATTACTTCAGAAAGCTTCCGGACAACGTTGAACTTGTTCTGTTGACTGAAGGACAGTGCTGGGATGGATGTAGGTCCAGTGAAATGTATCAACACTTGGTGACTGTTATACTTGTAACTTCAAGGGATGGTATTAATGTGCAGTTATTAGTCTTTTATGTCTTTAATCTGGAACAATTTAGAAAAAATGTTTGATTTTCTCTTAATTTCGTCTCAAAATTAACGTTCGGAAGAGTGCTGTTAAAGGGGAAATGGGTTTCATTAAGTGAATAATGTGTACGCATTCCGTTTCCGCAGTTGCGTCTGATATTAACCTTCTGCTTGGCTCCACGAACCGTCATTACGATCTTTTAATCAAATCTGCGAAGAGCCTTCTCACAGATGAACAGTCTCAGAAAAAGCGAAAAATCCTCAGTGATCTACTTCAAAACCTAGAGGACAACTCTGAGAGTGAAAAAAGGGAAGAGGACAGCGACTGGTTTCAGGGTAATATTACAACATTCCCACTCTCCAAAATGCTTCATCCGTGTTACTATTATTCTGCAGTTGACCTCAGTGAGCTTTGTTGGTTATGCTGACTTGTTCTTTTTCTGCCCGTCGAATTTTAGGAATTGACACTAGATTTAAGACCAAGTCTGATTACATGAAATACAACTGTGAAAGCAGAATTAGAGGATATTTGAAAGAGGTAATCACTGTAATTGTACCTGTAGTAATCCCTAAACTTGATCTGCATGAAACTGCATGAAAGATTTTGTTCTCACTGCAAACTTTTGTGTACGGTGTAGTTAGGCATGATACATTTTTGGGTGGATGCGATAATGTAGATGTTTTCCCACTAAGGTGGGTGGATATACTCTGAACATCCGGAGTCCCAGGATTCGGACAGAATACAAGAAAGTCGTCACCAGTATGCTTGAGAAACTGAAAGTCACCAAGTACAATGGCCGCTATTTCGACAGACGAGAGGAGTCTGACTGCATGTGCTCCAGGGAAGGCTGGTTTTCTTGTCAGGTGAGTAGCTCACAAGGGTTGGCCTCTACCTTAACAAGCAGTGCTTTGTTTGTTCTTTTCTGGTGTGGTAGTCAGGGAAAAAGTATCAGTGCACCTATACTAACCCATATACAAGGTGACACATCTTGCATTGCTTCATTTGCACTGAGGAAAATCCAACATGGACTGTTAGTACTTTTGCACTCAAAGCACTTTCTATAAAGTAACAAATAGAAATATTTTAAATTCAGACTCTAGTCTCAATTGTATTTTTGATCTTTGTATGAGTCCTTCCTCGCTGCATTGTTTCTTGTCAGGTGAAAATGTAGTTTTACACTCAGTGACTTGAACACGTGGAAAAATGCTGTATTACGTCACTTAAGAGTTTACATTGTGGCTTGGCAGGTGCCGTGATTCTACATGGATCGGTTGGGTTTTACATTAGGATTATTTATATGGCTGATTCTATTGAGTGTAGCATATTACGAACGGTACTTTCTTGAAGGTCTCCACCCTACTGCGGCACTGGACCCTTGCTGTGCTGCATAGGCCATATGTGGTGAGGATGACCTGGGAGCCCAAGCTGGCTTGAGTTTCACTGAGTGGTCTAGACAGCAGGGTTCCTCTCCCATTCATTGGTTTATTACAGTGTCTGCTGCGAGCTGTAGCTCTCACTGCCAAATGTCACATCACGTATTGAAGCCTGTGGAATAGAACAGCACACAGTGAGGGTGGGCTAACCCTCACCCCTGCTGTGATAGAATCAATCTCACAACCTGAAACTTGCCATTCCAGCCTGCTCTACAAAAGGCTGCTGGAAAGTGCTACTGCTACAATGGTTAACTTCAGTGAATTCACATGAAATGACATGTATAAGAAACTGCTTCTTCATGCAGGGTGCTTTTGATCAGGACAGCTGCTCATCTCTCCACTCTATTAATCCTTATGGGAACAGAGAGAGCAGAATCCTCTTCAGCACCTGGAACCTCGACCATGTGTAAGTCACATGTTCATAAATCCTTTCACCTATTACCTAGTGTTAAATCCTACTGCCAGTACTGACATTTCAGCACTTCTGATTAAAACCTTCAGGATCGAGAAGAAGAGGACTATCATCCCCACACTGGTGGACGCACTGGGGCACCACAGCCACGGTGAAATTAACTGGGAATATTTCTACAGATTGCTGTTCACGCGTGAGAACTTGAAACTAGTACATATCGTCTGCCACAAGAAGACTGTTCATGACCTGGCATGTGACAGTGGAAAAATATACAAGAAGATGAAGAAAAGAAAATGAATGCCATGTGATTTTTTTTCCCCTCCTTGCTTCAATGAAGTAACTGAAAAATCCTCATAAACAAGATCAATCCTTCTTCAAACCACTTATTGTCACCCGAAGGCAATTCCAGGCAAGACAATGCTGGGATATACCCAGAATGGGAGGCCACTTCAGTGCAAAGCACTAATATGTACATACACAATCATACACTATGTGGAATTTAGAGATGTCAATTGACCTAACTACATGTCTATAGAGGAAACCGGCATAGCACAAAAAGAACATGGAGACTACAGATGTAGAGAGCAGTTCAGTAATGAGAATGTATGTTTTTTTTTTTTTTTAAATCAGATTGCAGCCTTTTAATTTAAGTGCAGTTTTATATTTTATTTAATAGTTTTTCTATCCGCATGTCACAATAAATTTTTAGAAAAAAAATAATTTCTGTGTTTCAATTATCACTAACATTCGGTGTTCCGGTAACATAAGCCTCGAGTAAAACAGGATGCCATTACTGTTTTTTTAGATATTAAAGCTGACAGGATACTAAGTGTATGTAACACTACAGTCCTTTGTGTTCAGTCACTAGTGCCTTTATGTTCCTCTATCAAACTCAAGTTCCGTGACACTACAGACCATCCCATTCACTCATGGTTGTCTTATCAAAATGTTAAACATTACCATATCTTGCATTTTAAATTTTAACAAAGTAAATCTGGACTTTGGACAAGTAGTATAATTAATTTTACTGATCGTTAATAAACATTAAAATCAATTGTAGCATTTGCTCAAATATTTTTTTAAAAAATGACAATACTACATTGCTTCTGTCATTGACAAATTATCCAGTTATGTCTTACACAAACACAAATTTCAGTTACAAATAAGCAAGCTGGAAATGCTCTGTGTTCATGAGACATGTGTCAACCTCAGGCGAATGGACAATGAGGCGATATATTAGTGCAAGGGTCCAGGCAGGTCACACAGCACAGATTTGGCTTCCATTCAAGAACAAAAATGCCGTTTTCAGGACACAAAAAAAATTTGACTCTGCACTTTGTGTCCACCCCAGAGGTCATCAAAACAGGCCATTTTTACGATTCTTTATGCTCTGTTGGGCCACCGTACCTGTAGAATAAGGAGAGGGAAAGACAGACTGTTCTCATAGATGTGACGTTTTGAAAAATCCGATCAGCCCAGTAAGGTTAGGGTCATGTCTAAGGATTACAGGCTGTTCTCTTTCACCAGATACGTAGCTGTTAAGGTATATCCTGTCCACTTTCCCATAAGCGACAAAAAGGGCCGTACCTCTCTCATCTGCTCCCAGCTTCCCGTTTGCTAGGTACTGTTGCAACTGTCTGGAGGGAAGATTTCTGGAGTAATTTTTTCCAGTCAGTATTAAACTGCAACACCAGGGTGGGTTACGTTTGTGCCAACGCCAGTAAGGCTGTGTTCATTCCCAGACCCCCAACTTAAATGTCAATATAAATTATCTGCCAAGACCAAAATGTGTCATTTTTAAAGTCCTAATATTGCAGATCTTAATCATATTCATTCCTGCTATATGTTTTAAAGTTTGTTACAGTATTTGATTAGAACTTATTTCAAGAGTTCTGTTAAGGTTTTTAAACTTCACTGTATCAATGTCATTGATAACCAAATATGTTGATTATTAAAATAGGAGACTTTCATCCTTGAAATCGGTACGGGATACCCCACTATTCATTTCAGAAATTATTAAGTGGGTGTGTTTTTTTTCCTCCTGAAAAGAACAGCACTACAAATCTGATTGCTGAACATCACACCAACTGAGCTGGAATGTGAAAGAGAGATAGCAGTGTTCCTAAAAGTTAGGGCTGCACAACATCACATTGCGATTACATGGCACATGCACAATAATCACCAGGGCCTTAGGTAAAAGATGTAAACCTTTGTCCAGACGCTGGCATTTCGGTACTATACAGACATTTACTTACACCTATAATTTAGTAAGCAGATTAGTAGTGTGGCTAAAATATTAGTGAGGGGCGAACTGTGACCAAAAGTTGGTAACCTGTATAAATTTGGTGTATCCTTATGTTTAATAATTGTGTCAGACTTTAAACAGTAAAAAGTACCGCTACACCACTGACATCTTTCCACCTTGTTTATCCACAATCTCCTCTCTCAAAAGATGTTGTGGCTGCTAAGCCTGTCCCTTTTTTCACAGCCACTTTAGTGCCTATTATTGACATGATATACCAAAACAGTGGCATGTGGCGTGCTTTGCCAACAGAATTCAATGAACATCAACACAGTACCGAAAACCAGTGTCTGGGCAAATGTTTCACCCATCATCTAAAACCATAATGCAGTGTGCTATCGCGCAGCCTCACTAAAGGTATTATAATTACTGAACATTAGCCATATTAAGCCAAATTTAAGTCTCATTTAAGTCCAATAAATTCAGTCCTCTTATTTAAATATTATCTTCCCCTTACTAATGAAAGCGTCTGTATTAAATTAGTGACTCCTCACAGTTCAAGAAAGTGAAAAAACGCTGCATACCATTCTCCTGCTCTATAACCGGGGGGTCATCAAGGACATCCTCATCACTGTCATCCCTGGCAATATAGTGCAACCTCCGGTACTCCCTCCTGCTTATGTGGGACTCGAGCGGGACTCTGGGGGGATAATCCTAGGACGAAACATGCAAATATTTATTAGTTAGTATCATGGAAAGTTTAAGATATGCAAAATTTTACACAAACTACATAGATGATAAGTTTATGTTACTGCAACATCAACTTCAGAATAAGAGGAGGAATGACATTCTTGTTTTGTACCAATCACAAGCATTCTAACAATGACACATTTACATGGCATGAACAATGTCGACAACAGTCAAATTTGTATTATGCAGGAGTTACAAGGCTGTGTGAAAGTTTTTAATGCATGTTGTGATCCTCCACTATGTATGTAAACACTGATGCTGTAATGTGTGTGACACGCCAAACTGACCGAACTTCAACACAGTTACCTGGACAAGTTCTAAATTGCCGAAGAACTGTCCCACAGGCATGATCTGGTTGCTGTCATCATCAAGGAAAATACTGTTGTCCTGATCATCCAGCAAAGGCGCGGGATCCTCCCCTGTCACATCGCAGTTGCCCGGGTCTGACCGGTCCCCCAGGCATGTCCATGTGCTCTTTTCAGAGCAAAGTCCAGTCACAACAGACAAGGTTTCTGTGCAGTCTTTGTCCCCACTGCCATTCGTTACAACAAGACTCCGAGACAAACCGTCTTCTGCCAGGTAATCCGCATCTCTCCTATTTATTTTCCGTTCCGTACATTTCCCCCTCTGTCTCTTCACTGGACATTGAAGATCCGCCACTTCTATGGATGTCTGTAAACAATATTTGGGTTGGAGGCATGGGTACACGTCCTGTAGGAAATTGAATTAAATTAAAATTAATTGCAGGATCATTACAGCTAAACCCTTGCACTAACCTGTTCCGGAGCACTGTCTCCCTGCAACTGGGAGGCAGCCGCCTGCTTCTCTCGCAGCCTCGCCGAGGTGCGTGTCCTGCCCTGTACAAGAACAACAGAAACTCCCTTCGCCTCACTTACACAGAGTACAGTGGCATTAACTGGCTGCAAACGCCTATGAGAAACCGAACCACGAGTTTATATACAACTAAACTCGATTGCAACATTAACCGGCCTGGGCAAACCCATAACTTACGGAGTTACTCTTTAGCCGCGCTACCGGTTAGTCGACATCCTGACGTTACATGTAAAAACTTTTGTTAATGCGAGAGAATTTTAAGTCTCGTTTTGATTTTTCACTAGGTAGCACAGTGTTTAGTCTAAGAGAAACTTACCATTCAGCCGTAAAATGCTCTGCCCTTAAATACTAAACTTAACTTGCTAACCGTGAACCGACGCTCAAGCAGCACGCTAGCTGCTAGGTTAGCAACCAACGTGTGAAATTTACTTTGAAAGCATTCGAAAGTTATTCACATTTAGACTGTGTAAAATTCGAATAGAAATGTAGTTAACGGTATAAATCCTCCAGAAGTTCCCCGAACAGCTAACTCGGTTAGCCCGAACCCTCCACGGTCACATAAGACCATACACACTAGGCTAAGGGCTATTGGCAGCTAGCGCGGCTCTGATAGCTGGGGGGCGCATAAAACACGGGTCATACGGCGCTTTTACCTGCTTTCGCCTCATACCCAACGTCTTTCCGAGGCGCTGAGCGGGACGAACAGAGACCGACAGGCACAGGAGGGCCGCCTTCACCGGGGCGAACTCGGACGGTCCACCAACACCCGGCCGTGCGCTTCATGCGCAAAGCGCGTCACTGACAAGGAAAAGGTTACATCATATCAAGCAGAAATTCGTACTTAATTTGCACGGTTTTTTAAACTTAATTTACCCTCAAACTTACTGGAATAACATCAGTATTACTGAAAGTTAAAGTTTCCCTTTAAATATAAATAAAATATAGATAACCGTAAAACGGCAGGAGTCCTGAAATACACAGGAAACATTAAATAATTACTTTATCCTTATTATATACAATGCTCTGGAAAAACAGAACACATCAAACTGGTTTTATAATTTATTGGTATGGGTGTGTATACAAGATACATTTACTTGAATCTAAATTCATTTATATGGTGCTTTCATTTATTTGCAGAAAATATCAAAATACATTAAAAATGCAAAAACGTGCAAAAGAATTGAACCGGTTTATACCATCCATCCATTTTCTGAAACTGCTACAGACTACAGGTACGAGGTGGGGAACAACCCAGGACTGGGCACCAATTCCCATCACAGGGCACACTCACACGCACAGGCAATATGGCAACTCCAATTAGCCTCAGCATGTTTTTGGACTTCTGAGGGGGGGAACCAGAGAACCCAAAGGAAACCTCAGAACAACACAGGGAGAACATGTAAACTCCACACACATGGAACCCTGGCAGAGACTTGAACCCAGGCCCCAGAGGTGTGGCAACACTGCCCCCCATACCATTACTAAATAATACAACAACAATACATAATAATAATTTAATAATTGAACAAATATTTGGTGGAATAACCCAGATTATCACAGCTTTGATAAATGTGTCTGATTCCATCCCACAATAACTCAAACAGCTTAGTTTCATTTGAGGACTTGTGACCATTCATCTTCCATTTTATAATTTCCAGAGGTTCCAGTCTGGTGATTGGCCTGGCTGTGTTAATGTCTTGATTTGTATGGTACAGAGCATTATCTTGCAGGATAAGACAATGTCATAATGTCATAAGTGAATGGGGACATGGTTTGTACAAAGGGAAGCAAGTATTCCTCCTGGAATCCTCCAGTATTCCTCCCGGGGCAATCTTGTTGCTCGAGTCAGACATTCTTCATAGAATCAAATCTGATGCCTGATTCCAGCCTTCCTGAAACACCCCCAGATCACCAGTGATCCTCCACCAAATTTCACTGTGGGTACACGACACTGGGGCTTGAAAGCCTCAACAGTTCTCTCTCCAACCATCTCATCAGAGAAGATGGTCTTTTGCAAACTCCAGTCTGGCTCTTCTCTGCTTCTGCTGTGTTTCAGAGACTTCAGTCCTGCTTCGAAGACCTTGTTTCCAACCATCCCTGCTATGCTCCTCGTGCCACTTAAAGTTTCCCATTCTTTCTGAAGGTCACTCAATCATCCTTCAATTTATGACACACAGTCAGATGAGTTGGCCGTTATCACTGACATTAGACAGTCCCTTCCTTTTTTGGTCATTCCCATTGTCTCCTGCTCCACCTTGATCTAGTGTTCAGCAGTCTTGGAAATCTTCTGGAGGCAGAACCAGGATAGTAGCCTTCATCTCCTCACTCCACACTTTAGAAATTTTCACTTTGGGTATGGCCAATGGTGATAATGTATTCAAAAGTTATGGCATCCATTTGGTCGTTTTAAAATAGGATCGTTCAATCTATAGCAGTTGTTCTTAAATTTATTCTTGTTTGATGATGAATCAATTATTGATAAAATTTGGTTCAGCTAATCAGTATACTTGTTAAGTTGAATTAGATGTTTTGCAATTCAACAATTGCTGCACGTGTAATGACTGTCATAGAAATAAAGATTTTTCTTACTTTTTTTTAATGGAGTGGTCTCTCGTTTTTCAGAGCTGTATGTAGTATGACTGATACAATTTTTTCAGATCTTTCCAAAACAGAAGGAAAATATATACATCTTCAAGAAAGCCACAGAAATTCTAAATATAATTGCGAATCAGAGCAAACTTAACATGATTGGTTGCCATTAATATCTCACTGTCATTTACATTCTCAAAATTTTCCATTGCATACTGTATGTAGTATTAACTGGATATGTGATTGATGATGCAATTTAGTATATAAGATTTTGAAATATAGTAGCAATATACAGTATGTGATATTTGACTGCGATGTGGTGACTTTTCCTTTAGTTGCTATAGGGGCAGCATTCATACATGTTTCGAATAAGAGCACATTTCCGTCCAAATGTTTTTTGAGGCAAGCATAGCTTATACATTAGGCCTCTGGTTCAGGACTGGAGTTCCATATATAAAACTATATTTTTTCTTCGTTCTTTCATGCTCACGCACATGACGTCGGCGTCCTCTTTTACCTTACCAGCAGGGGGCTCCTCGCAATGAAATTTATGATGGAAAGATAAATTAAAATATGAAATTAGAAAAGAGCATCATTCTCACCTCTGTCAATAAATACTACAATATACAGACAATAAATGTATTTACAATAAACAGTATATATATCTGTTTGCATGCATACATGCACTGGCAGGGTGAAAAAGTACCAATCGGTTCATTTGAGGGTACAGTTACTTGTCATTGGGGCTGTATCCTCAAGGGTCTGCCAGCCGTACCTTAGTTGTCAGTAAATATACCTTTTAAGGTACAGAAATGGACTCTGATGAACATTTTTGTACCATTGGGGGGACATTAATGTTGTTTGTACCTTGGAGAACAAAACTGTACCAGTGCTGTATCCTACGCTACAGGTGGGTCTGACCTGCAATGAGGAAGCTCCTGTATGTTAGTAAGGGGTCAACAAGACTGAGAAGAATGAACACATGTGGACTTATGTACTTAACCAAAAAAAAAGGTGAAATAACTGAAAACATGTTTTATATTCTAGTTTCTTCAAAATAGCCACCCTTTGCTCTGATTACTG
>JAODKF010000116.1:1303140-1326561 GCA_026779585.1 Mormyrus proboscirostris
GGGGGTTTGGGGGATGTATGATTCACTATACCTGAGTAACCAGTAGACTACCTGCACTGGAATATGCACACAAACATGCAGACATATGCAGAAATTTGCACACGGAAAGAGGAGCTCCTTCTTTCTCATGCGCTCACGCCGACACACGCGCCACACACACGCACACACACGCACACACACTCACAGTTCCCTGGCCTTGAATAGAGGCACACCTCAAGGGAGTGGTAGGGCCAGAATCATGAGTCGGAGGCCAGCTCCACAACAACGTGAGGCTTGTTAGCCCTCAGTGGGCAGCTCTCCATACAGCAGGAGAACTCACAACTCACAGGCACCTCCTGCTTCGACAAGCTGAGCTGGCCTCAATGCGCCCCTCTGTTCACACTTTCCTGTGTTACGGTCATTTTAAACAGCTGGGCTGTAAATTATTACAACCCTGCTACAGTCATAAAGCTACTGAGCCAAAAAAGACAAGAAGTGTCAATGAGGCAGGTTGCGTTACATTTACTCTTTCATCAAATAACACTTACAATTTGTACCTATTTATACCAAAAGCAAATCTGACACTTCATACAGAAATATATATATAATAAAGGTATCTTCATAATGCTATATACTGTATACCCACCGTATAGTTATATATTGTATGGTACCATATTTAAGCTCCCCCAGTCAAAGCCCTACCTGGATAAAATCAGTCGCCACGAGTCGAAGCCTGGTGGAAGAGTCACCGGTTCTGGAGATGAGGTTGGGCCAGACTTGCTCGATGCAGTGTGCAGTTTCCACTTTGCCCAGTTTGTGTTTGGGAATGAACTGGGTCAGAACCATCCGCAGTAGCTTCAGCGATGCTTCGAAAACCTGTCAACCGGAGAGAGACACTGAAGATTTCAATTTTTTCTGCCCTGCTGAAGCTTCTCAGGCTTAGTGAATAAGCCAGTAGCAAAGGTGGGGGGGATATCCATTCACACACATGCAGAGCAGGATTTAACTGGACCAACCCATGAAGATATAACACAATCATGTCACCGCCGACGGAAGTATGAACAAAGCACAGGTACGTAAAGCCAAGGTCAATGAGAAGACTCTAATTACAGAGCGACAGGCTGCCCTGCGAGGACTGAGCAAATGATCAGCCCCCAGCTCTGAACTATTTAATAAGACTTAATGACGTGAAATGAAAGAGAAGGGTTAGCAACCAAGCCTGACCAGGGAATTTCTGCAGATGTCTCAATTTTTACAAAGGGATCCTGAAAGCCCAGATACTTGGAAACGACCTGAAACGGTCTTACATGTGAGATATGCCCTGGCCTTTCTTTGATCTCTCAGACGATGCCCGGATCTTGTTACCCAGCAACCTGAAAAGTTCAGCTAAGACAGCGGTGGGTAGCCCCGTTCGGGCTCATCCCAGGTGCGCGTCCCAAAACCCTTCTGGCTGGGTGCCTCCTACCTTGAGCTCAGTTAAAAGTAAAGCCAGAGGTCATTCAGCAGATGTGGGAATAAGTCTTTCTTTTGGGAACGGCACATCACCCTGACCAGTTTGTAAACACGGTAAGCAACACCACTTGTCCTAGATGACAGCATTAAACAATATGCCGTTTGTAACGGGATCTCTATACCTCAACAATCAAGTTCACCAGTACTGTATAATTCACTTTTATATCCCATAAACACTTATGTCATTAAAATAAGGCTGTGTGTTTGAAATGCAACTCTTCACAATTCATTAAAAGTGGAAATTTACAGCATAAATTTACAGTGCGTTTTTACTTGCTTAAACATCCATACATAAAAATAGGACCCAAGAGCACACTAAAGGAAATTAGATAAGTAATTCTACCCTTCTATACTTCACATGACAAGACATGCTGAAATGAATATACTTAACTAAAACAACTTGAAATACAGCGTCTGAGTTATAACCCCATTTCCAAAAAAGTTGGCACGCTGTGTAAAATATAAATAAAAACAGAATCCGATGATTTGCAAATCAAATAAACCCGTATATAATTGAAAATGGAATGAAGACTAGGGCTGTGCGATATGACCAAAGTCTCATTTCCCGATATGATATTTATATATCACTGCACTTCATATTTGTGGATTTTTTTCTACAGATCAGCTGCTGTACAAATTAGACAAAAATCCCCAAATAAATAGGAGGAAAGTTACAAATGTATTAATCCACAAATAGACAGGAAGTGATCCAAACATATGCAAAACACATTTTGCGAGCACATATCACTCCTTATTTTTGTGGATATGATTTTACAGAACACAAATTTAAAAATACATATTGGTGAATAGTTTGTGAATAATTTGTTGGATCATGGTACATATTTCTGGATTGTCATCTGTGGGTTATAAATAATTAAGTCCAATAAAAAAAAAGTACCAGATATCCTGTGGTGACGTTTAACCTTGCAAACCATCATCCAAATGACAAAAAAAACTTGCCTTAATGTATTTTGCGACACCACAAAATAAAAAAAAAACAAAACTTTTTTTATTTCGTAATATGATGTATATCATCATATCTCACAGCCCCAATAAAGACAACATATCACATTCTGAAACAGAGAAATGTTATTGTTTTATGACAACTCAACTTGAATTTAATACCAGCAACACATTTCAAAAAAGCTGGGACGGGCAACAAAATACTGATATATGTTGTGTAATGCTAAAACAAAACACCTGGTTAAATATCTCACAACTAATCAGGTTAACTGGCAACAGGTCAGTAAGATGATGGGGTATAAAGAGAGCTTCCCAGAGAGGCAAAGTCTCTGTGCAGTGAAGACGAAGATGGGGAGAGGTTCACCACTCTGTGAAAGACTGCGTGCGCAAATATTGCAACAATTTAAGAATAATGTTCCACAATGTAATATTGCAAAGAATTTGGGAATTTCATCATCTATGGTACATAAAATCATTAAAAAATTCAGAGCATTTGAAGAAATCTCTGTATGCACAGGACAAAGCCAAAAACTAATATTGGAGAGTCATGATCTTTGGGTCCTCAGGTGGCACTGCATTAAAAACAGACAGTTCTATAGTGGAAAAACTGCATGGGCTCGGGGACACTTCCAAAATCACTGCCTGTGAACATAGTTTGTTGTGGTATCCACAAATGCAGGATGAAACTCTACCACGCAAAGAAAAAGCCATGAAACACCTCTGACTTCTCTGGGCCTCAGCTCATTTAACACGGACTGAGGCAAAATGGAAAATGGTCCTATGGTCTGGCTAATCAAAACTTCAAATACTTTTTGGGAACCATGGATGCTGTGTCCTCTGAGATGAGCCTCTACATGTTACAACCCTCTGGTTTAGGTCAGAGGTGAACAGGCGGTATGAGTGAGGTAAGCTGTGCCGTGACCCGGACAACACACACAATGACTCGGAGAGATCATGTGCAGAGAATTTTATTACAGAACGAGACAGACCTATTATCCTAGCAAGGACCGTGATACCGACCTCTAAGGAAGGGAGGCTGCCAAAGGAATGAACAAAACAAAATCAGTGCTGCTTCCGTATAAGTACCCTTCCGCCAAAGGGCTGCTGTTTATCCTCCAAAACACACATGGGTCAGCACTCGCCTTCTAACCTGATGTGCTTAACAGCGGCTTCCTACGAGTGGGTGTAGGTGAGCGAATGTCTAAACTTTCCTCCAAAAGCTTAGGGGGCAATAAGGCATTCACAATTACAAACAGAGCATAGAGTGATAGGTGATTCATGACAGTGGGATTTTACTGGGTTAGGAAACGCAGGTACAAAAGACAGCAAAGGATGCAAGGATGACAGCACAGGAGAGCCGGTCGCCTCTGAGCATATGGTTGAGTCGGCAATATATGGGAAGCCCCACCCACTTTGTCAAACCCAGACGGGTCGATTCAAGTTCTTTTTTCCCCCTCGCCACCTGAAACACAACTGGCAACACCCAACCATCGCAACACCAGACACGCCTCCCTCTCCCCGATGTTCTGTAACGTGACAGGGACCATTCTCCTTATCAGCGAACAGGTCAAAAGCCTGCATCCGTAATGGTGCATTATGGAGGTGCGTTATTGTGCAGGGCTGGGGTAACTTGCAGAGTTGGGAAGGCACTATTAATGCTGAACAATATATACAGGTATTGGAACAACATATGCTGCCATCCAGACAATGTCTTTGTCAGAGAAGGCCTTGTATATTTCAGCAAGACAAAGCCAAACCGCATTCTGCATGTATTACAACAGCATGGCTCCGCAGTAGAAGAATCCGGGTGATAGACTGGCCTGTCTGCTGTCCTGACCTGTCACCCATTGACTTTGGCGCACGATGAAACGAAAAATACAACAAAGGAGAGTCTGAACTGTTGAACAGTTGAAATCCTATATCAGGCAAGAATGGGACAATATTTCACTTTCAAAACTCCAGCAAGCAGTCTCCTCAGTTCTCGAACGTTTACAGAGAGTTGGTAAAAGAAGAGCAGATGCAGCACAGAGGTAAACAAGCCCCTCTCCCAACTTTCTGAAACGTTTCGCTGGCACCAAATTTCAAATTGAGCACATAACTGTCAACACCTGATATAGTTATATTTTCAGTTAAATATGGGATTTACATGAGAATCATGGCACTCTGTTTTTATTTACATGTAACACAGCGTCCCAACTTTTTCTGAAAGGCGGTTATAAAAAAAAAAGGTGCCACTTTACAATAAGGCTACCCATATAAAATAAAGAGTTTATGAATAGGTTATTAATTAGGCTGTAACACTTTATAAACTATTAATGGACAATTTTAAACAATTTATAACACAGTTTTCTTTTATGAATGAGTTACTGCCATTTAAAAGTGGCAAAAGGGAGCCATATTGTACAGTGGGGGGAAAAAAACAACCTTTCACAACTATTATCCTAAATAACACAGGAAGTATATGTTGTGGTCTGCTTGCGAAGGAGAATGAGATTCAGGTGTATGTTATTAACGTTAACAAAGGTGAAGCCCCACAATTCCGGCATAGCTCTACTGTCAGCTCAAACACCTTGCAAATCTGACCAGTTAACTGCCAATTATCTCTAACCGAGGCCAGTTTCCTCTCTTCCATCATCATCGCTGTCATCCATAAGGAGCCGCAAAAAAGAATGAACAAAGGCTCTGTTGTGAGGTGGGGAACCCCTGCCCAATACGCTACACTTATTATTTTAGCTCAAAAATGCTTATTGAGCATAGCAGGCTATGGGAGAGTAACCAGCACTGGAGGTCCGCTGTTTCATGAAAAGGACCTGCGAGTCACACCGCTGAAGGATGAGCAGTTCAATGAAAGTCACTATTTGGACACAGAGCGGAGGAATTCAATCAGTCCTATTAATCAGTCACTTGGCAATGACACAATGCCTTACACAAACTCTGCAGAGAGGACACTCAGTGTGACACCTGTGAGGAGAAGTGGGAATGTCCTTTAATCTCTCTTGACCATCACATTATTTTTGACATCAAAAATTGTAATGTGTCTTTATTGTGGCAAAGACATTGAGATAATCTGAGATAAATGATACATTTTTCATTTAAGATCAAGCCAAGAAGACAGTCCGGTCTGCAAGTAGCAACCCTTGAGTTATTAAGCATCTAATGCTTTCTTCCGGTGGAATATTGTTTACTGTAGGATAGCTTGATGTAAGCCATTTAGCACAATGATGTCATATCCAATGCTTTTTACTCAGACTTGTCATAATTATTTCCCTAAGTCTGCTCACATGAAGTAATGTCCTTGGATTGGCCTCCCTCTTTTTTTCTTCCCAGACTGAAACATGATGTCATTTTTATGGGTTTGGAAAAGTTTTACCACCCAAAGTTGACTATTAACCCTGGAAAAGACTTTAAGTTTTTTTTTTAAATTTCCACAATGAGAAAGTCTAGCTGGAGAAATAAATAAATAAAATAATAATAATGATGATTTAAATTTTTATATATATATACACACACACACAAACACACACACAGACCATGGGCATCGCCACCATCAATTCTGAGGGGGACGTATCCCCCTCACATTTCAGTTATGCATTTGGACCCCCCCACATTTAACATCAAATATTAGTTTACCCTGCTGTTTCTATTGCTTTGTGAAAGAATCCATTCCACTTGATGGATATGAGAATACACATACAGCATTTAATTCATTAAAAAAATTCTGGGGGAGGGTCCCCAGATCCCCCGCCTGTGTGCCCCCCACATTCAAAATGCTTCTGATGCCCCTGAAACAGACGCTTCTACTTACGAACATTCAACGTACGAACTTTCAAACATGAACAAAGAGGACCGTAAGTCCAAATTGTGTTCCTTGGGCTCCCGTTTCCTGTCCGCAACTCAGACATTTTACAACTGAAACTGTCCTCATAGATCAAAAAAAAATTTAATGACAGTACTGATAATGATGACCATTGATTTGCCTGGAACTTTTTTTCTTTTTAAATGTATTAAAATTTAAAATCCACAGTTTCTTAATGCCTGCGAATTTCTCTAATGTCACACAAAGAACATTCTTGTTTTTCACCTCAGCACAACAAAACCACATGAGTTTTTTATAGGGGTGGAACATGATGTGGAACCAGACCAGAAGCAAATTGGGAGAAAGACTTACAGAGAAAACCTGGTCCTTAAGAGCCCTCCTGAGCAGGAACACGGTGACCCGGAGCGTGGTCCTGACCTCTTCCTTGGGGGTCCCCGCCGGCATCTCTGACAGCTTTTTATAAATGGCCAGCAGGGCACTCTCCCGATGTGACCAGGTCTTTGAATAGGTGCCTGCAACCTGCAACGTGAACATCAAAGAGGGAAGAACTCCAATATTCCTAGTCCAGGGTGACCTACAAATATGCAGGTTTTTCATTTTACCTGACCCTTTAAACACTTGACTGACCCAATTATACCACTAAGAAAAGTAATTAGGGCTTCTCTGTGGTTTTTGGCTGCATGAAGAAAGCTGGAAAAACTTGCACAGGCTGCAATCCTCTTGGACAGAGGACCCCCCTATTAAGTGGTTCATACTCTGAAATGATGCCTCTTTACCGCTCATGCTGCTGAGTATGAAGGAAAAGGCAGGAAAACGAAAAAAAAAAAGATAAATCATGCTGCAAGATCCACATGCACAAAGCACAAGCTTCTGCAGGGCCAGGAAACTAGCAATACTCTAGTTTCTGTGGATGATATCTAGGCAGCGATTCAGTGCTTCTTCATAATTACAGCTAAATTTGGATTTAATTTTCCAGAATCACGTATACTACCCAAACAGAGTAGTGGGACACTAAAACAGAGTATTGTATACTTGCTAGTGTAGCAGTAATCCATAGTAACGTTGGTATTAACAACAAACTAAGAAACCACATTAGTTACTCAGTCTTGTTACTACTGTTGCAACATGTCAGTTATAGTATAGCCTGCATCTGTATGGTGTACTAGTTTTGCTTTTCCCATCTTTTACAGCAAAATTATTTTCATTTTCCTTGTGGGGGTCAGAATCTTAGCCCGTCCCCAAAGCAAGGGTTTCCAGTATAAGATTTGTGTTCTGTGAGAATCTGCATCCGAAAACGCACTTTGGAAAGACGCAGTCAGTTTGTTGGAGTGGAACAGATAATCCCCTCTGCCCCCTCACCAGGCGTTCCCCGTACACCTCGACGGGGAGGCCGGCTTCCCGCTGCACTTTCTCTGTGAGGAGGTCAGGCTCTCCTCGGATACCCGTGCTGCTGGGAGGGTCTTTGCTCTGGTTCAGCTGTGGTAGCTCTGGCTGATCTCCCTCCGGAGGGTTATGCAATGTTGGCAGGGGTATCTCATCATAAGGCAGCCTGCTGGTCTACACAGAAAGTCTTTAGTTACTTGCTTATCCATTTAGTATTATTATTATTATTACAGGCAGCTCTCGACTGACGTAAGCAATCTGTTCCACAAACCCTGATGGAAAAGAAGAATTTGTACATCATAGGTTATATAGCTAAACAAAATTAAAATATACTTCCTTTGTATTAATTCTAGATTAACTAAGGGATTCAATGAATAGTATGATTATATGTTTTAATGTTAGGTTTGATTAACAGTGATTAAACACAGAAAACTGTGATTCATTAGTTAAAATCTTAAATCAATTCAGAGGCCTAGTTTTCATGTTACATATAGTAGTTTAAAAACACAACAACTAAACACCTAAACAGAAAATTAACCATTTAAACTTTTTATAGCTGTTATAGTGTCAAAGCAATGAGCTTAACGCTCAAGGAAGTTTTACTTACACAAAAATGTTCTAAGGGCAGAAGGAAAAATGATTGGTTCAGAGAGATAACTAATCAGACTGTAGAGGATGGTGGTCCAAGCAACTACATGAGGTGGGACCAATCAATCAGATGTCTTGGTCCTGCCTCCTCTAGTTGGTTGGACCCACCTCCCCTACAATCTGATTGGTTATCCCTCTAATCCAATCATTTTTCCTTCTGCCCTCAGAACATGTTTGTGCAAGTAAAACTCCCTTGAGCTAAATTAGCCTTGTTATTATAACTAGCCTAATTAAAAAAATACTGACTGATTTTGTAATGACACTTAATATAGCTTAATTTTATTTTAATAAAATGTGATTTTGAGTCATTATCGTGACTTGTAGTCTATGTGGGAGGTCGTATAGCTCCTACATTCATTCCAATCAAGTATATTCTACATTTATGAGGATTCATATGTCAATATGAATGACAAAAAAGTTTGAAAAACTGTAATAAAGAACTCATTAAATGAATGAAAAAATAAAGCTTATATAATGAATTTTTACTGTAAATTTACTTACAGGCATTTGTCGCCTTTTTGTGCAAGTGCTTCTGCAAACTCTAAGCATCTTATATATTTTTGTGCAAGTCCAGATTTAGGTAAGTTGACTGCTGCTGATCTGAAAAATCTGTTCTTTGTCAGCAGTTATTACAGCCTGTGGTCTCTGTTATTCAAAATTACAAGAACCAGAACAATGCAAGTCTTCTATATGACATGACATGTGATGAGCAATTACACAGACCATTAATTGATTCTATGTCTTGACCAAAACATGGACAAACAAAGCATGATACATGGGTACACAGAGACTTTCAGAGTTTATGATGAACCATAAAGGACTGATTCCTGCTGCAAGAGCAGCCCGCCTTCCAGCTGGCAAGGTTATGTCCACTGGGGGATTGTTCATCATACTGGGCCCGCAAACAGCAAAATCAACCAACTGTTTAACTGTTTTAATTAAAAGCTGAAACTCAACCCGCAGCCCTTCTATGGCGCCTTTATGCCTGTGCAGCCTACAGGTCAAGCTCGCATTCAGTCCTGCTCCGAACACGTGGAAATGATGTGGACCACGGTGTAACAGGACCCCGGGAAACAATAATGCTATGACAAATTGCTACACTGCCATGTAACCTCGCTTTACACTGCCATGTGACCTCGCTTTACACTGCCATGTGACCTCGCTTTACACTGCCATGTAACCTCGCTTTACACTGCCATGTGACCTCGCTTTACACTGCCATGTGACCTCGCTTTACTGCACTGGAATACGACCAATAACTCTTCGTTTGAGTACGTCCCGACAGCCAACAGGTGAAATAATCTTAACGCAACTAAAGCACAGCAGGAAAGAGCACCACAGATGTGTGTAAAGGGTGCTTTGTAAAAATGATGAATGATAAGGAACACACAATGTTGTACATTTACACTTTGCACTTTATGGTCTATTTGTTCCGACAAGTTTGTCTCTTCAACCAATAATCTGCCTCATGTTCCAAAAAAAGAAGAAAAATTTGGATGGTGGCTCAGAAAGGTTAAAATTATATTATTATATTAAACTCTCATATTGTTATATCACAGCCTAGCTGTTGCTGTGTTGGGGTTTTGTATGGTATGTTGACTTACACCAGTCTGGAGATCCTCTGGAGGAGCTGGAGATGCCGGTTGGGGGCTATGGCTGGACCGTGAGGCCAGGGGGCTTGCGGCGCTCCCCTGAGAGCCCAGGGGTTTTTCTTGCATCACTTCCATCTGGATGTCATGCGGAAGCTTTGACTGCATCTCCTGCGATGGTATGCAGGACGCCTCCATCTTCTTGTCGTGAAAGTCAGCAATCTGGAAAGCGCGAATGCAGAACACGGATCTACATGCTTCCACAAGGCGGCTTGAGGCACTGTTGCCTGTGGAGTCCTTTTCACCATGCAATATGCTCACCTTTTGTCATGCAGGGCTATTTTCCATGGTACATATCACAAGACTTTGGTAAGATAATACATAGATGTTCAGCTACTTAAAAAGCATGCATTTTGCCATTTCAAATGCTGCATGAGGTGAATTGGAAGACTGGGCACAGCTGAAAGTGGAAAGTTGTATACAAAAGGCAGCTAGTAGCCCAGACTGTTAGAAGTCCCAGAGCGAACTGCTGATTGAGCAATGTGACAGGTACGGGCTGACCTCAACACGCGCACACACTCAAACACACACATGCACACACACAGTGTGGCCTCAAACCGAATCATGGGTGAGTACCAGATGAAAGGTGTGAAATAAAGATTGTACAGTCTAGTGGAAACTTGTTTCTGTCATGCACCGGAAAGCAGCTCATATTCCTCGAGCTGGCTCTGGCGTACAGCCCTGTTCAGAACGGCACGCACCTGGGATATGTCGAGCAGATTGAGCAGCTGCAGCTGTTGGTACACTTTCAGACGGTACTCTTCCATCTGTTCTTTCTTCTGCTCTGCTGTGTCATAGTCTTCCTTCTCGATGGCGCAATGTTTCTCCACATCAAGGCGAGCCAGTCGCTCCCCGACCTGGCTGGCAACCAGTCAGAGAGCTCAGTACGCTATCAGCAGCAGCAAGATGCGATCAGGGTAAAATACTATTCAAAGGGGGCCTATTATGCTCATTTTCACTGTTTGTAATTTCATTTTTGGGGTACTTCAATGTTCCAAAAACATTATTTGTCTCACCTTGTACATCTCTATTCATTCTGTCTGTAACTGTCTGAGTTTTAAGCCCCACCGCCAATGAGTCCAGTGTGCTCTCACATCCCTCCCCTGATCCTTGCAGTTGGGCAGCCAATAAGGATTGTGCTACGAGGTGACCTCACCATGTCACGGAAGTAAGAGCTGGAATTCCCATGAGGTATTTCAGGCAGATCACAGATGGGTGGTTTCTGTGGTGAGAGTTGCCCCCTTTGGTGTATACTCTGGGCCTTAGGATTTTGCTTTAAGACTATTTACATGCACATAAAGTTATATAACACATAAAAGGAAAGGGAAAGCTGGAAAAGTATAATAGACCCACTTCAAATACAGACATTTTCTCCTGCATGCAGTCATGAGGGAGTTACAGATTATACAGATGACCAGATGAAGTTTTCCTGAAATATCTTAATCATTGCCTTAATCAAATTGCCACGCCTTATGACTTAAATATTCAAGCAAGAGCAACTTCCTGCTCAGTGATTACTATCAGCACACAGGGAGCAAATATTTATTAAACTTAAATAGATGCTCTTTAACTTATGATGCCAAGAATTTAAAAATTATAGGTATTTTCACTTCCACCATAGACCATTCTATGGATTCTAAAACTTCTACACTGGCTGATCACAACCAATTTACAAATGCATTTTTTTTATTCGCATGCATCTGTATATCAGTGCATGTTTGTCTGCTCTCTTATTTGCCCATATTCTTTGTCCCTTGAGGAAAGAGCCAAACACTCCACCATCTTGAGCTGTCTGGCCATTTACAAGGTGTCATAAAAGCAGGCTGCTGTAGTTATTTCAAGAAACAAAACAGCACGAGTCTTCATGAGTATCTGTGTTTCTTGTATAAACTCACACAGTTTGCCTTATTTTTAGTCCCTATATGAAAGGTACAGTAGGAACTTGAACCAGTTGGAGCGTGAACCAGCAGCCTACTGCTTATCAGTTTAGTATTATCTTGCCTCTGTGCTGACTGTGGCAGTCACAATGAACATATAGTTAATCATTCCTCCAGGAAGAGCGATCGCCTCAGTTCATTTAGCCTCATGTCACATACTGACAAGTAATTTAAAAGTAATTTAATAACTGTCCATCCAGGAAGAGTTAATTATTCAATTATAAACCATAGAAAGGAAGAATAATTTTATTGTACCATATTACTGTAAATCCCTGATATCTCACTGTGGTCGATATTATAGACGGTGGAAAACGTCAGCGGTGACCCAGCTTCCGGGGCCTGGTACCTTCTGCAGGTCAGCCACGGCTTGCTTTAACGTCTTGGCCAGACCGTACTGCTCCCGCTGCACGCACTCCTGTTTCCTCTCATCCAGCCGGCGGATGATCTGGGCCACTGCAGGATCCTGGTATATGTGGAAGGCCAGGTCATCCAAGGGTGAAATGGAATCGTGTTTTCTGGGTGGGTGGAAGAACAAATCCATTGTCAGCATGTCAACCTAAAAAACCCATGTAGGTCCTTGTACAAAACCTTACAATGTTCCAGTTTGGTTCTTCATATGTATGTCATTTTTATGTAAACAATATTATGGCGCTTGGCAGAGGCAGGAAGGGGACGAGGTGAGGCGGTTTTAAATAAGACAAGGCTCTTAAAAGGACCACAGGCACACAGAATAACAGTGACTCTCATACACATGACAGGAAAATGCAGGGAGGGCTGACGGCACACGGTAAGGCGCACACACGGTTATCAATTACAGAGGGCATGGAAAAACCGGCACAGATGGGGGCACACAGAGATAAACAGACTTAAACAAACCGTGACACAGCACCACTATTTCCAATAACAAATACACACAGGCTATGTGCAACCTGGTTTGTGCAGCATGCAGGCAAACCTAACGGGTTCCGCCACAAAGAGCCATCCCGCCAACGCTACAGTATTTTATTGAAGCATTTCAGATTAAGCATTTTTGTAAAGGGTACAACAGCACGGTTCACCTAGAGGATGAACTTACAGTCTTTATTCTCTATCCTTAACCACTGTACTGACAGACACTTTGTATATTTAAATGTGTTTGCACACTTGGGATCTTAATGCTCATTGAAATAAAGCTACGTGTTTGTCTGACTTTCTCCTTTTCATTTTCATTTCTGAGCCCAGCATTAAATAAACCCTGTGGGTATACCTGCTAGGTGACCCTCTGTCCGCGGAGGGCGAATGTACGTTCTGCCTCTCTACGAGCCATGCAGCCAACATGTCACCATAGAGAGAGACAGTTCTCATGCCTACAATTCATTCTGTTCTTGGATTTGATCACATGTGTAGAGATAAACGGCTTCGGACTATATACAAAAATTAATAATGTCTTACCCTAAATATGTCCCATTCAGTGACATATCCTGCTGAGTATTGTTGAGATAATGCTCAATCAGTTGATCTGTAGTAGGCTGGGGAGGGGAAAAAAACAATGATAATTGTTTTTACAGGTAATGGCGAACTAAAACTATACTAAATCTATCATCTACACACATTAGGCAAATAATTACTGTTATGCTCACAGATAAATCATTTGCACGGTACTTCAAATAAAAAAAAAATACTGTGACACATTTGACGTTACTAACTTAACAGCTTTTGTTTTCTTGAGCACAAAAGAACCTACAATTGTTTTGGGAATTAAGATCTTCCATTATAGCAATTTTGTTCCAAAACATAACACAAATTACTCAGGTACCTGAAAGCATATCACAGATAATAAATAAAGCATTTATAATGGCAGAAAAGCAGAATACTTGCAATCCTCAGAAGCTATAGAAAATGCAGTCCTTGTTATAATACTAGAGTTGCATTATGTGGAAACAATGGCGGTATTGTTAGCTGGAATCCATTCTGCAATAAAGAATCTATCTCGTCCAAGAGACATCAATCTACAAGTTGATCAGATTACCCTTGTTTCACGTCCTGTGTGATAACGCGGCTCTCTGAGTCATATTACCACATTCTTCCCCATACCTACAGCCCACTCAGATGAGCCTTAGGGGCTAATGTCCAGATCATTTCAGATTTACATATTGTCTGAGAAATTCTGACTTTTGCCTATAAAGTTGCAGCATCATTATATTACCTGGTAACTAGCTTTTATATCACTTTGATTACTGAATGTTCTGGAATAAAGTTACCCAAAGGTTTTGTATTCACTTGAGATTATGTCAAAGAAATCTTTATAATGATCCAATTTTATTACACTTGTTAATGAAATCAGATTTGTTTAAAATTTTAGTTTCTTTTTCATGCGACTGTCCTTCCACAAATTAAACTTTTGTGTAATCTAAAAATCGCTTACAAAAACCATTAAAAACTACTTCTTAGGCAAAATGACTACCACATTGACGAAATGAAACAATGCAAAAAGCGCCCCCTAGGAGGCTGGCAGTTGTAGTGTAGATGGAAATCAGGTAGGAACACTTACAAACACATCCGCCAAATCGCTATCCACTGCATCTCCCAGAACATTCACAGCAATCAGTGCAACCTGAAAGACACATTTTAATGATCTCCGTGAATTAAAAATGTAACCTGAAAGAGAAAAATCGAATCAAACACCAGCTATAGTACTAAATAGGGTTAGGTTTCATTCTGAACAGTATTGATGACTTACAACCAATTACAATTCAAGTTTGAGTATAAATTTTATTTAAAATATTATATAGATCATTTTAAATTCATTTCACATATCATATATCATTTTGGTGAGAAACATTCTTATATGTGCTATTCATAACATATGACTAAAATGATTACTTTTAAAAAAGCTACTCTTTTTATATTTTTGTGACAAAATAATATGATAAGCTTAACTGAAGGTCACATTTGATATGCCCAAAAATATATTTCAGATAATTAATTTAAATTCTAAAATATTTTTAAAAAACAGACACATGTTAACTGAAGGTAACAGTGTTATATACAGTGGAAACCGCTTATAGTGATCAAACGCTATGGATCAGAAAGCTTGGAACAGAATCATTCCTGTACAAATATTGCTTATAGTAATCAAGTAATCCACTTACTTATTCATTTTTGGGTTTTTTTAAATGTGACAACATACGAAAAAAATTAAAACTCCGGTAATTTTTTATTATTATTTTTTTAACTTTACTTTGATAGCCCTACTTGCCTTACTTCGGCTAGCTACCTGAGGCTAATGCTGCATACACAGAAATCATGACGGTCTTATCATAAACTACAAAACCGAGCCAACTAGATGCATGCAGCAAAACTAGAATAAGTACTTTGAGGAAATGTAACGTAATTCAATGCATAAATAAAACTGAATTGAATAGAATATTTATATACAATACTGCACTGTACTACAGCATGTTAAAATTATATAGTTTTTGAAAAATTTGAAAAACATTTGAAACAGCTGTATTGTATTTTGACATTGTCAATAAAATTAAGTACATAGTAACACATTTTTTTTATACCTTATATTCATGTAATAAATATAGAAATGTCAATTAGATAGTAATCTGCCTGAGACATAAAGAAGAAAAAATGGTTATAATGATCATCCCCTTGTAGTGGTCAATTTCACCCAGACAGATGTGATCACAATAAGTGTTTCCACTGTATTTTAAAAAATTGTATATGGAAAATTTTGGTGTTATAGTATTGTGTGCTGACATCCTGAACTTTTTTCCATTACAAATTCAAATCTAAAAGCACAGACTGAATCTGAGCATAAAAATCTGAACTGGCTCCAGTCTTGATGCAGTTTTACCTGATTGTACGGATTAAGGGGACTGGCATAGTTTCTGTGGAAAGTCAGCCTCATGTGTGTTCCGACAGCATCCACATGAACAGACTTCAATTCCCGTGCTTTATAGCCAGTTTTCTCATTGTCCGAAAGTGACACATACCTAGACACATGGTCATTCATGAAAAATATCAGAGCTTCAAAGACTCCTAAAACATGATGAATTGTGTGTCTATTCAAAAACAATGTTACAAAATTCTACAAGGGTGGAAAAATTGAAATTCTTCCTCTAAATGGGTGCTGCACCGAAATCATTAGCCCACTTATTTACATGACTGCATTAATGGTACAGGATTTGTTTAAATATGCAGATATAACATGAAAACGGGAAATTCCACTGTGTCTGGGGAGGGTGGCTATCAAGTAGCAGCCTGACTGTAATGACTGTCTAGAGTCACCTGTGGATGTCAAGGATGCAGATAATGGAGAGGGAGCTCACCCGAGCCTGTGGAAGTCGCCCGGTCCAATAGGGCTATCGCAAATGTGGAACTCGATCTTAGAGGGGATCAGATGCTGGTGGGCCAGCAGCTGGATCCTCCGCACACGGCTCTGTTCTACAAGGCGCAGGGTCACCTCCTGGGGATAAGGGCAGAGCCTGTGCCCAGCAGGGGGTACAATTACCAACAAAACTCATAGTTCTAACCCCAACATTCCCACAGGTAGCCAAACATGCCCTTCTCTGACAACAGGGCGTGCAGTGCAAAAAAGAACGCAGTGTATTGCTTCTGCTATAACTTCTAGTTAAAAAAGTGCTTTAATATATTTTACTTTCTTCCTGAATTCTCAGAAAACATCAATTATTTACTTATAAACAGAATATTTAAAGGTAAATTTAAAAGTATCCTGTGCTTATGAAGTCCTGACTCAATACACAGAAACATGCTATTTAAAAAAGAGTTAGATATTTGACTGGAACACTTCAGATGAAGTATTCCATTTCAAGATCACACTGGAAGGAGCTCTCCATCCCATCTCCATATGCCCATGTGCTGAACTGGCATGCCGCCTGCAGCACTTTGAATGTCCTTTGGTCACATGCAGAATAAGCAGAATAAGGGCATGTGTTACCTGGCTGACCTCCAGCCACTGACTGTGGGCACATGAACCATTAGCTCCTTGGCGCTGAAGTTGTCCTCGTGACTAGAGGAGCTCACCACTACAAAGCCAATCTTACGCGGCATCTTCTACCTGTGTGCTGTCACACAAATCAGAAGAAATGAAAAAATGTAGAAATCAACCAAAAGCAGATGTTTTGTGTTATACATTCTATATGCCATTAAAAACCATATGAATGTCAGGCTTGTCCCCCGCTTTCTCCTCTTTGTGTCTGTTGTCGTTTGGCTAGCAGGCATCCAGTCCATTTTCCCGTGTTTGATTGGGTGCAGCTTTTTGTTCTGGTCATATTGTGTTTTCCTGCTCCCTGGGCCACCACAGGGCTCAGTGGCTAAAGTTAAACCTAACAAAACACAGGGAAAAGGACAGGATGGCCAGCGATGGCTGCTGGCTAAATAGGCAGACGACAAACAGGAACAAGACAGGGCAGGGAACGGTCCTGACATACGGTACAAAACACATGAACAGGAACCAGATGTCTTCATCATTTATTATTTTTGCAAGCAACAATTTTATTTACTTCTAGAACACCTGTGCACATTGGAATGGACTCCAGTCCATTGGGAGGCAAATACACAAACACACATAAACATACATTACAGCCAATTTATAGACATCAGTTTGCCTAATTATGTGTTTTAGGACTATGAGAGGAAACCTACATGACAAGGGGATATGTGTACTCCACACACGAACCATGTGATAGCACTAAGAAACCATGCTGCCTTCCAATTATTCTGAAACAAGTTAAATGTATATTCAGCACCTCCAGTTTATATGTCTAAACATCCCTTACAATTCTTTGTTAAAGGTAGCAGATTGACTTAACATTATTTTTTTTCCATTCAATTTTTTTATGATGTTGGTTCAGCAATACAACTATGAATCTTGCGTCTGAATCAAGTTAACATAATGTGCACTGTGTAATCATGTAGGATTCCTTAAACAGCAAGAACAAAAAGTAGCTTGACTTCGGATTATTACCCAGAAAGATTACTGGGAAAAAAAAAAAGATATCTTTAAAATTAAAACAGAACCCACAATGAAAACTAATGAAACTAGATTTCAAATGGAAATTGAAATAACATAAAAACTTAAAACACCAACAATCCCTGCTTAGATCATAATCCCAGCACCTCCCTGTTGTCGCCGCTGGCTTGCAGGAGCTTCACCCTCTGCGCCATCTATCTGGGCCATCCAGCATCACACTTCATTCATCAGCAAAGATTACTTTAATAAAGTCAGTTTCTAAGTTCTCTGGCCCACTTTAAACACTTCCGAACATGTACTTTACTGAAAACCGGCCTGCTGATATACTTCCTGAATGTTCTAAGGAACTGACTTCTGAACTGCTCAGCAAGTGAAATTTAGCAAGAATCTGCTTCAGTTTACAGCTGTCACTGGCACTAATATTCTTTTTTGTGAACAATTGTTGCATTTTGAAAGAGGCACTAAAACTCTTAAATCCTTTTCCTCTGATTCATGTCCTGTTTGTTCACACCTTTCACTGCTTTTATTCCACCGTTCGTGGTCTTTGCGTAATATCTTTGAAATCTCTGATGTTGCTTTGCCATCAGCCAGTAACTGCACCATTTTCTGTTTCTCACTTGCTGACAAGTCTTTTCACCCATTTTGATTTGCAAATATAGAAATATTTGCAGCTTTACTTCCTGTTTGACGTTATTCAACTTGCATAATAACATCAGACAGTGATTTTCTTCGTTTGTTATCGTCGGCAAAATAGAGTTCACACAACGTTGCATAACATAGGTACAAAAAACTATTACATTGCCCTCAGTACAGGATAGACAGGGAGCCATTCTGTCTACCAGTTCTTAAGATATTTTAAACTATTACACTTGCATAATAATTTCGGAATGGGTAAAAAGCGTTTAGCGGCCAAAGTAGGGTTGTAGGTAAACATATTGGCTTTAATATTACGAGTACGTTTATTTCTCACCTCCGAGAACATTCAAGGGAAATTAAGTCTGGACGAAGTGTCAAGGCACCACCTCCTCAAATCATGACCGTGTCAGAGCATACCACATTAGAAATAATCCGAAATGCACAGCTGCAATCCTGAAAAGAACGGTAAAACAATACGATTAGAAAACCCGCTAGGTATATGTACGTGGTGATCCATATCCACCTTATAAACTTCAAATTCATAAACGAACCAAAACGACCTGATAATAATCCCAGTAAGCAACATTCAGATCGCAACGCGCAACGCTTCGTTTATCATGTAGAATTCCAATACAGAGTACGACTGTAATCTCCATTTAAAATAGATAATGAGGTACGTACGGACAGAACATAAGAATAAATACGCCAGCCCAAAGCATTCCCACACTTTATGCGAACGCATCGGCATTTGCTTTTGACTTTACCCATATCTCCATAACCACCGACTGACAACACCTGGCCCAAATCTTAACGCATGCGCAGTTGCAATCACTGGCGCAGATTCTGGGGATAACGGTACATGTAGTCCTTACGGTGGGTCCGTTACACGAGTTTCAAGGATTCAATAGTTTTATTTTTTTGTTTTTTGATATTATGTTAGGGTTACAAGTTCAATGCTGAATATTTTCCCTTGTGTATTTCTATATGTTCGCTTGTCACTTAAGACATTTAACACAAATATCTTTGGGCTTGTTTTCCAAAACACTAAATACAAGACTAAATACAGCAAATTAACCAAATGGGTACAAAGCAGGGGTCAACACCATGGTGATTTCTGGCGGGCATTTTGTTGAAAATGCAATTTGCACGAACATGTATTTAAATTGTCACGCCCCCTTTTCGTGGTACATTCCGATGTTATTACAGGATCCGAATCAATTGAGTCGCGCACGCGCTGCCGATCTGTGTCAAACGTGTTAAACTATTATTATATAAAGCAATTCAAGTATTAAAGGACTTTAGACCATCTGCCAAACCTGTACCTTACCAATTTACATACATTTTCATAAAATGGCTGATTATCTTTAATTTTATGCAAGACACTGGCAAACCCCCCTCACAGGAGCTGAACATAAACTTTTCCTGTATTGCTTTTAGTTTGTTTTTCTGTTTTAGTATTTTTTAGTTGCCTGTCTGGCTTTCCACGGTGGCGCATGCGCGACCTTCTACAGTTGCCTGTAGTGACCCGGAAAGGTTTGAGATCACTTCTGGGTGTCACTCAACAGAACATGGCAGCTGTAAATTGCTCTGAGAATCAGTGGGTTGAGATACAGAAAGCTTCCTCGGAAAAGAGACGTGAACTCGTGTTACAGGGTCCCAGCATCGACAAGAAAATAGTTTCTGGGGGTCTGGATGTCAGTATCTACTCCTTGTCGCTTTTGAATTACCTGGAAATCAGTCAGTGCCCGAATTTAACTGAGATCCACCCGGAAATTGCGAATCTGATCAATCTTCAGAGCTTAATTTTGTGCAGAAATAAATTGTGCTCTGTCCCTGAAGCGATTGGAAGTTTGAAGTCGCTCAAAGTTTTAGATGTTTCAGCCAATGAATTGACATGCTTGCCCGTCGAGTTGTCTTATCTTTCTGGGCTGAACACCCTCAACGTGAGCTGCAATAGGATAAGGAGCCTACCTGATGGTTTGAGCAAGTGTGTAAAACTGGTGTCCATAAACGTTTCTAAAAATGAGATTAGTAATCTTCCCGAAGATTTATTCTCCTCTAATCTGGAACACCTCAGCACAATTATTGCCTCGGAGAATGCAATTGAAGAACTGAGTGGGAATATATACGGCTTATCTGCCCTCAAGGTTGGTATAATTTCGTTCGATACATGAATCTGAACATTTTACATGCAGAACTTCACTGTTTTTTCATCCCACTTTAGGCGTAGTGATTTTCGGGAGTTGGATGAGGGATAAGCATGATGATGGCTGCTCGCTGTAAAGTCTAACTGGGGGGTGGTGGCAACGGTTAAACTTGTCGGGGGGCGGGACCGTCACCTTAAGATGGATGAAACTGATTATTATTAATAATAATAATGAGTCTCGATTCATAGTTGAACTGAACGAAGAGTTGACTTTCATTAACATTATTGCTTTTGTCTTCCTACAGAATTTGGATCTTTCCAACAACAAGATTACTGAAATCCCATTCGATTTGGCTGATTGTTCTAAGCTAAAGGAAGTAAACTTTCGAGGAAACAAACTCAAAGATAAGCGTCTAGAGAAGATGGTGAACGGCTGTCAGACTAAATCTATTTTGGACTACCTGCGGGCGGGTGGCAGGGGAAAAGGTAGAGGGAAACAGCAAGAGGCCAATACGAAGGATGAAAATACAAAAGACAAAAAAAGAAAGAAGAAATCGGATAAGCACCAAAAGAATAAGGAAGAGGATGAAGAACTGGATGACTTAAACCAAATGGTGGTGAAAGTTCTACAGGTGCACGATAGCGACGCGACATTTACCATTAAAGTGGCACCGCAAGTTAAAGAAGTTCGTCCATACATCGTCTGCTGCATTGTTAAGGGTATGAACCTGAAACAGGGGAATGCTCTTAAAAGGTTTCTGATGGCACAGGTAAATAAAATAAGCCTCAACTTAAAATCGACTTGTTATAAAAGACGCAAATGATTTTACTCGCTTTACAACCAGATGGCGCCCTAGGTCAGACAATTTCAAAGCCGTTGTGTGACACTTCAGCTCGGTGCTCGTTTAGCGACTACCTCGGATTTTGCACATTCGTAAATACGATGGCAAAAAAAAATGTAATTTTCCGACGACAGCGCACATTTTGGACCAAATTTCATACACATGACAACCTTTCAGGGCAAGATTAATAGCAATCTTTGTAGTAAACTATAAAAGAAATCGACTATGTAAGGTGAAGTCGCAAGCGGCCTCTCCTAGGCTATGGAACGGAAGTCGGTCGCTATACGAGGAATGGTTATATAAAAGAAAAATACTTAACATATGTAATCTTATGGGTCCTGCAGAGAATCCACTATGTACCTGATTTTCTTGTACGTATCTTGCATACTCAGTTAATATAATTACACGTATGTTTTTTTATGTTTTACATCCAGATCAAGCTCCATGATGAGATATGTGAGAGAAGGACGTCTGCCACCATTGCTACTCACGACCTTCATCGGCTTAAGGGCCCCCTTCTGTATGATGCCAGGTCTCCAAAAACTCTTAAGGCAGGCTACTACAAAAATTGTTTTTTGGGAAAGGAGAAATCCCTTGAGACATGCACCTATTAATATTCATTAGAATCTAACTCCTGTTACTTCATGTCTGATCTCTTTTTCTGAAGTGTGGATGGAAATACTGTATACGGGGAAAATTGGCCGAAAAAAGATTAATTTTAGAAAAACTTTTTTTTGACCGTCTTATTAGAATCTCTGGAATTTAATGCAGTAAAAAGAATCAAGATCCAGTTAAGAGTTTTATATGTAATCAGGCCTCTGTTATCTGTTTTTCATTTAATTTGTTGTGACGTTTGCATTTGTCAGAGCCATCACTGTAATGCTAGATTAAGCATGCGTTTGGTTTTATTTTTATTATTTTCGCAATAAAAGTGAGTTGCAGAAGACATTAATTATTAATAGACGATGTGCTTCAAGTTCCTAGGGTTTGTGCAGAATCCAATTTCTGAAACTAATAGTTTAATTAGGTACTCTGTGCCATCATGTTACAGCGAGTCTTAATAATAAATGAGTGCTTAGAACGTCTTTGCTGCCCTCAGCATGGTGGTAAATCTCCAGCTGCTTCAGCTTCCTGAACTACAAGATAATAGTTTGTGTAAATTTGTGTCATTGTCTGCATGTAAACACATTCTGGGTGCTCATCTGAAATGTGGCACCTCTTGTTTAAAGTGACAGTTGGCATCTTGTTAGACTGAAGTGCTTTAATTGTATTCTGCACAAAACCCCAAGCCTTATTGGACAGGCTACCGGACCGTCCTCTGCAGCTTTGCTCATCGTCCGTGGCATGACTGATTTTTGTTGGCTGCACAGGCCCTTTTAAATGCCTTGTATCTGTTTTCTGAATGCACCCCTTGCGCAGCTTGTGCCCCTGGGCCGTAAGGAGATGAATGCCGCAGAGTTGCTGAGGCAGCTGCAGTCGGAGGCTGAGGAGCAGCGGAAGCATAAGAAGCGGCAGAACGTCTCAGGCCTACACAAGTGAGACGAGTATTACCCTAGCTTCCCTGCCGTCCTTCCCGTGAGCCACAGTGCACGAGGGCTTTAGTGTCAGCCTTCATCAAACATTAAATCGCCCCCTTTACAGTACAGTAAATGTGAGGCGTAAATCTGCAATGGCGTCAGTATGTGGGAGACATAGCAGGGCCCTTGTTTGCTGAAGTTCATGTTCCACCTCTTTGGAAGCTGTGATGAAGTTTATGCTGTTATTTGTTTAACATAAATTGTTTCTGGAACAAAGGCCCACGTTCACTATGGCTCACGCAGGTAACAGCAGTGAGTGACTTATTCATGACATAATAACTATTCAACACACACACAAATCCTATCACATATATATATATATATATATATATATATAAAAATAAATATA